>JOMC01000153.1:68162-219581 GCA_000812125.1 Aspergillus ustus
TTTTTTTTTTTTTTTTTGCTTGATATGTACTTGGCAAAGCATGAGCTGATGGCTCTTACACGTGTGTCCTGGAGTACCTCCGTAGAGGAGATTGAAGCGGCCTCTCTCTCTCAAGTGGTTGATGTTGCCGTGTTCTTGTCTTTGTCTACTTAGTTTTCCATACGCCCAATGAAGAGAACTGATATTCCTTTGGCTTCTGATACACTGAATGGAAAACAGTGGTAAGCTAACAGTTCCCCGTAAGCACGACAGGCTCGAGTAACCCGTGCAGCCTGCAAGGATATGGCGCTGAGATCGAACTCGCTCTGCTAAAGACAAAGTCCGTGTGGCATATATCTGGAGCAATCTCCGCCAAGTCGGGGTACTTCGGGGTTACACGGCGTCCACATGCAGCTTCACACTGCAGGCACATGGGCAGCCCTAACCAGGAGTCAACCGGGCGGGGTATTCACTCTCACACCCGCGTTGGAGGGGCTGCCCCGCAAATCATCAACATCGCGGACCTCAGCTTCACAACGCCGAGGAATCCTGCCAAGTTCAACCAAGAATTTAGGCCCGACATCTCGTCTCGGTCTCAGCTCTGAACCGCCCGCAATTGTTGCGTTGCGTATATAAGGCGTGCCCTCCCCCTGCTTTCCCTGGTTTAATCTCACCCAAATTCCAATTGCAATTTTGTCCCACAGTCAGGCATTATTCTTACACTCTAACGAAACAAGTCGTGCAAACATGTCAACTCCCGTCACTGAAGTCGTCATCCTCACCGTCAAGCCCGACGTCGATGTCGATGGCCCAGCCGAGGGCCTGTTCAAGATCATCGCGAGACAGGAGGGCTTCCGCCGTCTGAAATGGGGTCGCTGGGAGGAGGACGCGAACAAGGTGCAGCTGATGATTAGTGCGCCACTCAACCTCACATCAATACACTACCATGGCTAGCTGTTCAGAGCTAATGAAACTCCAGACTGGGACGACATAAGCTACCACGTTGCCTTCACGCAGTCCGGCGCCGACTACGACGAGCTCTTCGCAGGGCTGACTCCGCTCATCGCCGCGCCGCCGGAGATCTTCCATCTCCAGATTGACACCGACAGCCTTGACAAGATCCTCGATGCCCCCGTCGTCGAACTCGCGACGTTCTACCTCGTCCGCGACGGGTTCGAAGACGCCGTCACGAAGACCTTGGCTACGGGAGCCGCCGCGTCCGAGGAGTGTCTTGGTTTCGTGCGCGGGGCTGTGGTCGAGGAGCTGGCGTATGGGGAGGAGAATGCAAAGGGGCAGGCGCACTATGCGGCCATCTCGTGGACCTCGCTTGAGGCGCGTACAGCGGTGACGCAGCGGGAGGATGTCAGGGAGGTTGGGAAAGCAGTGGTTGCGGTGATTGGCGGGTATGAGGTGCATCATGTTAAGTTTCAGTAGGTAGTACCTAGTAGGTTAGCCCGAGGGAGTGGTCCAGGTCCTGGTCCTATCGTTTAGATATCAGAGTTTCTACTAGGGCTACGAAACCTACACAAGAGGCGACTTGTGTAACCTTCCTTTTTTTTTTTTGAGTCCGGTTCGCTTTTTCCTTCCTTAGCAATCCTGCCAGAAGAAGTGAGGCACCTTCTCCTTCTTCATCAGCCCAGCATCGCAAACATGGCGGATTCCACTCCCCCAGCACCCCACAGAGCCCTTCTCCTTCCAGAAATACTCACCACCATCCTACTAGAAGTCGACCACCGCCCCTTGCTCAAAGTGCAACAGGTCTGCCGCTCCCGGAGGGACCTCATTAAATCATCCCCAGGCCTCCAAGCGAAGCTCTTCTACAAACCAGCCATCGCATGCCGGCTCATCGGCAAGATGGCCCCCTCCCTAAACCCCTTCCTGCTTCGTTCCATCACCCTCCCCCCGGATCGACGATTCTACCTGCCAGAATGGGACCGAAGCAACGCCTCCTGGCAGACGATGCTCGTCTGCCAGCCGTACGTGCGCTCAATACTCGTGCTGGAGATCCAAGGCAACCATGTCCCGGGCCCAAACGGGCCTGTCGATCAGTCCTCCTTCAGAGCCACGGCGATCCGGTTCGATCCTGCCGTTGTGCACCACGCTGATCAGCTGCGTTTTGGGCAACTGCATGATAGGTTCCTGCAACAATATGTCCAGTCGGTACCCACAACGACGCTGGCCAAAGTCAGAGATACGGACACTGACACTGACACTGACACTGACGCGGACGCGGACACGGACACGGGCGGCAAGAGCAGGGCGATCTCTTCCTCCACCTCGCGTGTTCTCCAGCAGGAGGTCTTGGTGGTTAGCCGATTATACCCATTATTCCCGTCCACTGGTGATTTCGAGTACTTTTTCGAATCCCGGTTCGCTCGGCCGGCGGCGGATCCTTTTGACATTGTCTTCATTCCCCATTTTTTCCCCATGGTAGATCGTCTAATGGCGGGGAAGCGCGCAAAGGGGTATACAGACTATTTGAACGTGCAGCCGCACGAATACGGACCCCTCGAGTGCTGGCTTGCATCGGTGGAGCCGTGGATGCGGATCGAGGAGCAATGGTATGGGCCAAGGTCGGAGTTGTTCAGGTTCGGTGCAAGGGAGTAGTAGGTAGTATATATGTAAGGGACGGAGGAACTTTACCGCGCGCGCACACTTTTTGTAATCAGGTCAGGACTTTTGAAGCACAAGTGCTTTCTATTCTATTCTACTCTAATCCACCTTCCATCCGCCAACACGCCAATCATATTATTCCCTGTTAACACAGCTAGAGCACAACAACATTTATTATATTTAGCAGGTGAATGGCCAGTCATCACTTAAAAAGATATAAACCTTCACCTCGGGATCCTCTTAGCCCTGCCCATGCCATAGAAGCTTCACCCATGTTGATAAATAGCGTTGTTCTCAAGGACGTGAATTAGGCTCAGACGACTCCTCTATATAAATCCTCATCACTTTCCTTTCTCCATGAACTATCACTCTTACCTTCTCTCATTTTCTCAAGTTCCTACATAGACGTTGGTCTGGAATCGTCTAGTTAGTCTGGCCTGCCCCTGCGGGCCTAGCCCACACTGCTATTGGGCTTCTCTTACTTCAGATGCTTTGACTTTCATCCCGCACGAATCAGCGCATCAGGGCTGTGTGTATCTATCAGGAGCGGCGTTCGGACGAGAAAAAAAAAATCAACACCGAGTACACCCTAAGGATGAATTCAAGAGCTCCAGCCAGGTTTTCATCTATCATATGCTATCCTATGTTATGCAGAGCGCCTGATACTCCATGTTCTTCTGTTTCAATCCATCCACATCTCATGACACCCTCCCTCCCTCCCTCGAGGCATCAACATCAAACATTGATCCACATGATCCTCCAGGAGCCTAGCGTACCTGCTATGCACTTGGCCCCAGCAAGGAGGGGGGCTCTGGAAGTTGGGTTCTCGGAATCCTACGCAAAGCTGCACCGGGAGAAATGGTCACCGTAGAAACAAACAAGATCTACTAGCATTTGCTAGGATCCGCCTACCGATGATACTCTACCTACCCGAGGACAGTCTCAGTCTCCTGGGATAAACGTTACTCTTTGTCGTCGGATATATAGACGGTGTCTGGGGCACAGAAGGAATGAATGTGTCTGCATTCTAGCTGCTGCATGGCTGCGCAGCCGAAGGCTGGAACATAACATGGGGGCGTCCATGGCACACCAACCTCACGGAGAACGCTTCCATCAAACTTGACAGCAAAGCAAACACCATTATAACCCGAGAAGAAACCTGAAAGATCGATCTTTTTGGAAGAGCCACTACTAGTCTAGTTTGGGTACGGGGTGCTATGCTTGCCAGTTATACTATTAGTCCACTTAGCCCTCCTCGGGGGGCCCTAACTATATCCTTCCGTATCTGGATACATAGTGGAAATAATTCCCAGGCCAGAGGGAGAAGCAAACAGAAAGCTAGACATGAATCCTTTAATCAGACACATGAGGAGGTGGAAACATCAGTGATGGATAATGCGACTCGTTTTCGTGATCTTAACATGGGTGATTCCCTGGACGTACTCAATATGTACTCGCGGAAACACGACTGAGTACTTTTTTTCTCCACCGGAGTGATCCAACCAACTCTTTCTAATTGACACTGCATTTATCAATGCATACGACCTTGAACTTCCCCTGCTCCGTAGTAAAGTGAGTATGTTCGTCCCCGGCTTCTCGCGGGAACGCCGAGTCCTCGCTGAATAGAGAAAACCAGTCCAGCTCTCAGGCATATTTTGCTTGGGGCTCTTTCCGTCATACCTCCACACATAACCACCTACATAACCGTCTTCCGACGAAGCTTCCCTTATGTATGTAAGGAACCGGCCGGAATTAGTTCCGAGAGACAGCAATGACATGATATACCACAAATTACATTCCTACCAACAACAAAATGGTAGGTAGCATGTATGCCCCTTCCTACATCCTCGGTATTAATTATGACCCGGCTCTCCTCTTTGCAGTTCGATGTTCGATGTCATGTATCATTCTTGTGAAGGAACAGGGGTCGCTACCCCTCAGTTTCTTGTCTAGCTTCCAACGTCTACGGGGAGCCTCATATTCCTGCCAACAAGAAACTAGGCAAGAGATTGGGGCCAAAAGGTACGCAGGCACATATATTATCGCGCACTTCGACGCGTGGGCAAGTTAGCTAGCCTATGAGGTAGACTTCCTCCAACCTCCAGAGCTCAGTCCGTTGTATCTATCGTGCATCTCGAATTAACTCCCAAAGACGAGTTTAATCAAAAGCCTCGACGCGGAGGGTTGGACGTGGAGGAGTTCCTAACTGCGGAATTCAGCGAATTTCAGATCTGTAAAAAGGGCCATTTTCCTCATTGTGGTTAGATGGTCTCATGCTATAGACGGAAAGACTGCTCAAAGGCGAGAAATCTAAATGACAGTCATGGGGGAGTTTTATTAAAGATAGAAGGGACTAAGCACAAATAACTTGGCAATTTAGAGAGGCGGACGAGTAGCTTGGGTGCGGATAAGTCCTGTTCAGCCTTATGAGGAGTATGCCAGGTAGTGCTTGAGATGTATAGCTTCCAAGGGCTGGGACTATATGTATATTTTTATCGCAAGGCTAGTAGTAGCTACCTAGCAGTAATACAAGGCATGACATGCTAATAAAGGGCTGCAAAGTGAAACGCTCTATCTTTCATACAAACTGTTGTGTATCGGTGGTGACGGCATCTAAAGTCAAATCCACACGCGAAACCTTCTCTCCTTCTCCCACTTTCTCTCTTCCACCTCCCCAACACTTTCGCTTCGCTTCTCCATCAGTAAAACACATAATTCCGATTTTAGCAAGAGACAATTGATGTAAGACTGATAAACATTGATGAAACAACACGTTTTCCGTTGTTTATGATGGATCTGTTACGTCCGTCCCCTCAACGTCGCATCTGATCTCGTTGCCGGAACCACCGGGAAAGTTTCACAGGCAGCAACTGGGTCCTGCTTCTGCAAATAACATCTCAGACAGAGCAGAATCTTCTCGCAAGATGTCTTTCTATTTGGTTGGATTGTTCCTCCCGAAAGTCTATCTGTTCCATGGGACTTGGACGACTCCTGCAAGCGGAATGGGCTCATGAGCACTACAAGACGTGATTAGCTTTTACGACCGACACACGACCAAATGGGGCAAATGAGGAATATTGTTTCACACCTCCTTGTGTATGTCTGGAATATTGACGTCTTATACGTCAAGACATTCGAAAATATCAGTCATTGTGTCAACGAATGACTCGCATTGACCATGCACTTCCCCATCCCAGTCATAGCTACGGCGTCCTGCGCGAGGTTAACTTGGCTGCGAACTCAGTAATAGCAATTATCGTACGCCTCCGCCGGAAGTTTACTCGACTCTACTACGTCACAGCCCGGCTTGAGATGCCGAGATGAGAGTTCTCGTCTCATCGGTCTGCCTTTTTCCTCCATGAAGACAGTCCCAAAACTGCCAGCGACTACCTGGCGTTGATACCAAAAATACAAGGGAACACTACAATCCTCCCTACAGCAAATTTGCACTCGCCAACATGGCTGAGCCCGCGGGTGTCTCTGGCATTGCCCAACAAACCGAAGGCGCAGCAGGTGCCGCACCGGGAGCGCCAGGGCGGATTTCATTCACGGGCGAGAGAGGCGACACGGAGCGTGGCGATCGAAGCGAGCGAGCCGGCGACCGACGGGCCTCCAGACGCGTATCCCGCTCGTCGACAAAGGAAGACTGGTCCAACTTGGACGAATACGGCAAGCTTGTCAAGTACATCTCGACCTTCCGCGAGAGAGGCGAGGAAGAAGGGGAGGAGGGTGTTGAAGAACGGAGGATTTGGTACGCGCCATGGAAGAAGCGCAAGGTCCGTGTGCAGACTCAGGAGCAGGAGCCCGGCAAGTTTCCTGATGAATGGCTTATTACGGACATCAGGCAGGGCCTGTCTAGCACTGAGGTGCCGAACAGACGTCGGCGGTCGGGGTGGAACGAGCTTGTTTCTGAAAAGGAGAATCCCATTGCCAAGGTTCTTTCATACTTCCGGGGGCCGATTCTCTACGGTAAGCCAACGTCATGCCGATTCTATGCATGCACATATTAATGGTTCTAGTCATGGAACTTGCTGTCCTTCTCGCTGCGGGTTTGGAAGATTGGATCGATTTCGGTGTCATTATTGGAATTCTATGTTTGAACGCCGCCGTTGGTTGGTACCAAGAGAAACAAGCCGCCGATGTTGTCGCCAGTCTCAAAGGAGATATTGCAATGCGAGCACACGTTATTCGTGACGGCCAAGACCATGAGATTCTGGCTCGCGAACTAGTGCCTGGAGACGTGGTATGTACACTGTCCCAGATTTTTCAGCCCATATGCTAAGACAAACAGGTCATTGTCGCAGACGGCCAGGTCGTTCCTGCCGATTCCAAAGTCGTTTGCGACTACAAAGACCCCAATGGCTTTGAGGAATACAAGACGATGCTGGAGCACGGCGATCTTAGCAGTACCTCTGAATCCGATATTGAGGATGAGCCGGAGGGAGCAAATGGCAAGGAGAAAGAAACCGAACAGCAAAAGCCAGCTAGAAAGAGAGGCTACCCGATCCTGGCCTGCGATCACTCTGCGATTACTGGAGAGTCGCTCGCGGTGGATCGCTACATGGGCGGGATGATCTACTACACGACCGGCTGCAAGCGCGGCAAGGCATATGCTATCGTCCAGACCACTGCGAAGACCTCGTTCGTGGGCCGCACGGCAAGCATGGTGCAAGCTGCAAAGGGAGCAGGACATTTTGAAATCGTCATGGACAATATCGGTACATCCTTGTTGATCCTTGTCATGGCTTGGATCTTGGCCGCATGGATCGGTGGCTTCTTCCGGCATCTTCCCATTGCCTCGCCGCGCCAGCAGACACTCTTGCATTACACATTGTCTCTGCTGATTATTGGTGTTCCTGTCGGTCTTCCCGTCGTTACGACTACTACGATGGCCGTGGGAGCAGCATACCTAGCAAAGAAGAAGGCCATCGTACAGAAACTGACAGCCATTGAATCTCTTGCTGTAAGTTCCACCTATAAAGGTCTTGGTCGACCAACTGTGCTGACTTTTTAGGGCGTTGATATCTTATGTTCCGACAAAACCGGTACACTTACTGCGAATAAACTGAGCATTCGCGATCCGTATGTGGCCGAAGGTGTCGATATTGACTGGCTCTTCGCTGTAGCGGCTCTTGCCTCTTCGCATAACATTGACTCGCTTGATCCTATTGACAAGGTGACCGTCCTTACGCTTCGGTCATACCCGCGAGCACGCGAAATCCTCCGCAGAGGGTGGGTCACGGAGAAATTCACACCATTTGATCCGGTATCCAAACGGATTGTGTCAGTAGTCACTTGCGATGGCGTCCGTTACACCTGCACAAAGGGAGCACCAAAGGCAGTTCTTCAGCTCAGCGAGTGTTCCAAGGAGACCTCCGACCTCTACAAGGCCAAAGCACAGGAATTCGCCCACAGAGGCTTCCGCTCCTTGGGCGTTGCCGTTCAACGGGAAGGAGAACCCTGGACGCTCTTGGGAATGCTACCTATGTTTGACCCCCCGCGCGAAGATACAGCGCATACGATTCGCGAGGCACAGAATCTGGGAATCAGCGTGAAGATGCTTACAGGTGATGCATTGGCGATTGCAAAGGAGACCTGCAAGATGCTAGCGCTTGGGACGAAAGTTTACAACTCTGACAAGTTGATTCATGGCGGGCTGAGCGGAGCCATGGCCGGTGACTTGGTTGAAAAGGCAGACGGCTTTGCAGAGGTGTTCCCAGAGCACAAATATCAGGTTGTGCAGATGCTGCAAGAACGAGGCCATCTCACTGCAATGACCGGAGACGGCGTGAACGATGCACCGTCATTGAAGAGAGCAGATTGCGGTATTGCAGTTGAAGGAGCTTCGGAGGCAGCGCAATCAGCATCAGACATTGTCTTCTTGGAGCCCGGCTTGTCAACAATCATCGACTCGATTAAAATGGCGCGCCAGATCTTCCACCGAATGAAGGCATACATCCAATATCGAATTGCCCTTTGTCTGCACCTGGAAATCTACCTGGTGACCTCGATGATCATTATAAACGAGAGCATCCGCGTCGAACTGGTCGTCTTCCTCGCGCTCTTCGCCGATCTCGCAACCGTCGCAGTCGCCTACGACAACGCCTCGTTCGAGCTCCGTCCAGTCGAATGGCAACTCCCAAAGATCTGGTTCATCTCCGTCCTCCTGGGCGTGCTACTCGCCCTCGGCACCTGGGTCGTCCGCGGGTCCATGTTCCTCCCCTCCGGCGGAATCGTGCAAAACTGGGGATCGATCCAAGAAGTGCTCTTCCTCGAAGTAGCGCTGACAGAAAACTGGCTCATCTTCGTGACCCGGGGGATGGACACTTGGCCGTCCGTCCACCTCGTCGGCGCCATCCTAGGCGTCGACATCCTAGCCACAATCTTCTGCCTGTTCGGCTGGTTCAGCAACGAGACCATGCCGACGAGCCCGGCGACCTCGTTCGTCGAGACGACCAACGGCTGGACGGACATCGTCACCGTCGTCCGCGTGTGGGGATACTCGCTCGGTGTGGAGATCGTCATCGCCCTCGTGTACTTTATGCTCAACAAGTTCAAGTGGCTAGAGAATCTGGGCCGCGCGAAGCGCGATAAAGGCGATCTCAAAATCGAGAACTTGCTCGGTCATCTGTCGCGGCTCACGGTTGAATATGAGCAGCCTGGCCAGCCGAAGGGCAAGTTCTTCCTTGCGACGAGTAAGGAGGAGGAGGATGTTGAGTAGGCTACGGCTGAGAGAGAGGAGAGGACGGAGCGAGGAGAGAGAGTGCTGGTCGTCGCGTGGTGGAAGTAGTATGTCCATTTTCCCCTTTTTTTTTCGTTCGGTTCTTTAGGAGACGTGAATAGTCAGTGATACACTGCTACGTTTTTGATATCTGATACCGCTAGCCATAAGTAATGGAATGGACGATTGCTTTTTCCCTTTTTTCGAGTGCACCGCCTCTCCTCTCGAGTCCACATCGAACCATGTAGATAACTCCTCACTCGATGTGAACTGAACAGGTACATAAGCTATGGCATGGTGGAATGCCACACATTCCATCTACACCCGGGGGCCAGACAGGGCCTCGACCCTCCCATTCCCATCCTAATTAGATAATCCTAGCAGCTTGCCGAGCGCGGGGAAAGAAAGGGATGCATACAGCCCTAACAACGCCCAACAGCAACCGCTCAGGTACGAAGAATGCTGCTGGAATGTCCGACTCCCTGGAAAGGATATCCTCACCAAAGCTCCACGGGTCTAATCACGATTCGTTTTGATTAACATTCCAGACCTTTCTAGCTAAGACTCTACGTACGTACGCTTGGACGAAACCTAGGTATTGACCCCATTGATCTGAATCTGACAGTCCCCGCTATGGGCATCTGGAATGCGTGAGCAATCAAAACATGGCGTCGCTCGTTCATAAGGATCCCTTTCCTTCTCCTCCTCCCTTCTCGATGGGTTCTATTTTATCTTGGTCTTATCGATTTGATTTGATTTGTCGTGTCGTGTCGTGTTGCCAACCCTTCACCCTCGATTCTCGAGATCCCGGTTCGGAGAATTTGTTGGATATAGATAAGTTTGTATAGCAACAACAAAAAAAGGCGAGAAGATGTCGCTCCTCCGCCGCACTCTCAGCCTACTCAGCGCATTCGCCGTGCTGCTGCAGGGCGTCTACGCAGGTCTCGACTTGACGTCGAACTCGACGGTGGCTGTTTACTGGGGTTAGTTCCGCACGCACACCCCCTATACAAACGAAAATGACTACATATGGAAGCAAGCATGCATGCTAATTTGGATCTGAATCTGGATCTATACAGGCCAAAACTCCTTCCGTGGAACAGGGGACCTTGCGCAGCAGCGGTTAGGGTATTATTGTGATGGTGCGTTCTCCATAGACTCCCTACAGTCCCCTCTTGGGAGTGTATACCTGTTGTGAATACTCCCATAAGGGGGATATATATGCTGACATGGTAACTTTAGATCCGAATATCGATGTGCGTCTATCTATATTTTCCCTATTAGTGAACGCCTTGACCACGAGAGTGAGTTGCTAATAAGAGACTAATCTCGAATAGGTCATAATACTCGCCTTCCTCATGACAGTCAACGGCCCCGGCGGCGCCCCGGAGATCGACTTTGCCTCGGCAAACGATAAGTGCGAGACGTTCCCGGGGACGAATTTGAAGAGTTGTCCGGAGATCGGGTACATACATACATACACCTCTCTTGACCCATCCATCCTGAATCAAAGAATGCGTCCTAACAGTGTAACAGAACGGACATCACGCAGTGCCAATCCAAGAACAAAACAATCCTGCTCTCCTTCGGCGGCGCCACCTACAGCGAAGGCGGTTTCAGCTCAACAGCCGCCGCCGAAGCAGGCGCAGACCTCATCTGGGCAACATTCGGCCCCCCACCACCTGCAGGCGGCGCCAGCAGAACAATCGAGATGGGCAGCACGGGACGAGGGCAAGCCGTGCAGGCGCTTCGGCCCTTCGGGAATGCAACCCTCGACGGCTTCGATTTCGATTTCGAAGCCGCGGTGACGAACATGGGTCCCTTCGCGACGAAACTGCGCTCCCTCGCGGACGCAGAGACAGCGAACAGCGGCGGCGCGCGGAAATTCTACCTCACGGCCGCGCCGCAATGCCCGTTCCCCGATGCCGCCGATCGCGATATCCTAAACACAGACGCGAGCGTCGCAATCGATGCAGTCTGGGTGCAGTTCTACAACAACTACTGCGGGGTGAACGCATACTCGACGGGGAACGTGGGCAACTTCAACTTCGAGACGTGGGACAAGTGGGCGCTCTCGGAGAGCAAGAACCCGCATGTGAAGGTGTATCTGGGGGTGCCTGCCAACACGGGCGCTGCAGGGACCGGGTATCTGCCTATTTCTTCGCTTGCGCCGGTTATTCAGTACTCGAAGAAGTTTGAGAGTTTTGGAGGGGTTATGATGTGGGATGTTTCGCAGGCGTATGGGAATCAGGGGTTTTTGCCGGGCGTTAAGGCTGCTTTGAAGGGGGCGAGTACTCTGCAGGGGCCGAAGCAGGATGTGGGTGAGATTCCAGTGTTGGAGGAGGAGACTCCTTCCATGTCTGAGGCTACGTCAACAACCACAGAGACCGTCACACAAGAGGCAAGCCCAGCTGCAAGTGCCAGCGCACCACAGACGGCAGCGGCGGGAGAAATGCAGCAGAACCAAGATCAAGATCAGAATCAGGAGAGCGCCGATCCGCCGCAGCTGTTGAATCTGCTTCCTTCGCTGCTGGAGCCCATCGTCGATCTGTCCTGGATTGAGATGTGATCTTCGATGGGCTAGCTGAGACATGCAGTCTCGATTCATTTTCGCTTCTCTATGATCTAGTATCTAGATACCTTATATACAGTTTTTATCTACTTGTTATATAATTCTGTTCTTCTTTTTCTTCTTCTTCTTCCTCTTATTCTTCTTCGTGGTCCAAATCTGGTGATAGAGTTATGGTTATACTTCAGGCAGAGTCTACAAACCGTGGGACTCTGAAGGAAACAATCGATCACTTCCCCATCCTCCCGCATGAGCTATTACGTTGATCATCCCTCTTCATGCATCGCGCCGTTCATCATCTCCCGATTCTGCACCTGCCCAGCTGCCGGCCAAGCCCGTACATCCCACAACGAGAGGTATAAATTCACCCCTCGCTCATTAACCAGCTCGACTTTAGCAGCCAGCCAGCCCTATTATTCTCCTGGTATACAGTTTACTCTGTGACGGTCTGTGTCGAGTCGATATGATCCTCCCCAAGCTCCTCTCCATCGCCCTGGCCCTGACCGGTAGCGCCCTGGCCGCTACCCTCCCCGAGACGGACTTTGATGTCATTGTCGTTGGTGGAGGGCCTGCAGGGCTGAGTGCCCTCAGTGCGCTCTCTCGTGTGCGTCGGACTGCTGCTCTCTTCGACTCGCACCAGTACCGCAACGATCCCACTCGTGAGATGCACGATGTCATTGGCAATGACGGTACGCCTCCTCCCTATCCACACCCCTAATGATAATCCTAACATACATGTACAGGCACACCCCCCGCGCTCTTCCGCGCCGCAGCCCGCGCGCAGATCTCCAACTACAGCACCGCCTCCTTCTTCGACACAACCATCACCTCGATCACCCCCGTCTCAAACAACAACTTCACCAACTTCTTCCGCACAATCGACAACACAGGCACGGAGTACACATCCCGCAAGATCGTCCTCGCCACGGGCCTCATCGACCTCCTCCCCGCCAACGTCCCGGGCCTAGTCGAGGGCTTCGGCAAGGGCATCTTCTGGTGCCCCTGGTGCGACGGGTACGAGCACCGCGACCAACCATTCGGGATCCTCGGCGGAATCGGACACATCGTGTCCAGCCTGCTCGAAGTGACCACGCTAAACAGCGACATCATCGCCTTCGTCAACGGCACATACACCGACGAGAACGTCGCCGCCCTCGAAGCCAGCTACCCGGATTGGCGCGCGCAGATCGCCGCCTACGGCGTGCGGATCGAGAACCGGACCATCGCCTCGTTCACGCGGCTGCAGGACGGAGGCGAGGTCCAGAACGCGGCGCATGACCAGCAGCTCGATGTCTTCCAGATCAACTTCACCGAGGGCGAGCCCGTGATCCGGAATGCGTTCCTGACGAATTTCGGGACCGCGCAGCGCTCGGGGCTTCCGTATGATCTCGGGCTGGAGATGACGGAGGATGGGAAGATCGATACGAGTAGTTACTCGGGCATGCGGACGAGTCTGTCCGGGGTCTTTGCTATCGGCGATGCGAATAGTGATGGGAGTACGAATGTGCCGCATGCGATGTTTAGTGGGAAGAGGGCGGGTGTTTATGGGCATGGTATGCTCTCCTTTCTCTCTTTTTCCGTCCGGTCTTTGCTTGCTCCCTTTTTTGATATGGAATGTGATGCGCTAACTTGTGATGTAATATCTAGTCGAGCTTGCACGCGAAGACATGGCCGCCAGGATCGCGAAGCGCTCCATCTCGACGCGGGCACTGCACAAGGAGGCTGAGCGGTTGGTTGGTGATGAGATGGAGAAGATCTGGGAGAGGGTCAAGGCTTGATTTCCCGTCCGAAAGTGGTCATGATTGTGAAACCTTAATTATATTAATTTGGATAATATCAAAAAAGGAGAGATGGGATGATTGATATGTATGGCCGTGCGCATACTGGCTGATAATTTTAACAGAATTGAAGAAGAAGAAGGAAAAGAACATGAGAAGAAATGGGGGGTGTTGGCTGTATCACGAGATTGATGAACTCTATATCTATCATGATCTTACCAATAATACTTGCTCTTAAGGAGGAAGGTACGCGTTTTCAATTCTTGTTTGTAGGTGATCAAGCAATGGATGTCGGCTTCCTCTATATATGCCAGGGTAGTAGAACTGCAATGGATAAATGGAACCATATTCCACGTCATATACCTACTAGCAAGTTGGTAACATGCTCCACTCAAATAGTTGTCACTGGTCCCTTTTATGATTCCCGATGTTTTATACATTGCCACATCCTTACAGATCACGGTTGGTCCAACTCCTAGAGGCCACACCTACAGATCACAACAAATCACCCTCTCGAAATCCCGGTCACCCTCTTAACAGCCCCCTCGCGATCAACCCCCTCATCAATAACCCCGGCCTTCTTAAGCACATCCACCACACCCCCCAACACCTCCGCACTAACCCCCCTGGTCCCCTCACTCGCAAACCTCACATCGCGAATCCACTCGCCCCCATCCTCCGCCGAATAATGGCACCCGAATTCGCCCGTCCCCAGCATCCGGACCGCACCCTCATGATCGTTCCGAAACGCCTCAATCCCGCGATCAAGCAAGTTGAATAGCCCCGCAAGCCGCTCGTCGGATTCCGGGTGAGGGAACACAGCCGTCGAGGCGACGATCAGCCACGACGGCCAGGGAGTGAAGATCTCGCCGATTTTCTTGAGCGGCGAGTCCGCCGCGTGGAACGAGGGTTTCGTTGTGAAATGCTCCCACATGAAGAAATCCGCTTTGCCCTGTTGAGATGTTTGCCCTGTGGATGTCCCTGTAACGCCTTCCTTCAGGGAGCCGAAGGGGCCTAGGATCACGGGCTCCAGTCCACTACCACCTTTCTCCTTCTCCCACTTCTGCTCATCCGCAAGCACAAACGACATCACATGCGACCCGCTCCCCAACCTACTAACACCCACCTTCCCACCCTCTAGATCCCTGACCGAATTAATCCCCGCGCGATCACGACCCGTGACAATCGCCCACCGCAGCGGCGTATCAACCCAGTGGCCGACGATACTGTATCCGCCGTCGGCCGGTGGTGGCGGGGCGGATTTCCCCGCGAGCCCCGCGACCCAGCCCTCGGTTAGGCCGATTGCGAGGTCGATTTCGCCCGCGCGTAGAGATGTGATCATGTGCCCTGTTCCGGAGGGGAAGGGGGTTAGATGCAGGGTGTAGGGGAGCGTGCTGTAGGTGGGGGTGCGGAGGGAGAGGTGGAGGGGGCCGAGGTAGTGTTCTATTTGTTTTTTGTTAGTGCGAGTTCTAGTGAGAAGAGATGTAATACGGTAGGCTGGTAGGAGAAGAAAGGGGAGGAGGGGGCGTTGGATGAGGTGCTGTTGCTGGTTGAGATGAGGTGAGAGGGGTACGGACCTGGCACGTAGCCGATGCGGAGGGTTGGTTTTTCGGACATGATGAGGGTGGAATTAGCAGTCTCAATTCAATTGACGGCTTGAGAGGGGAAGAGAGTCAAGTTCATCAGTTGTATTAGTGAGTAGGCGTTTATTATACAGCTCCGGTCGTCATCCATGATTTTAAGGTGGGGTCAAAAGCGGCCGCGCGGGGCAGTCTGTCTTCCACCACCGGTCCACGCCGGCTCGGCACAACACGGATTCGGAGAAACGGCATATATAGTACTAGAAGTATGAGCATAAGAAAGAGAGAGAAAAAATCTATCACCAGCCGTCTACATGTTTTGTTCATGCCAATACCATGCCATGCCATGCCAATTAGTTTGTAGGTTAGTTCATCAAGTCATGCGGATATCCTTCTCCTCAAGCGGGATCTCCTTCTCCAGGCGCTCCTGCGCGCTGCTGGGACGGAAGCTCGCCTGGTTGTACATCCAGAACTGCACACCGAGGTAAACGTCGCAGACGCATTGGAACATCGCGCACAGGCGGAAGGCCCAGGGGATGCCGTCCTCGCTGCTGAAAAAGTAGCTCAGCTTCATCACATCGCCGAGGATCCAAGCCGCAGCGACAGAGATGCGGAACCCCTTGCAGGAACGGGAGCGGTGGTTAGCAATCACCTGCGGCAGAGGAAGAATCGCTTCGACTGCTAGACCAAAGTATCCAAGGAATTCAATGTAGAATGTCGTGTTCGAGATCGGAGGAAGGCAGATGTGGATGAAGGTCAGGGCGCCGGTGAAGTAGGCAAGGAACATCCAGTAACTGCAGCTGTCAGCACTAGTAGGCTGTATGGGCGGGTCAATCGTACGGCTTCGCATTCCTCCACTGCCAGAAATCATAAGGCCTCGAGAATCCCCTTTCTCCATTCGCATCGCTAAACGGGATATGCTCAACCCCGCTCCTCTGCCCCGGAGCCGGTCGGTTATCCAAAGCAACTTTGAGCAGCACGATTTGAACACCGATCATGATAACGGCTTGCGCCAGGAGCGTGAGGGAGTAATGGTCGCCAAACCAGTAGAAGACCCTGGGATGTCAGCATTGGCCGTGATTTCTGCGAGCCGCGCAGCTTACTTCAGAATCGACGCAACCAGCATAATCAGAGGGATATCGAGCGAAAATCCAGCCGAGCTCCTGCTCCGGTGTATGCTTAGGATCTGGTCCGCGTATGAGGTTAAGGGGGACGTGACGAGGCTATTCCGGGCCCATGTCAGCACAATCGTTGCGATCGGGGGTTCGTCGCGGAGAGCACGCACAATATTGGTGCTCCATATTCAAGGAGCTGTGATACGATATACATCGTGGTTGATACCGAAAGTCTTAGATTGGAAGGGTGCGCGTGAGTCGACTCCGATCTTGAGGCTCAGGGGCGGACGGCGGAGGTCAGAAGCAAAGCTGAAGAACGGCAAACCAATGGTAAATGCAGCGAATTGAAGGCGCAGAACAAGATCAGACGAAACCAGCGATCGTGACCTTGACTCGAGCTCGACTCCTGAGAAGTAAGAAAGTAATCGGCCGCAAACGTGCTGGCAAACGTGAGCTGCTTTCTTTTTCTGCGCGCCGCTGAGTCAGCGGCTGACGAGCGCTGATCTCCCCAACAAAACAAGCCTTCCATTGGCTTCACTTGACCCGATTCGTGCTCCCATCGGCCGCTAATTTACGCCAATCTCGCTAGTCCTGATTTCTGCGAAGAAAGGGTCAAGGGTCGTGTGATGAATTTAACCTTAAAACTTCAGTTCTGTCTGAAAAGCATCATGCATCTATCTATAATCTACCCAAGTGTTCCACATGCTAACCTAAAACTCAATCCGCCAGGTCTTGGAAATACCAATACTGGGGTTCTTAACCACCGCGTATGGAGCTTTGCCAGCGTCATGGGCGTGGTACTCCAAGGGCGCTGACGACGATGCCTTGGCGCCGTCCTCAATCACGGTCACCGTGGTCCTATCCTGCCACTCCTTCGGAGCATCAATCACGACGACTCTTTCGACCCGAACACTGGCGATGGTCTTGAGGTAGGCGGCCGTCTGAGGGCCCTGAGTCGCAATATCCTCCGACACAAGCGAGCCACCGTCGAAGCGGAAGCGGCGGTGGAGGTATCCTCCACGCTGGTAGTCGAATGTCTCACCATCGTCAACGTACAATGTGCCCTCAGCCTGTCCGTTCTTGTCGAGAACCACGACCAGCGTGTACGGGTCGTACTTCATCAGACTGCTGCTACGGCGTGGGCGGTCCTTTCGGGGGATGACATGTCCACCTTGCATCAACACCGGAACCTTCTCCATGGGAGCGGGGACGGAGTGTCTCTTCCCTGCTCCTTGGTAGACAGTGTAGTCGTAGTAGTCAAAGTACTTCTCGTCGTCGGCAATGTAAATGTCGGCAGTTGTCGCCTCCTCAGACACAACTGGCTTTGCAAGGATACCGGTAGATCCAAGGTAGAGCTGGTCATCAATGGTGAAGCCGGCAGCATCAGTCGGGTGGACGTAGAACTGGGGCCGCACGATCGGAGTTCCGTTGACCGAAGCTTCATGGAAAGCCGTGTACCAGGCCGGGAGTAGCTGGTATCGGATGCGGATAGCCTCTGTAATGATTGACCGGAACGGCTCTTGGATCAGGTACGGCTCCCGGCGGCGAGTGTCGATGTGTGCGTGGGCACGGAAGAACGGATACCAAATGCCCGTTTGGTACCACCGGGTCAGAAGCTCCTTGCTCGGGTTATGGAAGAATCCACCAACGTCAGCGCCAGCGAATGGGAAACCAGAGATACCGTTGTTGAGCACCATAGGGAGGGACGCTGCCAGGTGCTCCCAGGTAGCCTGGTTGTCTCCGGTCCACATAGCAGACGTGCGCTGGGCACCGGCATAGAATGACCGTGTCAGGATGAAAGGCCTGCGGATCTCACCCTTCCTGCGCTCCAGCATCGCCTGGTACGTAGCATTAACAAAGGTAATGCCGTTGACGTTGTGAATGTCACGATGCTCCCAGTTGCCGTGGTGCAGATTGTCCTTGGGCATGGTGGTCTCCGGCCCGTTGAAGACCGAGGGCTCGTTCATATCGTTCCAGATAAAGACGTTGGGAAGCGTTCCCTTGAACCTGTCATACTTGAACAGGCCAATCCACCATTTGATAGCTGCAGGGTTGAAGCAATCGATCCAGTTGGAAGAGCCAGGCCAGCACCAACCCTCGTAGATGCTCCCATCCTTGTTCTTCGCGGCCAGGTCTTTGCTCTTCAGCTCTTTTGAGATATCAAACTTGTCCTGGTTCTTGATGTGCGGGTCAATGATAACTACCAGCTTCCGTTCAGACTCATCCAGCTGCTCTTCCATCCCAATCGGGTTGGGGAAAGTCAGGGGATCCCAAGTGAAGTACTTGCGATCGTCGAGGTACTCAATGTCGAGCCAAATGACATCGTACGGAATCTGGTACTTGTCAAAGTTCCGGTCGACCTCCTTGACGTCCTCATCAGTGACATAGTTCCAGCGGCACTGGTGGTAGGCGATGGCAAACTGCTGAGGGAGCGCAGTGTATCCCGTCAGCTCGCCATACTTCTTGCTGATTTCGCTGGGCGACGGTCCCAAGAACACAAACACATCCAGCTGGCCAGCCTCGGAGAACCAATGGGTCTGCGTCTCAGACTTCGACTTGACAATGTCGATCCAGGTTTCTGCAGCGTTAAGCCAGAAGACGCCAACGGTCGAGTCCGCGCGATGCGCTTGCATCAAGGGGATAGCACCGTACAGAGTCATAGGACTGTCCAGTTCATATTCAAAGACATCCGCGTTGTACAGGCGGTAAGGTTCCTCGTGATTGCCCTCGCCTCCTCTGATCATTGTCAGTGCCAACTTTTAATCTTACAAAGGAAAGCGGCTTACCGAGTTCCACGGAGTGACATGGAATCCGCATGCTCTGGAATACCGAATACATGGTTGTAGCCAGTGAAGGTAATATCCAATCCCACACTCTCAGGCCCTCTAGGCTTTGTGTCTGTGTTTCCGCCAAAGGTCTCCTCCCACCAGGTACTCTCATCTTCCTGGGAACCGAGAACTTCTTGCTCGCCTTCCACTGCCTCCACCTTGCGCCTCCAGTGCTCCATATTCAGGTATCCCTTTTTGTTCAATTGCACGTGGGTCTGTCCATCCCTCTGGAATTCCACTGAGAACGGCGTGTGGCGAATAACAGCTTGATAGGTGTTGTCAGGTCCATATAGAACCGTAGTGAATCCATCTTGGATTTCGGAGCTCAGCGTAGCCGACTTGCTGAGGTCCATTCCACCAACAATGACCCATGATTCCGCATCATTGTACCGTTCCTTGCGTGCTTGGCTTCCGTGTCGGATTTCAATGTCACCAGTCATGCGCTTTGCCTCATCGACCGTGACTCGCGCGACTCCGGATTCGAGGAAGGATATAATGATGGGTAGCTTCACTTTTTCGTCGCGAGAGACAGTCTTCAAGATAGTTCCCTTCAATTGGCCGTTTTCAAAGTGAATGTCGCTGGCATCGAGTTCGTATGGGGAATTGACGGATGAGCCCTTTGAGGAGACATCGTCGGCAAGCGCTCTGTTGCGCTTACAGAAACCTGACTGAGCACATTTCTTGAAATTCTCGTGTTTCACAGTAACTATGACAGGTATGTCAGATCAAATTTCAGATTGGTTCAATTCGAGGCGGCTCAAGCAAGCGTACCTCCAGGTATGATGAAACATCCAAACAGTACTGCTAGAGTAAATAGCAGGGTCCAGCTGGACGGCCGGCTCCGGGCCATGATGGCTGAGTCGTTATGTACAATCAAAGATACTCAGCCTCCGACAGTATTGATGCTAATAAGGTGTCCTGACCGCATCTACCAGAGCTGAGGTCAACACCGTTGCTTAAGCAATCAGTGGTTGAAGTGCTTCCAGGCTGGCCTCATCAAGTGCGGGCGGAGAGCTCCCATTCAGGCTAGACTGTTCTCGGCGGCCGGGCTGGGGTTGGACACCTCACCGCTCAGGCCATACGGTACTTGAGTCCTGACCACTCAGGCGGCAAGGCCCTCAGGCATGCACAGAAGCCCCTCGACTTTGGGCCCCACTCAGGCGTCTAGCAGTGGAATAAGAGGAAGATTTCGCCAGCTCGACCAGCTTCCGCTTCTTCCCTTCTTCTTTTATCGCATCCCATTGACTCCCTGTCTCCGATCACTCCAATTCCTTCAAAATGTCTAACGAGCAGACGTAAGTCGACTCCAATCACATTCCATTCCCGTTCAATTCCCCTCTACGGCTCCCCTTTGCTCCATAGATTCGGGCGTTGTTTTACCCCTCATCGCTGGCCAAGCTAACTGTTCACCGTAGTTTCATCGCCATCAAGCCCGACGGTGTCCAGGTACGCATTGAGCGGTCATTTGATCGGACTGCATCTTGAAGACGACAATGGACTGACAATCTATCCAGCGTGGACTCGTTGGCCCCATCATCTCTCGCTTTGAGAACCGTGGGTGCGTATCATGCAATTCCGAACCGGGCGAGCACCAAAACTAACGCATACCAGCTTCAAGCTCGCTGCCATGAAGCTCACCTCCCCTCCCCGCTCTCAGCTCGAGCAGCACTACGCCGACCTTAAGGACAAGCCCTTCTTCCCCGGTCTCGTTACCTGTAAGTTCACCGCGCAAAAGTTTTCGGTATAATGCTTACACTAGTTAGACATGCTCAGCGGCCCCATCGTCGCCATGGTCTGGGAGGGCCGTGATGCCGTCAAGACCGGCCGCAGTAAGTTGCTCATGGATCCGATCTCGTTGCCCAAGCCCTAACACATGTGACAGCCATCCTCGGTGCCACCAACCCTCTTGCCTCCGCCCCCGGCACCATCCGTGGTGACTTCGCCATTGACGTTGGCCGCAACGTCTGCCACGGCTCCGACAGCGTCGAGAACGCCAAGAAGGAGATTGCCCTCTGGTTCACCCCCGAGGAGGTCCAGAACTACAAGCTCAACGCTTTCGGCTGGATCTACGAGAAGGAATAGATTCGCTCTGAGCTTTGCTCCTAGGGACCTGCGTCCTTTTCCCTGTGCAGGTAGAGGATCTGAGACCGGGCATGCGATGAGAAATAGAATTTATACACTCGAATAAAAACATATAGGAACAGCTCTATGACCTATCTACAGCCCCACCAGATCTATTTTGACAGCTTCAGCTTTGAAGTAAATTCTGACCGGTCTATTCACCTCCGGAACAACCGCCTCACCCCCCTCCCAACCGGCGCCATGACAACCCTTGCAAACCACGGCGTTGCCCACACACTCCCCACAATCCTCACCGGCAACAGCGCCTTTGTAACTGCGTACGCAGTCGCGAACTCCAACACCAACCGCACACCCTTCTTTTCCTCTGTATTTAGCATTGCCCCCTCCGTAACAGTTATCCCGCCTGTGACATCCTCCGCCTCAACATCTTCCCCAACCCACCCCTTCTTCCTCAACCACCTTGTAAACCGCCTCGTCCCCTCTTCAAATCCGTTATACTCCTTCAGGTCCGGCAACCAGTTTCCGTAATGGAACGCCGCAACGAGCCCGAAAAGCGGGACAATCGCGGTGATTTCATGCAGGATCAGGAACGATGTAATGTGTGATGTCGGCGCGCCGAGGAGAGGTGTTGTGTATGCGCGGAGGAAGGACGGCAGGCGGTCGTTAAAGCGGCGGAGGCGGGATTGGGTTGTGGTATCTTTAGGTGATGGACTCGGGGAAGGATTTGGTGGTGTTGTGAGGTTTCGGCAGGAGGGTTTAGTAGAGCGAGGAATGCGCATGCGCATGCGCAATGGACGCGGTAGTGTTGAAGTTACTCGTGAGGACATTTCGGCTCGATTGATTCCTTCGAATTCGCGAGCTGAAAAGTGCTTTTGCAGAACCCCTAATAAAAAAGAAAAAGAGCAGCTTTGATATCTCTCCAAGATCGGCTGTTTTTCCAGCTCCGCTAGCTTGCTTGAGCCTGGTTATGGGGCTGTTGGCATATTCCGCCCTGTTTGGCGAGTTTGCAATGGATCCTCCTCCGGTTTAATCATACGATGGAAACCGACCGTAAAAGTTGACATCACGGAGGCAGAACCGCGAGCATGAGATGTCGCTTCAACACTCGGCAACGTTCGTCAGCAATGGATGGCATGTCGGCTGTGCGGAGGATCGGAGGTGGTGGGACAGGGCGCAATCCGAAGACGGACACTTCGGTCAGGAAGTGATGCAGCAAGGAGAGAGCCTATGTAATTGATAGGCCAGAAAAGCCGGAAAGCCTTGCAGAGCCAGGTGACGATTCCTCGCAGTTCCTGTCCAACTAAATCTCCTCGAAGATACGGAACTCGAAAAAAAAAAAAGGCCTGATTCGATCGATCGACAGCAGTGCGGTTCGAACACGCCTCCGAAGAGGAACCCACCTGCACCCAAGTCTGGCCCCTCCAAAGTTCTCCCCGAGTGCGGCGTCATTTTTCTCTCTCACACTCGTTCTCTCCCCCGCAATACCCTGCTTGTGCGAGAAACACACCTCCAGCCATGGAGAAGATCACAGACAAGATCGCGGCTTTGCCGCCCGATGCCAATTACTTTTCTCTCGAGTTCTTCCCACCGAAGACTCAGATGGTGGGGCTCTAACCTCCCCGCATTCAGCGACTTTGCCTCTTGAGACAGAGAAAACTAATAATGGTCGCGTATTGCAGGGATTTGCCAATTTGCAGGCCCGTTTGGAGCGTATGGCACAGGCGCTGCGTCCACTTTTCGTTACAGTTACTTGGGGTGCTGGCGGAAGCACAGCGGCGAGGTCGCTGGAGCTGGCGGAGATATGCCAACGCCAATTACAGCTGACGACATGCTTACATTTAACATGTACGAACATGAGCCGCGCCTTGGTGGATCAAGCGCTGGAAGAGGCAAAGGTGCTCGGAATCAGGAATATTCTGGCGCTGCGTGGTGACCCTCCGCGAAGTGAAGAGTACAATATGCATGGGGAGGATGATAGCAACAAGGACTTTACGTTTGCTGTTGATCTGGTTCGCTATATCCGGAAAAAGTATGGCGACTATTTCTGTATAGGTGTTGCGGCATATCCTGAGGGCCATCCCGCAGATTCTTTCCAGGATGTCCAGGATCCCAAAGTTGATCTCCCCTGGTTGGTGGAGAAGACGCAGGCCGGTGCCGATTTTATTATGACGCAGCTGACGTACGATATCGACGCCTACACTAAATTCGAGAATATGGTGCGCAACCATGAATCTGGCGCTTTCAAGACTATCCCCATTATCCCGGGTTTGATGCCCATTCACAGCTACAAGATCCTAACGAGAGTAACGAAGCTCAGCCACGTCAAGATCCCGCCACGGATTCTTGCTAAACTAGAAGAAGTCAAACATGATGACGACTCGGTGAAGCGCCTCGGTGTGGAAATCCTCGCCGAGCTTGTCGAGGGCATCAGAAAGCTTCCGAACACTGGCTTTAGAGGATTCCATTTCTACACTCTCAACTTGGAAAAGACTGTATCATTTATTCTTGAACGATGCAAGCTCATCCCGGATTACCCCGATGAAGACGCAATCGCCGTGAGCGAGGATGTCTCTTTCCTCACCGTTGAGGCAGCCAAGAAGGCTTCCTCCAGACGCCGCGCTTCATCCATCAGCTCAATCCCCCACAACCGCGTCATTGTCGACAAGATCTCGGAGCCCGGCTCCAAGGACTCGATAACACACGAAGCCACCGCTGCCAGCGCAGGAATGCCCGCGCAGCCGCCAGACCGCAATACCACTCTCCAGATCTCTGAAGGCCTCGGTGCCCTAGGCCGGGAAGCCACTTGGGACGACTTCCCCAACGGCCGCTGGGGAGATGCCCGCTCACCTGCCTTTGGTGAAATTGACGGCTACGGCCCTTCACTCCACGTCTCCTCCTCCGTCGCTCACCGCATCTGGGGCTACCCCGTCACACCCTCCGACATCAGCACGCTCTTCCGGCGCCACGTCTCCAGCGACCTGCACATGGTCCCGTGGTCCGAAGGCGGCGCCGAAGAAAACACGAGCGGTCTAAACGCCGAAACAGAGACAATCCGGCCCGAGCTCCTAGCCCTCATCGACGGCAAGGGCTGGTGGACACTCGCCTCGCAGCCAGCCGTCAACGGCGTGCGCAGCGACGACCCCATCTTCGGCTGGGGCCCACCCGGCGAGGGATTTGTCTTCCAAAAACCCTTCGTCGAGTTCTTCTGCCCAACCTCCGACTTCACAAATATCCTGAAACCCACCCTTCAAAAACACGGACACGAAAAACTCGCCTGGTTCGCCGTCAACGCCCGCGGTGACTTCGAGTCCTCGCTCCCTGCCCAAACCACCGACGCGGATCCCATCGAGATGAACCCCAACAACGTCAACGCCGTGACGTGGGGAGTCTTCCGGGGCAAGGAAATCATCACACCGACCATCATCGAGGAAGTCAGTTTCCGCGCATGGGGCGACGAGGCGTACAGGATCTGGGACGAGTGGCGCCGCATCTACCCGCGCAATTCGGCCACAGAGCGCTTCCTGGAGAAGACCAAGAACGACGTCTGGCTTGTGTGCGTTGTGGCGCAGGAATTCGGCGCGGGCACGGAGAACGGCTCCAAAGAGGAGGAGGATGAGAAGAAGTGGATGTGGAGGGTTTTGGCGAACTGCTAGACCTTACCACTACCCCATTCCCATTACCAACCACCCCATCCATCCTTCCTCAACTCCCAATTGATACATATTCTCTAGGTGGTTTTGGTGATGGGCCAGGTGCTTAGTTTACCACCTAGAATAAATTGCTTAGCCGTGTTTGGCTATAACTTTCGGTCCGGGTGTTGTATCCAGCAGATAGTTGCTATTTCGCGACATATTATGTTTTTTTTTTCAACTTAATGTACATAAATTCAACATGGCATATCGGATGGAGCTTGGTAGAAGTTGAGGTTCGGTTTCCAATTTTTTTTTTCGCTTACCAATGAATGCTTCCAGTTTATATCTTTATACGGGGACTTATATATCCATTGGATGTCATCGGCAGAAAGAATTGGCCTCCCCTAATCTAGGAATGGTTTGTAACAGCTCAGTATGCATAATGTTAAAGTAGATCGATCCCGCAGCGAACCTCCAAAAACACCCAACCTGTTTATTCTCATACGTTCACGTGACAGTTATCGCTTTCATCGCTTCGCTACATATGCCTCTATCGAATGTTGCTTTACTTTTCACTTATGCGAACCTTTTCAGCAAAACCATGTTCTTCAAGCCCCTCAGCGCCCGTATCAGGCGTGGCAACTGATGAGTCAGCCTGAGTCGTCTCGGTGTATTTCTCTGCAGCAAGCTCCAGTTTTCCATAAGCTGGTGGATAGCGTCGCGGCTGCGAGGGGCCGGAAGCGGGAAGTTTGTAGCCGCGGAGCCTGTAGTGAGATTTGTTAGTAAGTACGTGCAAAGATGCGGGTTAGAAGATACGTAGTAGAGGGGTAGGTACCTAGGTCCCTCGCCCGTAGCCTGGGGAAATTCTGAGGCGTATGTCCTGTAGAAGCGCTGGGTATCCGATTCGAATGTGCCGCGCTCAAGGCTCTCACGGATCGCCGCGAAGAATTGGTCCATGACGTGGTGGTTATGGATTTGCAGAAGAGTCCAGGCGAGCATTTCTTTGGCAGAGAGGAGGTGGTGGATGTAGGCGCGATGGTGGTTTTCGCAGGTGTAGCAGCTGCATGATTTAACTAGAGGTCCTGTATCTGTGGCGTAGGATGTTGACCAGAGGTCGTCGGCGAGCGGAAGAGGCTCGGGTGAATGTTGGG
Organism: Aspergillus ustus; assembly: GCA_000812125.1. Classification (NCBI taxonomy): domain Eukaryota; kingdom Fungi; phylum Ascomycota; class Eurotiomycetes; order Eurotiales; family Aspergillaceae; genus Aspergillus; species Aspergillus ustus. The sequence continues at coordinate 94,211 of JOMC01000153.1, forward strand.
TTCCCTCGTTGGTTGGTGATGGGAACACGAATTTGAAGGCTACACCCGTGTCTGAGGCGAGGCTTATAAAGGGGATGGTGAGAATATCTGCGCCCAGAGACACCTCTCGGAGGATGTCATGAGGTGTAGTCGGTCCGCTGAAAAGGAGACGAGGGAGGTCGCCTAGTTCTTCGGGGACGATTGACAGCGACGCAGGTTCATAGAGTGCAAGGCCGGAGATAAATTGTCGGAGGTCGGTTTCCAGGTCTTCCAAATATATTTGTTGCTCGGTGTTTTCGAGCGGAAGTATCGGCGCGAAATATGCAGCATTCGAACGACTATGCTCAGAGATATCAGGCCCGAGAAGTGCTTCCGTGCCATGAGTTGTGAACGCGTGTGTCCGGTCGACCATCTTCGCCCGCCGCTTGATGCCTGGCGTTTGCCCTATCGTCAGGTCTGACAGTCCGACCACGATATCCGGGCTGAGCTTCTGGATCGCTTCGACATATTGGGTCGCTGATAGCTGCGCAAAGCCGACGGATGTGAGAATGGCAATTGAGCTCGGCGTATTTGACGGAGCACAAGGGATTGGAGGCTCGCGGCGTGCGCCGAGAATTAACAAAATGTCATCGGGGAGGCAGGTAAACTTGCGCAGCGCCGACTCGTGTGGTTTTGTTGGCACAGCATATAGCGGGATAGGGATCGAGGATTTTTTAGCACTCTGCTCTTTCTCTATGACTGATATCTGCCCCGGTGGGCGTTGGGTTGTCAGCGCCATGCGACCTTCAAATTCCTTGCGCTGAGCTCAGTACGTACAATCTTCCAGACCAATAAATAAGCTTCCGATAGCGGTACTATCTCTCATCACATCATGCGCCAAATGAGGGACCATCCCTCGCGATGTCAGCGGTACATAGTGCGGCGTTGAGATCGGCTTCCGGCCAGCAATCGCCAGCCTTCCGAGGCGCGGGGCAAGGACTGTGGCTGCAGAACCCAGGAGGCTGAATTTGAATATCTCATTCGGCGGCACTCCAGTATTATCAGACCCCATGGCGATGTGTATGTTGAACTGGAATCGAGGAGTCGTGTCAGGAAAGATGGCAGATGTGGTGCCAGAAAAGAACTTTGTTATCGATTGAACTCCGCTTCGATCGATTTCTCCGCGTCTGCCCAACAGCGCGTTCTAGACTCTCTCATCACAATAATATCCACCGCAAATTACCCGATACTCGTCAATCATCGACTGATTTTCCAATACCAGTTGGCTTGGTTCGATATTCATTACCTGAAATCCACTTGTCTCGAGTATGGCCACGGACGCGACGCGCGGGGGACGCGGGGCACTCATTGTTGTCGAAGGCCTGGATCGAGCAGGCAAATCCAGCCAGTGCGAATTCCTTCGCAATTACCTACAACAGGCCGGCCATTCGGTCAAATACATTCGGTTTCCAGGTAGCACCCAGACCCCCAACTGGCCCGCAACCACGAAAATTGACAACTTCGGTTTCTCCAGACCGAACTACATCGATAGGAAAGATGATTGATGGCTACCTACGCGGTCAGTCGCAGTTAGACGACCACTCTATCCACCTTTTGTTTTCTGCAAACCGGTGGGAGCTTGCCCAAAGCATCGAAACAGACATCGCGAATGGAATCACTGTGATTATCGACCGTTACTCGTACTCCGGCGCGGTATACTCGGCCGCCAAGGCTAATCCGGCGCTCTCACTCGAGTGGGCATGGTCACCAGAACTCGGGTTACCACAACCTGATCTGTGCCTCTTCCTTAGCATTTCTCCCGAAGAAGCCTCAAAGCGTGGCGGATTTGGTGGGGAGCGCTACGAGAACGAGACTATGCAATCGCGCGTCCGCGAGTTGTTCAAGACCGTCTTTGACCTCCAGCGGGGGGCGGATGTTCAGGTAATTGACGCTGGACGGTCACTTGATCAAGTTTCGAACGATATCTCGAAACTCGCAACTGAGTGCGTTGCGCGTGTAGGCCAAGCAGGCCCTCTAAGGAAATTGACAGCTTTTTCCTAATAGATATTAGACGAGTCAGCGGTTGGCGCTGGGGGTGTCAGACACAAGTGCCAGCCACCGTTTGGATCGAAACTAGACGCGTCCAACTCAACCTTCGCTCTTCCTTTAGATATAATCCAGTCGACTCCATCATACTGCGCAGATATTGTGTGTGCATGCCAGGGGTATGTACACATGCATTCTCGACGGATTATACTCAGCCAGATACCCCATATCATAGAATGAATAGACGAAAACCAAGAGGCTCCAGCCGATACAAAGCACACGCAAACATTATAGATGTCAAGGATAGATCCCTGTATCTCAATTCACGTGTAATATAAAACATGGAACATTATGTCGGTTTTCATTAGTTTAAATATCACGTGATCCCACTATGTATGCCTGCCTTCTGAGCCTCAAACCTGTTTATAACTCGCAAGTTTATGTCAGAGTTGATTAAAGATACAATACATCTGCAAACTATCTTCCCCATTAATCACCTCATAAGCTCATCTTGTTGCCTATATCGAGCCAGGAGGGTGACACGTGATTGCCCGGGTTACGAAAGATATATATCAGGCTGCCTCAGGCGTAAACAACGAGGGTATTGACATCTCTCCGACAACATCCAACAAACTTATCGATACCTACTCTGCACTCCATTCAAGTCTCTCAATCATGACCGCCTGATTGTTGTATTAGCTTGATAGAGTGACTAACCCTAAATCACCCGCCTCTGATGCCTAGAAAGTCCAAGAAAGCTGTTGCCACGAAGGGAGCATCCGACGAGCTGGACCCCAAAGTGCTGGACGACCGGCCCAAGATAATACCGGCCTTTTACTGCTGCTATCTGCTTCGTTCAACTGGTACTGAGTGTAAGAGGCAGGCTTGGTACGTCGGCTCCACCCCGGACCCTGCTCGTCGCCTCTCTCAGCATAATGGACTTTCCGCGGGAGGAGCCCGCAAGACTGCGAATGATGACAGACGGCCTTGGGAGATGGTCATGTTTGTAGAGGGATTCACGAGTCGCATTGCTGCTTTACAATTTGAGTGGGTTCATCAACAGCTTGAGCTAAATTCCAGGGCTGAAACATTGTTAGATGGGCATGGCAACACCCGGCAGCTACTCGACATATTGTCCCCGATGTGGAAGACGATGAAGAGAACCAGGAGGCTCAAAAAGGCTCCAAGAATACTAAGAAGGTGACGAAAAAGACGAAGCCCAAGACCTCGAAGAAATCCAAGACGCAAGAGAACGAATCCGAAGGCGCCGAGAAACCGAAAAAGAAAAAGAAGCCACCGGCTCGCCGTACTCGAATGTCTCTGAAAGCTCATTTAGAGGATCTGCATCTTCTCCTACGCTCGAACTACTTTGGGAAATGGCCTCTTGCTCTAAGATTCTTCGCCACAGATGTTGCGCAGGCCTGGAGACTCTGGTGTGACCGTGTCGATGGAACGATTCCGACCCATATCAAGATAATCTTAGATGGAAATTGCGTTGATCTTACGGCTCATTCGGAGGGGACAGTAAAGTTTGGGAGCGTCACGAACGTCAAGCCTAACTACACGCATATGCAGGGTTACCTAGAAAAGGCAACGTCGCTATTGGACGATATGGAAGCACTGCGGTGCAAGATATGCGCATCCGCGTTCCAAACGCAAGACTTAGTTGTTGTCTGCCCTCAAATGGACTGCAACTGCGCTACTCATCTCATGTGCTTCTCGAGGCTTTCAAGCGCAGCTGGAGATCCTGACACTTTGATACCCATTACTGTCAAGTGCCCTGCGTGTTCACAGACAGTTCAATGGCAGCTCATGATGCGCGAACTGAGCATTAGGACCCGGGAGAAAGAGATGTTGCACACTATGGAGAAGAGAAGCGAAAGAAAGGGCCGGAGTTTTCCGAAAAAGAAAACGGGTGCGGCACCTGCCCCTGACGAACCCAAGACTGCTATATTAGCCGCTTCTGAGGCGCACGATTCAGACACTGATTCCCTGGATGACTATTGGGATAAAGTCCTTGATTCCAAGCCGCAAATTGATCCGAATGACTCCCCGCAACTGGACTCCAAGGCCTCGAAAATGGAGATAATTATAGAGGATAGCGATTTCGACGACATAATGTTCCTTGATTGAGCCGTGTGCAATCTATTCTAAATATTATGTTGGCGGGGCCTGTGATGCGGATATCGGTTTGGTCAAAAGAAGTATCAACGGGAGAGCACTGCATGGCACACTAGGGCAACCCCGAAGCTCTCCACGGGCCGATTTCGGCAACTCATTCAGGGCCAAGGGGACGGTGGACTAGGGACAGTGTTCCATTTCGTCTAACCAGCTCGGTGAAAGCTCCTTTGCTGCCAACTCGGGCCCGGATGTAACCACCGTGTTTTGGTTGTGCCCTTTAAACCATGCGTCATGTGTGCGCTGTGTTCGCGCGAGAAACAACCATGGGATTCAGTGGAAGCCGGAAGTAAAACCCGGGGTTTACAGCTGTGAAAAGGTAAAACGCCTTGATGCGCAACTGGGACAGTCGTGCGAGAAAAATCCAGGTGAAGTCTGAGCAAGGAAGCTTTCGCGGTCGGGTGGTTGGGATGCAAGCAAACAAACCATGAGTCTGTATTGCGATTACGTATCTTGCGCGATTATCTAGCATGCGGCGGAAATCATGTGGCTTCGCGAGATGCCGCTAAAATAAGACCTCGGTCATCGCTTTCGGTTTAGGCCGATATCACTTGAAATTTTATCGCCAGTAGAATCTCCTTCTTTAATTGTCTGCAGAAATAATAATCAGGGAAGTTCAAGTTGACTTGACTGAGCTCGAGGCGAGGCATTGTTCGACTGCCGTTTGCAGACTACTAGTACTAGTATACTATCTTTCCGTACCGTATCGAGGATACACGGCAGTGATGCCTGAGGCAGAAATCCCGAGTCGTGACTAAATCTTGTCCATATCCAAGCTTGAGTCGAAACTCTGTTATTGAAGGTAGGGTTCAACCGTGACATAATTTTTTTTTCTTCATTTTGTCTCATCCGAAGTGCCTTTTCTTCCCCGTGATTTTGCTGGGGATGAGAACCAGTCGTCGAGACAAGGTAGGTCAGACCACCCTAGGCCGGGCGTGAGCAGCGCTAGTTTTCCCTTTTTTGGCCCGACTCGCTGGCCGTCCACGAACCAGTCACTCCGTCTGGCTTCTATCAATCCTCCAATCGTCGCTTCTGCTTCCTGGCATCGCCAGTACAACTAGTACCTGGGTATTGACTTTGGCTATAATAGTAGTCGGCTCACGACCACTAATTAATCCTAGCCTCGTACCCAATACTTTCACCAGACCCCGAGTGAGCAACGGCTGTGCTTGTTCTCGTTGCTCTTCCGAGACTCCACACTAGCCCTCCCGGGTCCATCTCGGTCTTCCCTTCGACATCCGTGCTCGTACTCTCTCGTCGCTCTCGCAATCATCATCCACTCACTTCTCCAGCATCTCTCCTCCTCCCCTCTTTACCCCCTCGACATCTCCTCATCCGTCCTGACCTCCCCACTCAACGCTTACCTGTCTCTTCTCCACTTTGACCTTGTGTGACTCGTCTCATTGCTTGCTCTTAGTCAACTTTCTCATGGGTTTTTCGCATCGGACCCTGGCTTCGTTCCCTCCGCGATAGACGCACGCGCACACCTCTCCTCGACCTCAATTCGAACATCGCTCAAAAGACATGGTGGCTCCGGCCGCAGCGGGAGGAAACTCGACAGGCACGCAGCCGTCGGTGAACCGTCAGCCCGCTCGCTCCTCGAGCACCCACCCGTCCCATTCCCACAATGTACCCTTCAGCGCTCGACGATCCGCGCCCCTCGACCTGTCGACAGTCGAAAGACGAGGGCAGCCGAACGCGCCCCGTGAACCGACGAAACGAACGCGCCCTCACAACGTGGAGGAGGCACCTACTTTCCGTCCAACCGAGGAGGAATTCAAGGACCCCGAGGCTTACATTCGCAAAATCGCACCGGAGGGAAGGAAATATGGAATCTGCAGGGTCATTCCGCCAGAGAACTGGCAGCCGCCGTTTGCCATTGATACAGAGGTAGGAGTGACACAGTTTTCTCATTGGGATGGTTGTTCCGGGGATCATCCCTTGCGACGGCAGCTCTAGCTGGATTTTTTGAAGCTAACCGGTGTGCGTCCCTTAGCGATTCCATTTCAAAACCAGGCGACAGGAACTTAATTCGGTTGAAGGAGGTATGCCCCCGCGCTCAGCGTTGCTTGCTGCCGGTGGTACTCCGCAGCCCAGCTCTGACCCTGACCCAGGAACTCGTGCAAACTTGAACTACCTTGACCAGCTAGCCAAGTTTCACAAGCAGCATGGTACCAATCTAAACCGTTTTCCAAGCGTCGATAAGCGTCCCTTGGATCTGTACAGACTGAAAAAGGCCGTCGAGGTCCGCGGTGGTTTCGACCAGGTGTGTAAGATGAAAAAGTGGGCGGAAATCGGTCGCGATCTCGGCTACAGCGGCAAGATCATGTCATCTCTCTCGACCTCGCTCAAGAACTCGTATCAGAGATGGCTGCAGCCTTATGAAGAATATCTACGTTTGGCGAAGCCTGGAGTGCAACAGCAGCTTGAGCTGGAGCATGGCGGTCCTTATACGCCTTCGCCTAATCACTCGCCGATGCCTAAGAATCCTACACCCCTTGAAGCGGACACGCGGTCGGCAACACCTCAAGGCTCAATGATCCCCCCTCCCACAGCCACACAGAGCGTTCCAAAAGAGCTTTCCGCAACACCTAATAAGAATCCCACTCCGCCAGTCGACCCAACACCACCCCCGCGACCAATTGCATCTGGTTTCACGCCTGTAAATGCAGGTGGATTTACTGCCGTTAATCGATCGCCCTCATTCATCGCGGTAAATAGTGCGCCTCCGGTGAAGCGGGAAACTGAGAATGAGTCCCTTACACCGAAAAGCGTCGTTGAACACCCAAAAGATGCGACACCCATTCCAAATGGCCATAGCGCACAATCGATGAAGCGTGCAATAAGTACCGAGAGCGGATCACAGGCCGAGGCGGGTGAACTGGATGCAAATGGGAGACGAAGCAAAAGGTTACGAAAGGGTAAGTCTTCGATTTACTAATTCGCTGAGCTCAGTACTCTAGTGACAGATTCTAAAACAAATACTGCTACTAGATGCGCCTCTACCCACTGTTGCCGGCTCACAAATGACATCGCTACGACCAGCTCCTCCGCGATCGAGGAAGAGCGACGCTCGAAAATTTGGTGACGTGTGTTACTTTTCATCTCATCTTGAGGCGACTGATTGCTGACAGCATATCTTTAGAAATGCGAGACTTGTGGCAAATCCGAAGATCGAAATTCAATCCTTGTGTGCGATAGCTGTGACAACGGCTATCACCGGTATTGCTTAGATCCTCCTCTGCATCACATCCCAGAATTCGACTGGCACTGTCCCAAGTGTCTGGTCGGAACGGGAGAATTCGGGTTCGAGGAGGGCGGTGTCTACTCGTTGAAGCAATTCCAAGAAAAGGCGAATAACTTCAAGAAGAACTATTTCTCTTCCAAGTTACCTTTCGACCCGGTTCTCAATACTCACCGCCGAGAATCCGAAGATGATGTGGAGAAAGAGTTCTGGAAGCTGGTCGAAAATCTGACAGAAACGGTCGAAGTTGAATATGGCGCTGATATCCATTCAACAACCCATGGCAGTGGTTTCCCCACAATTGAACGGAATCGTCTCGAACCATATTCGCAAGATCCGTGGAATCTGAATAATCTTCCCTTCCATGGGGAATCCCTGTTCCGTCATATCAAATCGGATATTTCAGGCATGACAGTCCCCTGGGTTTATGTTGGCATGTGTTTCTCGACGTTTTGCTGGCACAATGAAGACCATTACGCATATTCGGCCAACTACCAGCACTTTGGAGCCACCAAGACCTGGTACGGAATACCAGGAGAGGATGCAGAGAAGTTTGAGCAAGCAATGCGAGAAGCCGTCCCGGAACTTTTTGAAGGTCAGCCTGACCTGCTTTTCCAGCTCGTCACATTGATGCCTCCGGATAAGCTCAAGGCGGCTGGGGTCCGTGTTTGTGCTCTAGACCAACGAGCTGGACAGTTCGTTATCACCTTCCCGCAGGCGTATCATGCTGGTTTCAACCACGGTTTCAACTTCAACGAAGCAGTGAATTTCGCCCCTGTGGACTGGGAACCTTTCGGAGCAGCGGGTGTTGATCGTCTGCAAGCCTTCCGAAGACACCCATGCTTTTCTCATGATGAGCTCCTCTTTACGGCGGCTGCCAGAGACTCTTCGATTTCCACTGCCAAATGGCTCGCTCCAGCTCTCCAAAGGACCTACAACCGGGAATTAGGGCAACGCGAAGCATTCGCCAACCGCCATCGTGATGCACTCCCTCATAACTGTACTTTGTTCTCAGCAGACCCTACTGCCCAGGGTGACTGTCAGCTGAAATTCGTGGTCGAGAACCAGGATCTCCCCGAGGATGAGTACCAATGCCATTACTGCAAGTCCTACATTTTCTTAACGCAATTCCATTGCAGCAAGTCTGGCAAGACCCTGTGCTTGATACATTTGGATGCTCATGATTGCTGCGGAGAACCCTTGACACAAAAGCTACTTGGCGCTGATCATACATTGCGTTACCGCGTAAGCGACGAGGATTTAAAAGACATGCTCTCAAAGGTTCAAGAACGGTCCAGGATCCCGGAAGCATGGAATCAGAAACTCGAAACTGTCCTGGGAGACGAGCCGAAGCCCCAATTGAAGGTCCTTCATAACCTACTTAGTGAAGGTGAGAAAATCCCATACCATTTACCTGGTCTTCAAGATCTCGCGGCCTTCGTTCAACGCTGCGATAAATGGGTTGAGGAAGCAACCAACTACATTACGCGAAAGCAGCAGAACCGAAGGAAGAACGAGAAGGCTTGGCGCAAGGCTACTTCCAAAGCCTCGCAGCTGGAAGAACGTGACCGTGAAGTTCGCAGGGTAGAAAATATCTACGCCCTTCTAGCAGAGGCTGATAAACTGTCATTCGACTGTCCACAGATGGCGGCTCTGGAAGAGAAAACCCGCGAGATCGAGAAATTCCGCCAGGACGTTAAAGTTGCGCTTATGAACCCCCATATCCGGTCCGTGGCGGAAGTCGAAGAGCTTGTGGAGAACTCTCGGAATTTTAACGTGGAAATACCTGAAGTTGAGGGACTGGAACACATATTACGACAGATGAAGTGGAATGAGGACGCTGGGAGGAAGCGTGATCAATATCTGAGCCTGAAGGACTGCCAGGAGGTCATCCATGCTGGTGAACAACTGGGACTCTCGGAGACCAACGAACATCTCTCGCATTTCAAGGACTTGTGTCGCCATGGTGAGGCCTGGGAAGCGAAAGCGAAGGAGTTGATGTCCGTAGAGGCGGTCCACTATCAACAGCTGGAGGCTCTATCTGCACAGGCGTCCCGCTTTCCCGTCTCCCCAGAGACGCTCGCAGCCGTAGATGCCATATTGACAAAACAACGCGAAGCACAGAAACGGATACAGAACCTTCTGGAGAAGAGCAAGGATGAGAATATGAGGAATCGACCCAAGTACAAGGAAGTGCGGGAACTAATGGAGTCTCTGGAGGAGCTGAACAGCCGGCCGACGGGCGCTATAGACCTGGAGCGTGAGCAGAAACGCCATGAGGACTGGATGCGTAAAGGCAAGAAGCTGTTTGGAAAGGCCAATGCTCCTCTGCATATCCTGAAGTCTCACATGGAGTATGTTGAGAAGCGGAATTTCTATTGCTTTGATCTGGAAGATCGTTTCCGGCCGCCAGTGGAGCCAGCATCAAGGGACAATAGCCCCGACGGCCACCCTTCGGCCCCGGTTTATGATCGAATCTGGGGAGGAAGCGGGCAGTCGATGGCCAAGCGGGATGTTTTCTGTATCTGCAGACATTCGGAAGCTGGGATGATGATTGAATGCGAGATTTGTCGGGAATGGTGAGTTATCCATCCTCCTTTTGCATGGCCCCGCGCTTGATCGCTAATCGCTTATTGTAACAGGTACCACGGAAAATGTTTGAAAATCGCTCGAGGCAAGGTCAAGGAGGGCGACAAGTACATTTGCCCTATCTGCGACTGGCGGCAAAAGATCCCTCGTGATGCTGCTCGCCCAAAGCTTGAGGACCTCCAAGACTGGCAGGCCGAGATGGCTGGTCTTCCCTTCCAGCCCGATGAGGAGCAAATTCTGGAGAGCATTATTAACCAAGCAACGTCGTTCCGAGAGTTCCTTCAAAGTTTCACCAATGCTGCGTGTACCACCACGGAAGAGGTCCCTACGTTGATATTTTATCTCCGCAAGATTGAAGGAGCCGAGGTTCTACTTGCGTATGAGACCAATTTATTCCGACAAGAAATACACAAGTGGCAGCCTGTCGCGCCGGAGCCTCCGCCAATTCTGGAACAATCACTCTCGACCAGGAAGCCGCGGCCAACCAAACAGCAGAAAATCATGGCTCAGCTGGGCGTGGAGCGACCCGAAGATCTCCCTGTTCACCTGCGTCCGAAGCAGCAGAACCCGGTGAAGCGCAAGTCCATTGACAATACTCAGCCTAGTCGCCCGGCGATTCTTCAGCCTGCACCCCACACCCCTGGCGCAGGCCCGACTGCAGGACCAACGTTGACGCCAAGCGACCCGCAAAGTGCTCCGTACCCATATTCTGCAAACTACTCTCTTCCCGTGAATGATTCAACTCCTGCTTTTGCTTCCGAATCCTCAGCTTTCCTGCCACATGTTCGTGCAGGTTCACCAGCATTTCCTACACGCTCCCCAACGCCCCCTGCTCACCATGCTCTGAACGCGGCCCTGTTCAGTCCTCGCTTCTCGCGAAACCCTGTGGGTGGACCGCCAGGTGTTGATGCCGATCATTCAAACCCATTTGGTAGCAGCCCTCGAGCGAGCCTCGATGATGTCTTCGCCGATTTGACGAACCAAGACGACGGTGAGCCAGATCAAGACCCAGAGGCAATGGAAAACACGCACGCGAACGAGGCCTTGGAGGCGCTCGTCGTAGGCAACGACAGGGAGAGTTCCGTCACAATGCCTGGCGACGATGACAAATCACAGGAAGTCAATGGTCACCCCGAACCCGAAGCTGGCGTCAGTAACTGATGCGGCTTGGGGAATTTTCCTCCACCCCTTCTCTTTTCTAGATATTGTGTTCCAAACCTTAGCACTTAACTGGTGTTTTCCCACGATGAATGCACGGCGTGCGCTTCATTTGTGTTTTTGACTTTCCCCAAAGAGCCACAATGTATGATTCGTTTATGTCTGATGTTCCTGAGATGTCTACACTCTTCTTTCTGCTTTTAACCTATTTTTTGCCTTGTTACCACGGAGTCCGGTCTGCCTGCTCGCTTTTCTGGCAAAACCAATACTGGCTGATTTCATTCCAAGGTGTTCTTGTCACTTTAACTTACGTCATTGCGTCTCTTTCTATTTCTTGTTGGTGTATCAAACGAAGGGAGAACCCGGCGAGACGGAGAAGAATAGGTTGTTGTGTTTCGTGTGCGTTTCGCTTGTTTCTTTCTGGTGATGGTCGGACGGACGTGCTGCTTTTCGAGGCTTGAGATTATTCCCCTCTCTCATTATTCAATACAGTGTACCACTACTTCGAGATTTCGTCTCTTGCTGTTTTTCCTTCTCTCTTCCTGTCCAACTTTATCACCCAGATGTATCTTTAATTGATAGATTCTATTCTATTCAATCCATTTCAATTCTAATACCTGGTTTCTTTCGATGTAGCCTAGAATAGAGTGTATGCCAATTAAATGTCAGCGTATGCCCCAAGAGCCGATTGCCCGCCGGTGTGAATGAATAGAGCATTAACATGGCCCGGTCCCTGTCCCTGTCCCTCATTATAGTCTCCCTCATACGCAGAAGCAACATCCCTCTCAATCTGCCCCTCAGAAACCCAGTCCATCAACCCTCTCATCACCTTCGCCGTATAAACCGGATCTAATATAACCTCTTCCTTCTCCGCGACAAACTTGAGTGTCTTCTTGGTCTCGGCGTCAAGAACCCCATACCCGGTCCCCACGAACCGATCGTCCAGCCGGACATCGGCCATTGTGATGTCGCTCTCTGGATCGAGACCGATCAATGACCCTGCTTGCCGCGCGAAGCGTAAGATACGCTCTTCATGGTAGGGTTTGGGTTGTGTTGGGGACATTAGAATGCCGATTATCTGGCGGGGGCGCCCTTGGGGCTTCTGAACTGGTGTCTGCTGTAGTTCTTGTTGCTGTGTCTTCTCGAGGAGCTTGAAGCCCGCGATCAACCCGCCGAGTGTGCTCCCGCTCCCGCATGCAACGAAGATGTAATCGAACCTGCCAGAACTCGCTTTCTGACCATGTACAGAGGAAGTAGAGGTAGTACTAGAAGAAGAAGAAGAAGACTGAAGAAGCTCCATCTCCCTCTCCTGCTCCGCAATCTCAAACGCACACCGCGCATACCCCAGCCCACCAAGCGGATGCAGACTCGCCCCGGACGGAATCCAATACGGGTTCTTGCCCTCGGCTCGCAAGGCTTCCAGCACCTCATCGACGAGATCATCCTGCGTTTTCTTCCCCGATGATGGATTAGGAGGGTCGAGAATCCGCACATCGCTCCCAAGCAACTTGACAATCTGGACGTTCCCCGTTCTCTGGAACGCCTGCGGATCAGACGAGGCCCGTAGCCCGCCGCCAGTACCCTTGTGCAGGAGGACAACGGACCCGAGACCGAGTTTCCCCGCGACAGAGGCAACTTGAACCGTGTGATTGCTCTGTAGCGCGCCTTCTGTTACGAGGGTTGTTATCAATTTCCCATTCGCCCTGGCTTCTTCCGCTTCGTCGAGCGCAGCAGCTACATCTTGACTTCTAGAATCTGTGGAGCCAGGTATCGCCGGGATCTCGCCACCAACGCCGGCGCCGAATCTCGGCTGTGCGGAGAGGATATCCGGGACGATGTACTCCAGTTTGCGGTATTTGTTCCCTGCGCAGGCGAGCGGGGACGAGTGGTCTTCTCTTTTGGCGTAGAGCGAGACTTGGACGGGGGTTGGCGGGCTGTTGTTGCCACTGTGGCGGTTCTTTCTAGTGGTGTCTCTGGCATTATTGAGAGACGATGAGAGGGATGGGAGTGGGTGAATTGGCGAGAAGAGGAAAGGGTAGAGGAGTGGGTGTCGTGGGATTGAGGCGAAGGGGTCTGGGAGGGGGAGTTTGGGGGACATCGTTCTGCTCTGCCAGACTAATCTTCGGCCTTTGACAAACACTTGAGACTGTAGGGGTATAACTTGGTGTGATGTATGGATATGAGCTGTAGATCCTGTATTTCGGAGATGATCTATATGCATGTAAGTAGCTGTGTGTGTATCAGGGCTACGTCATTGCCGATAAGTATATGCCGCTTACCTATGTTCCTTACTACTTACTCTATACGTGGACTGAGCCGAGGGCAAGAGAAAGCTCCCCTTTGTGGCAGCTCCTGCTGGGATTCTTGCAGCAAATGCGGGGAGCGGTTGCGCCTTCCTATTTCGGACGATGCTGGCGATGGTATCATAGGCGGTGAACAGGGCGGCGGTATACATACATATATATGTATTGGAATTATTCTGACGGGTTTATTTTCGGTTGAAAATCGAGTGAGTATTCGATTGCTGCATCGTGGTAGGTATTCCTGCTACAAGTTTCGTCTAAGCCTCGGGGGAGACGTGGAATACAACGCGGGGGAAAATATAAGGACTCGAACAGAGCAGAAGCGAAGACGGAAATAAAAAGAGGAAACAAAAACTGGAATCTATAGCACAGCCAGAGATCTAGTTTAACGTACATGCGAATACCCAAGCACTAAAGACGAGGGTGAGGATGCTGTCCAGGGCGTAAAAAAACACAGGTGAACACCGACATAAGAGTCCAAACTCCGGTCATGTAGTATGGCAGTAACGTAGGAAACGGAGATGCAAGATGCACTAGATTGATTCCCACCTGCTGATGAAATGCAATGCAATCAACCATGTATGAGGCAAAATAGATCAAAATCAAAGACTGATAGGTAGTAAGATGCAATGCAGGGAAATATTAAAAACATTCCCACTCCGCGAAAACGCACCAGCGCGCGACTCGGTCGGCCAGGACAAGTCCTCGCCAGACCCCACGTTCACCGATCTTGATCACAGTTTCCCAGACGCTGCCGTCGGCAGTGCACTCACTCGGCGACTCGGAAAGGTTGGGGCTGCTGATCATATGGTCGGCTTTGCGGGTGAGGCGCAGGATCTTTCCCGATGGCGACTGGATGGCCAGCTTGGCAGGCTTTTCCTTACCCGAGGCGGAGCGTGTGGATGAAATGGCCGAGGTCGAAGCAGAAAACTCGTTTGACACTGTTGATACAGTACTCGAAACCATACTGAGTGCACTTGCAGGCCGAGAAAAGATAGATGGAGAAACACGCCCACTGAAGCTATTCTCGGTGCTGGCTGGCTGGGGAGTAGGTGATGAGGGATGCTGGCGCACGGCAAAGACAAATGTGTTGTTGACAGCTAATTTAGCACATTGGGGTTGTATGATGTACAGATCATGGCGTTGGGCATGAGGAGTTGGATGCCGCAGAACAAACTCATAAGGAGGATTCTCCCCAGAGTGTAAGATTGGGAGCGCAAGAGCAAGCGGGTGAGGGATATCTCGACTAGAGTGCATCAGACCCTTTTTGCCGGCATAAATCTTGACCATGCCTTGTCCTTCATCGCCTGGAAGAACAGCTTTGATGGTGACTCGCTTGTTACCATTGACCCAATCGGGCTGGACGAGTGCGCGCTTGCGAACTATCTCGCCGCTCTCAAAAAAGTCTCCATCAGCATCCGTGGCGAAACCAGGCGCTTCGACCTCAGCCGCGCATTCTACGTCAGCCGGAACTAGAATGCGGATCTGAAGAACTTCTAAGCCTTCCAGATGGATAACACTGGTGTCATAGTCGGGGAACTGTATCCCTTCTTTAAAGTATGCAGGGCAGGCTGTTGGAAGCGCGAGTAGGACGTCGGGTGAGATAGGAGGACAGATATGCTGTCCATCAGGCTCAAGTGGTACGTGGGTATAACACATCTCGAGGGGCCGGACAAGGAAGTACCATGGCTCAGCTGTGGTGACATTTGTAGTAACGAAATGGTTCCTTCGCGGGTTTGTTGGGCTTGCGAGCGAACAATCCATGAAGCGCCATTCACCATCAACGAGCACTGAGTTCCACCAGTGATTCGGCCGCGATAGGCTGTCTAATTCGAACATTTCGCCAGGAGTCTTGAGGAATCCTTCAATTGCCTCAGCGTGCACACCGACTGCAGCGCACATATCTTTAACCAAATACGCCACTTCTTGGGCGCAGCCTCTCTTAGTCTGCAGAACTCGTTTGAGGTCGATCTCGGGGTCGAGATCCTCAATGGGCTCATCCCAAGCGATTTTCTCGCTTACCCATGTGAATATTGCGCGTAGCCTCTGGACATCGCTCTTGTAGGGGCGGCAGACATATCCTTGAGCAAGGCTAATCGGGTTGGTCATTGGAGGAAGGCTGTTCACGAACCGTGCGCTTTTGTCCACGAGAGTCAGATTTCCGGCAGCGAAGTTGGTAGGCTCACTGATCGGTAAGCCGTCGATGCTCTCCTCCCCTTCCGCGGTCTCGTAAAGTTCTTCCACGGCGTATATCACCGGATGGTCCATCATCTGGCACCTCTCTGCTCTTTCCACCCTCTCGTTCCGGCTCGGGGAGCTTGCCCGGTTCACATCGCGCCGAACCTGGACCCAATCTATTGGGCTATTACCGGATCCCATCTCGCGAGCGACAGATTCCCGGTGCGAATGGGAAGAGTGAATGGGCGAGATCGCCCTCCCTTTAGTGGGAGAATATGGCCCTCCGCTTTGGCCGATGGCAATGCTACTTCTCGCGTTGGCGGCCCCGGTCTTGGCCGATTCAAGTATCTTCTTGAAGAATCCCTGCTTCTTGGCCTTGGGTGTTGAGAGCCCTCCAAAGACGCTGGTCGGTTCTTCGGGAGTAGTGACCGAAGATGACCAAGGAACGGCCGAAGAAGCGCCCTGCCGAGAGGTATTGTGACTGGAATGATATGAAATTCCACTGACGGGAGTTTCCGGCCGAGTCGTCCGCGTTAGATCGCTAAAGCCCCTTGCACGGAAGGAATCCATTGCTGTATTCGGCCTCTCGCTCGCTCCGAGGCCTCGTCTGGCGTAGCTTCCCGCGCTGGTTGCGCTGAAGGCCCCAGCGGACATGCCACTCAACAAGCTTTGGCTTGTCCGGTCTGTGCTAGATGTCTGGTTGGTGGCGTTGCTTTGAACGCCACTGGAAGAGTTTGTTGCACTCGACGATTTGGTGAAGCTTCGGTTTAACATGTCGCCTCTGAGATCTTGCCCTGATCGCCGGCTTTTCAGTGACGGATAATGTGCGGGAGTGGAGTTGTGCCGTCCGTGATAGGAAATATGCCTGGGTGGTGGCGGGGGTGGCTCGTCATCCTCGTCAGGCTGTATTTCCTGGGAGCCTCGGCGGCCTTGTTCTTGCATCTGGCGGAGCCGGCTCTCCATCCGTAGCACGTAGTTGTTGATCTGCGGCGGGCCTTCGATGAAGGGATCGTGCGTGTATACACTGTTACGATGGGCTGGGTTCCCGGTGTAGTAGTCTTTCTCCCCATCATCTTCGAATCCTAGCGATGTTAGGGGTCTATGCTGTCTGTGCTGATGATCATGATGATGGTTCTCCTGATATGAGCTGTACGTATCCGGTGAATAGGGAGTATTGAACTCCGGCTGTGGGGACGGCGAGTGCGAGCCTCGCGACATTCCCATATCTTCAAGCGATGTCATCACGTCTTCCATTGCATCTCGAAGGGGTGAAGGCGTCTGGCCGTTCATGTCCGAGTGCGCAGCTGGCGACGGCGTTCTCGCGAAGATGACATACCGATCGTTCATATCCAAGTGTTGCGGCACCACAGGATTTGGGGAAGGTTCACGACGAACTGCAATTCGATGAGGAGGTGGTGGTGGTGGGGGGGGAGAATCTTCCCGTTCCGTGAGCTGGAGAGGGGATATTTCACGGGATGAGTGATGAGAGAGCTGGAGATGATTTTGCGGGGCATGGACGGATGGAGACACAGAAGCATGACGCGATATTTGGACATGACTTTGAGGAGCTGTGATTGAGGGAGACACAGAAGGATGTCGTGATACTTGGCGATGGTCATGCACAATAGGTATTGAGGA
This sequence comes from Aspergillus ustus, assembly GCA_000812125.1. NCBI lineage: Eukaryota > Fungi > Ascomycota > Eurotiomycetes > Eurotiales > Aspergillaceae > Aspergillus > Aspergillus ustus. Next base: position 111,503 of record JOMC01000153.1, read on the forward strand.
AGTCAAAGGGGAATGATGCGAGATTTCAGGGAGCTGAGGTCGGGGGGAAACTGCACGAGAAGGAGGCCGGGAACGCGAGCGGATAGAAGCCTCGCGTTGCTGGGGAGCAGGTTCCTGCGCTGGGCGAGGCGGGCGCGGTGAGACACCTCGAGACGGAGGCCTGGAAATTGACAAAGGGCGAGATAAAGAACTCGGTTGCTTGACCGCGCTAGTCGGCGTGCGCAATGGCTTTGTCTTTCTTGTGAGACTACCATCTCTTGGCGGCGTCTGGGGAATGGTACTCGCGACCGGTGACGTCGAAGATGAGCTCCCCCCAGAGGGCGCAAGAGCTTCCTTATGAGCTTGAAAGGGCTTTCTAAAGACGGTCTTCTGTTTTTTCGGAGCTGAGGTGGGGTTTGTGATCGGGGACACGGCCGTTGGAACCATGGGACTTATTGACCGGCTAACAGGCACAAAGTTCTCCTCCAACACCTGGACGAAATTCGAAGGAAACAACCCGACCATGCGGCGGTCTCTCCGTAGCCGACCCATCCACCATTGACCGTCCCCCGCATTTAAACATTCGATCAGATCACCTTCCACAAACCCCAGATCGCGCTTGCTTTCTCCGCCCCATGAGTATACGGCTCGACACCAGCACGGAAACCGGGTTGGAAGCTGTGGAGCGGCGGGTGGCATTACAGTAAGCTGGGGAACATTAAGCGCCCGCGAAAACGTATCTGCAACTGGGACACTGGCGAGACGGGACGTAGGCGAAGGCAAAAAAGCGTGAGTAGCTCAATTGGAAGGGCACGGAGTCGGGAGGCTATGGCTATTGGACGAGGGAAGCACGACGACAGATTGAGGAGTGGCGGTTTAGATTTGGGGACACTGGCTGAGCAATCCAAACATGGTACACAGCGGAAGCGGAGATGAACACGGAACACGGACTGGCGAAGATGAGAGAGGGCGGGAGAGAGGGAATTCGAAGCAGCGCCCGCCCTGTTGTGCGAAGCGGATGGAGAGAAGGGGAGGAAACGAAGGAGAAGAGAGTGTGGGAAGGAAGAGTGAGGCGGACGAGGAGGAGCTGAATAGTGGAGGACGGTGAGGCCCGAACGACAGCCAGCCTTGTTTTGCTGGTTGTGACTAGACCAGGGCCCGTGTTTACATGGCCGCCTGTTTGGGATTAGCGTCATCTGGCTTTATCGATAAGCTTATTGCCCCCAGTGACTCGATTTTCTCCTGTCGGTCTGTCTCCTCATGTTCTCGACATCGTTTTCCTTTTTACACCTCAGCTCACTATTCATCTATTATGTGACCAGTATTTCTTTTCTTTTCTAAATACCGATACCAGACGCTTGCTATAACTCTTATGGGCGAAAGCCTCGACAATCGCTGATGAAGTCATAAAAAAACTCTACTAGGACTCTTTTTGCACCATCCATGGTTCTCGCTCGGATCCCGCAGGGCCATCCATGGTCAGGGCCCGGCGCTTCGATTTGGCCTTCATTCGCGGGCGCTACTCACAAGATTTCATCACACTAACCTCGGCGGCTCGAGAGCTTAGCTCGACAGCATTCCACATACCTCGAACGATGGCATTCTGAACCCACCACGGGTTCTAAAATAACCATTAGCTTTGGCCAGAGTCCCAGCTTAAGAATTCCGTCAAACGCGGTGGAAATGTTTCGAAGCTCTGGTGGCGTCATTTTTCTTTTACTGTCACTTACCTTCGTAGCCAATGCCTGGGCCCTACTTTATTATTGCTCCTGAATAGGCTGGACAACACTCGGCTTAAAAAGTCGCATGCCATGCGCAATTGCCAGCGTGACAGCTCTTGATCGACATTCTTTATTACGCGGCACACCATGAAGGAACTCGAGCGATTATGGATGTTTGGAGAATCTTAGGTTCCGCAATGGCTCCAGTTATCACGGACACACTACTCCATAACTACGACTCGTACTAAATCTCCCAGGCGACGTGTGATTGACCCAGGCGCAAGGCAAGCTCGGACGGAAATCATCCCCGATGAAGAAACCCCGGCCCCAAACAGTCAATCCTTGGACACGAGGGTCCAACGCGGTCTTACCTGCCTTGCTTACTTGATGAGCTAAGTGGTGGGCTCTTCAATTGAAAACGTCATGACTATTGCGATCTAGACAGCTGCAGGCCGGATCATCTAGAAGCCTGCCAAGCCATTATCCTTGGAGAGGACAATGATAGAAATGCAAGTCTATTACAATAGCATCTTATAGTTTGGGAGGCGCTATAAGAGCCATGTGCGATCTAAACTCTCAAGTAGCCTCACTGTCGTACACACGTCCTTTCCGCCGCACCTGTGTCGCGAATAGTATATGATCATCTAGTCACTGATGACAGGAGTCTCCTTTGCCACAAGAGGCTAGAGTCAACGAATAAGCAGAACGAATTACAACTAGTCAACAGTGATGACGTTCTACTGAAATTTTCTAGCCTCAGATAGCCAAATGTAACCCTAGTATACAGGACCAGCACCTGCGGGTGCCCGACCAGTTTACGAACGCCAATGACCCTGATTCAATTGAATCAGAAGAATCAAATCGGAAACTGCGCCTTGTTTCTGAGCACTTTACCCCATAAATTTAAAACACAAGTATGATTTGTCGATCTGGAGAAATACTATATCTCACGATCGACACGTGACGGGGCTTCGATCGACGGATGCGGCAGCCACATTCTCGGCCGCCAGCCGAGTGGGCTTGGAGCTGCCAAGTTTCTGCACACAAACATTCTTAATTGCTACTTTTATTTACCATACCAGATTGTCAATTCTTGGCCAAGCAGCTGCGCCGAGGGACCTGTCCTCTAATGCCTGTTTCTGCCGGAAAATCGAACCCTCTGTGCGCGTCAATGGTTGATGGATCTGGGCCCGGAAACCGGCGGCAATCGTTTACTATGACAAGCTCAACTAAGCCTGAGATCTGTGCCAAGGCAGTGGAGAAAGTGGAGGTACCAGGCTGTCTGATCCCGGGAACGCTCCAATCTAGAATTATCGACTTGAAACTTGACCAAAGAGAAGTGACAACTCTCTGCTCACTGGCCCACAACATAGCAACTGTTGTATTCCCCACGTCTGACCGCGGTAGTTTGGTAATGCTACCTCGTTCTGAGTCCCGAGCTATAATCGGTGATGTGTATAATCGTTCAGAGCATGTTGCACTCTAGGCAGTCGGCTTAGGCCCACCGCCGAGAGGAAACGACGGCAACCCGGTCAGTATAAAGGGTCCTCCTAGCCGAGGGCCGCGCGATCTGGAGTGTTTGTTGTTGACCATCCTGGGAAAGATATCGAGCCAATCCTTCCTAGTATGGAGGACTCGTATCAAGTCTATCTCTTCGGAGATCAGACCGGTGATTTCGAGGTCGGCCTTCGTCGCCTGCTACAAGCAAAGAACCATACGCTTGTGTCAGCTTTCTTCCAGAGGAGTTACCATGCGTTGCGTCAGGAAATCGCCAGCCTTCCTCCAGCTGAACGCAGTATGTTTCCACGATTCACTAGCATTGTGGACCTACTGGCACGGCACTGTGAATCCCGCGGAAACCCGGCTATGGAAGGCGCATTGACTTGCATTTATCAATTGGGATGTTTTATCAAGTATGTTGCAGCTGAAGCTAGACCTTGCCGATGGCTTTTTAGTCATATGCTGACGATGTTTAGCTATCATGGGGATCTCGGTCATGCCTATCCCGCATCTTCGAAAAGTCACCTTATTGGCCTATGCACAGGACTGCTGAGTTGTGCCGCTATCAGCTCTGCCACCAACATCGGGGAGCTTCTTACGCCGGCTGTTGAGGCAGTAGTTGTGGCATTCCGACTTGGGCTCTGTGTTCTTCGGGTCCGCGGGCTGGTTGACGGAGATCAAGCGGTGCCGCTCAGCTGGTCTGCTTTGGTGTCTGGAATCAATGAGGCTGAAGGCACAGACATTATTACCAAATTCAGCAACCAGAATGTAAGTTTACCACTCCGTGAAAGATAAACCGTCGGTGTTGATTCTTCAAAGGCTATTCCTCCTTCCTCTCGACCCTACATAAGTGCAGTTTGTGCCAATACATTGACCATCAGTGGGCCGCCACATATCCTTGATAAGTTTATTGATACTTCTCTATCAAAACAACAAAAGGCCGTCAGGGCTCCGATCCATGGCCCGTACCATGCTGCTCATATGTACGATAACCTGGACGTTGAAAGAATCCTCCAATCGTGCGATGCCGACATTTTATGCAAGTACAAGCCTCGTATTCCTGTCTTGTCAAGCCACACAGGAAAGCCAATCACCGTCGAGACAATGAAAGACTTAATCGGCCTTGCACTGGAAGAAATTCTTCTGCGGCAAATGTGTTGGGATAAGGTGACGGACTCGTGCGTATCCATCCTGAAATCTGTCGGAAACCGTGCATCCAAGAAAGTATTCCCGGTCTCTACTACGGCCACACAGAGCTTGATGAACTCTCTGAAAAAGGCGGGCCATTCCGACATAGAAGTCGATGGAAGTATTGGTGACATTGCAGCCGAATCCCAAGGGCACAACCACACCGGGCGTACAGAACTTTCGAAGATTGCAATTATTGGAATGTCAGGACGATTTCCCGAGGCGGATAGCCCTCAGGACTTTTGGAATCTCCTGTACAAGGGTCTTGATGTACATCGGAAGGTTCCGAAAGAGCGATGGGACGCTGATGCGCATGTCGATCTTACTGGCGCTGCAAAGAACACCAGTAAAGTGCCCTATGGCTGCTGGATCCGGGAGCCTGGCATGTTTGACCCTCGATTCTTCAACATGTCCCCCCGTGAAGCACTTCAAGCAGATCCTGCTCAGCGTCTTGCGTTGCTCACGGCATATGAGGCTCTGGAGGGGGCCGGCTTTGTTCCGGATAGCACTCCTTCAACCCAGAGAGACAGAGTCGGCATCTTCTACGGAATGACCAGTGACGATTACCGTGAGATAAACAGTGGTCAAGACATTGACACCTACTTTATTCCAGGTGGCAATCGTGCCTTTACACCCGGCCGAATCAACTACTACTTTAAATTCAGCGGACCGAGTGTGAGTGTTGATACAGCCTGTTCTTCTAGTTTAGCAGCTATCCACCTTGCTTGCAATTCAATCTGGAGGAATGACTGCGATGCTGCCATTACTGGAGGAGTGAACATTTTGACCAACCCAGACAACCATGCTGGCCTTGACCGTGGCCATTTCTTATCGCGGACTGGTAATTGCAACACTTTCGATGACGGGGCTGACGGCTACTGCCGGGCAGATGGAGTTGGCACCATTGTCCTCAAGCGCCTCGAAGACGCAGAAGCAGATAATGACCCAATCCTTGGAATTATCAACGGTGCCTACACAAATCACTCAGCAGAGGCGGTTTCAATCACCCGTCCCCATGTGGGAGCGCAGGCATTCATCTTCAAAAAATTGCTTAATGATGCGAACGTTGATCCTAGAAGCATTAGCTACGTGGAGATGCACGGTACAGGTACACAGGCGGGTGATGCCGTGGAAATGCAGTCAGTCTTGGATGTTTTTGCTCCTGACTACAGACGGGGACCTGGCCAATCGCTCCATCTGGGATCAGCTAAATCAAACATTGGCCACGGTGAATCAGCCTCCGGAGTGACTTCTCTTGTCAAGGTGCTCTTAATGATGAAAGAGAACATGATACCCCCACATTGTGGGATCAAGACTAAGATCAACCACAACTTCCCTACCGACCTAGCCCAAAGAAATGTCCACATTGCATTCCAGCCGACACCCTGGAATCGCCCATCATCCGGAAAGCGTCGCACCTTCTTGAATAACTTCTCCGCTGCAGGTGGAAACACAGCCCTCTTGTTGGAAGATGCTCCTCTTCCGGAGTGTGACGAACGGGACACTCGACCTGTACACGTTGTTGCAGTATCCGCACGATCCCAGACTGCTCTCCGAAATAATACAGAGTCACTGGTCCAATATCTGAACGATCAAGTGAGCGCCTTTGGAGTCAAGGAGAGCAGCATTCTACCTAGCTTAGCGTACACTACCACGGCGCGACGCATTCACCACCCTTTCCGAATTACCGCGACTGGCTCCAGTTTACAAGAGCTGCTAGATTCTCTGAACGCGAGCACTAAAAATGAGGTTGCCGCTGTCCCTAACAAGGCCCCTGGTATTGGATTTCTCTTCACGGGTCAAGGTGCTCAATACGCCGGAATGGGCAAGCAGCTCTACCAGGGTTGCTCTCATTTCCGAGACACAATCCAGCATTTGGACTACATCTGCCAGAGCCAGAATCTTCCGTCTATCGTGCCCCTAGTTGAAGGTAGTGTGCCTTTGAGCGAACTGAGCCCTGTGGCCGTGCAACTTGGGACTGTGTGCGTGCAAATGGCCTTGACCAGCCTCTGGTCCTCTTTGGGCGTGAAACCCTCCTTCATCTTGGGACACAGTCTTGGGGACTATGCTGCATTGAATGCTGCTGGTGTATTGTCACCTAGCGATGCAATCTACGCCTGCGGCCGCCGAGCCCAACTTCTTACAAGCCAGTGCCAGGCGGGAACACATTCCATGTTAGCTATAAAGGCTCCACTTCTTGCAGTTAAGCAGATGCTCCGTGAGGGTGTGCATGATATTGCTTGCATTAACTCGCCCTCTGAGACTGTCATTAGTGGCCCCAAGGCTGCTATTGATGAGCTAAATCAAGAATGCTCTCGGCAAGGGCTGAAATCCACAATGCTGATGGTTCCTTATGCCTTCCACTCTGCTCAGGTCGATCCAATTCTTGGAAACCTGGAGGAGATTATGCAAGGTGTCTCCTTCAACAAACCATCAATACCTTTTGTATCAGCTCTTCTTGGCGAAGTCATAACTGAAGCCAATTCTGATGTCCTGAATGCGAAGTATCTGGCCCGGCACTGTCGGGAGACTGTCAACTTCCTTAGCGCATTTGAGGCGATCAGAAACGCGAAGCTGAGCAACGACCAAACCATGTGGCTGGAAGTCGGCCCTCACACAATCTGTTCAGGAATGGTCAAGGCTACGCTTGGCCCACAGGCGACAACAGTTGCGTCTCTCCGTCGCGATGAAGACGCATGGAAGATCCTATCAGCCGGCCTTTCCTCTCTTCACCTTGCGGGTATTGACATCAACTGGAAACAATACCATCAAGACTTCAAGTCGAGTCATCGTGTGCTTCCACTACCCGCCTACAAGTGGGACCTGAAGAGTTACTGGATTCCGTACAGAAACAACTTCTGCCTGACAAAGGGTGATCCTGTGAATGCCGTGGAAACTCCTGCCCCAGCCGCTTACCTGACGACATCTGCTCAAAAAGTTGTTGAAAGCAGCAGCGATGGAGTATCAGCAACAGTTGTGGTGCAGAATGATATCGCCGATCCGGACCTCAACCGGGTTATCCAGGGCCACAAGGTCAATGGAGCTGCTCTCTGCCCCTCGGTAAGCATACCTAAGAATTATCATGTCCCATAGATATATATGCTAACCTGCTTCAAGTCTCTGTATGCAGATATCGCGCAGACCCTTGCAGAGTATCTCATAGAGAAGTACAAGCCCGAATTCAAGGGTCTAGGGCTAGACGTCTGCAACGTCTCAGTACCCAAACCTCTCATTGCGAAGACTGGCAAAGAGCTTTTCAGAGTATCCGCAACCGCAAACTGGGCCAACAAGTCCGCAACGGTACAAGTATGGTCGGTGACACCGGAAAGCAAGAAAATCCTTGATCATGCATCCTGTGAAGTGAAGTTCTTCGACTGCGCTGCCGCTGAGACGGAGTGGAAGCGTAGCTCTTACTTGATCAAACGGAGCATCGAACATCTTGAAGAGAACGTCCTGAAAGGCGATGCCCATCGGCTAAAGAGGGGAATGGTCTACAAGCTCTTCAGCGCTTTAGTTGACTACGACGAGAATTACCAATCGATCAGAGAAGTGATCCTCGACAGCGAGCATCATGAGGCTACTGCGTGCGTCAGGTTCCAGGGGCAGCAGGCCAACTTCCATCGCAACCCGTACTGGATTGACAGCTTCGGGCACTTGTCTGGATTCATCATGAATGCGAGCGACGGGACTGATTCAAAGAACCAGGTCTTTGTCAATCACGGATGGGATTCCATGCGATGCTTGAAGAAGTTCTCACCCGATGTCACATATCGCACCTATGTGAGGATGCAGCCGTGGCGAGACTCAATCTGGGCGGGCGATGTCTACATTTTCGAGGGCGACGATATTGTTGCCGTTTATGGCGGCGTCAAGGTAAGTTACGTCGTTTTAATACGTGAACAACTGCTGATTTCTTTTAACAGTTCCAAGCCTTGTCACGCAAGATCCTTGATACAGCCCTTCCCCCAGCCGGGGCTTCCAAGACGAAGAGCGCACCACTACAGGCTTCTAGCCCCCAGAAGCCGGCGCTGTCTAAGAATACTATGACTCGACCAAACCCACCTGCGGCTACTAAGTCATTCACCAAGAAGTCCGCAGGCCCAAGTGTGGTTGTGCGGGCACTTAGTATCCTTGCTTCTGAAGTGGGCTTGTCAGAAGCCGACATATCGGATGATTTGAACTTCGCAGACTATGGCGTCGATTCTTTACTTTCTCTGACTGTAACCGGGAGATACCGCGAAGAACTCAACCTTGACTTGGAGTCATCCGTGTTCATCGACCAGCCGACAGTCCGTGACTTCAAACGATTCGTGACCCAAATGAGCCCTACAGAATCAAGTGATGGATCTGCCAGTGAACCAGATACTGAGTTCTCCTTCAATGGTGACAGCTCCTCAGGGGCATCAAGCCCAGCATCCTCAGGCACTATCTCGCCACCCAGCGAGAAGATCATGCCGGTCCAAGAGAACAACACCATGAAAGGGATCAAAGCTATTCTGGCAGATGAAATTGGTGTGCCCGCAGAGGAGATCAAAGCTGACGAGAATTTGAGTGAGATGGGAATGGACTCATTGTTGTCCCTTACTGTCCTCGGGAGGATTCGCGAATCACTCGACTTGGACTTGCCAGGAGAATTCTTTATCGAGAATCAAACAATCGCTCAGATTGAGACCACTCTGGGCCTGAAGCCGAAGGCTGCACCAGCACCGACTCCTTCGCCACAATCTCTGGTATTGCCTGACCCAGTTTCCGAGAACAAGCTCAATACACAATCCATCGCAAGTGGCCGTCATCCATCAGCGACATCTATCTTGCTGCAGGGTAACCCAAGGACTGCTACCAAGACTCTCTTCCTTTTCCCTGATGGCTCTGGGTCTGCAACATCCTACGCCACAATCCCTGGGGTCTCCCCGGACGTGTGTGTCTACGGACTAAACTGCCCATACATGAAGACACCAGAGAAGCTCAACTGCAGCCTTGATGAACTTACGCTACCATACCTGGCCGAAATTCGCCGGCGTCAGCCCAAGGGTCCTTACAACTTCGGTGGATGGTCGGCAGGCGGCATCTGCGCCTACGATGCTGCCCGAAACTTGATTCTCCAAGAAGGCGAAGAGGTGGACAGCCTACTTCTCCTTGACTCGCCATTCCCCATCGGTCTAGAGAAGCTCCCGACCAGACTTTACAACTTCTTCGACAAGATCGGCCTCTTTGGCGAGGGCAAGGCCGCTCCACCAGCCTGGCTCCTCCCTCACTTCCTGGCCTTCATCGACTCCCTCGACGCCTACAAGGCCGTTCCCCTCCCCTTCAACGAGAGCCAGTGGGAAAAGAAGATGCCAAAGACGTACCTGATCTGGGCCAAGGATGGCGTCTGCTCCAAGCCTAACGATCCCTGGCCCGAGCCACCGGCCGATGGAAGCAAGGACCCCAAGGAGATGGTTTGGCTCCTGAACAACAGGACAGACCTCGGTCCCAACAAGTGGGACACTCTCGTTGGACCACAGAATATTGGTGGCATTACTGTACTCCAGGGTGCGAACCATTTCACCATGACGCGGGGCGAAAAGGCAAAGGAGCTCGCTGCCTTCATGGCGAACGCCCTGGGTGCTTAGTATGTTTGCTGTTGATTGAGTCGACCAAGAATTAAGGTAATCGCTGCACCGCGGTGTTCTTTTCATATTTATCCAATCTCTTTTACTCTTATGTGTTTCTTTTCTAGCTAAGCTACCACTCTCCTTCATTGCATTGCAGTTTTTTTTTTCCCGATGTCGAGGATGTACTACTTATGTGGCATCACTATATAATACCGAACTAGCTATGTAGCTTTGAAACCAATTTCATTTACCAAAAGCAGTGTTTCAGTTTTTGGGCTATTATCCAGGTTCAACTCCCCAAATCATCCATCATAGCCTCGTGGCTGAGGTGGGAAGCAGTGTGTCCCCCGTAGATTGGAGGTTTTTTCGATATGATGCCACCCGTGTGTCAACATTGTTCACTACGCAAACCCCACAAGGCTCAATTGAGGAAAGAGACTGTGACATTGTCCCACTTAGGTTTTAAGTTCAATTCGAAGAAGATCCAAGTCGAATGCTACTATAGCACTGAGCTCAGAGTCTTCTATGTGGGTATATCGGTACGGTAGCATTCATTCCTCTAAGTATACGTCATAGAGTCGAGTCTTCGCTCTCTCTGTGGTGTCCCACGTTGTAGATACAAACAAGCAAAGTGGACCCCGCGCCAAAACGCAATGTATAGAACAGAAGGAAAACGTAGCTTGACATAATAAACGAATAAGAGAAAATAAGAGAGGAAGAGTTGACGAGGTGCTAAGACCCCAAGCGGCCTCGTACTCAGATGTGTGGCGCGGGGGGGGGGGATGCGCTTGGTGCTATGAGTGACAAGCTCACCGAGGGTCTAGCGGGACTTTTGGAGGTGTCGCTGGAGGTCCACGGGACTGTATGTGAAAGCGGTTGAAAGTTTGTGGGTGTATGTTGATTGCGGAGTTAGCTAGAGGTAGTTGTGTCTGTCGAATTAGAAAGACATCTCCGAGCTGAACCTCAGCGCGCTCCCACGGCCGGGGAAGCTGGATCCGTTGTTAATGCCCGGGCTTGTCGGACGACTATTACCAGCAGTGAGTTTGGGGCTCCGAGGCTGCGTGCTAGTCGATCGCGTAGAGGGACGATTTCTGCGAATCTCACGGAGCTCATCTTCCTTCCTATGGAGAAGGTCCTCCCTCGACGAGAGCAGGGCTTCGAGTTCCGCAATGCGCGCAAGGTGACGGGTCTCATCGCTTTTGATATTCAATTCGCGTAAGCGGGATGCCTCTCCAGCGACCTTGCGCTTCAGTGCCTCGTTTTCTTCTTTGAGTGTGCGGAGTTCTGTTGCTGATTGCGCTGCGACGTTGGAGGCGGTTTGGTACTGCTCCCGCGTGTACTCTGCTTGCTTATGTTCGTATTCAGATTTGCGTTCCAGGCTTGCATTTTCCTTTGTGAGGCGGCGGATTTCTTCTCTTGCCTTCTCGAGTTCGGCCATGTCACCGCCACCCGCTTTAAGGACTTCGCGGGCTTGTTCGAGCTCATGGCGAAGTTGTGTGCGTTCATCTTTCAGTTTGGCCATCTCTTCCTTTTGTCGTTGTAGTCTCTGCTCGGATGTTGTCTTGGCCTCGAGCAGCCGGTCGCGTTCCTGTCGGATCTTATGGAGATCATTAGTTCGAGTTTCGTATCGATGCTGTAATGATTCGAGGATCTGGTCCTTCTCTCGTAGTCGATTCTGAAGCTTCTCCATATCCGCTGTACGAGAAATCTCTCTCTGCAGGCATTTCTTTTCGAATTCGAGTATATCGCTATTCAGTGTCTGATGCACCTGAGTTGGACCGCCTGAACTCTCCGTAAACTGGCTCGGCTCCTGAGATTCTTCAATCCTAGGTCTTTTCGGAGCTGGCTCGCTGGTATCGGGCATCTGGTAATTGTTAGGAAATGCCAAAAAATGAAACTTCCCTCATTCCGTTTTTACTCACGAATACACGCTTTTGGGCGACGGGATTGGTAGGCCTGGGAATTTGAGTGCTGGGCCTGATAAATCCTTCGTCTTCGGCCATTTGGCGAAGGGGCTCAACCGTAGGCAATGTCCAATGTGCGTTGAAGTTGTCCGACAAGAGGCAGGCCATGATTTCGGTTGCATCTTCTTGCACTCCTAAGGCGTCGTCCTGCAAATCTCCAATAATATCGCGTAACTGCTTGATATACTTGAAGATCAAGGTAAACCTTCGAGGCGTCGAAGGCCCCGGGAAGCATAGTTCCACGTGCTCACTTGAGTTAGCAATGATGAGTCTAATGACGGGCAGTAGATGGCCATTGCGAGCAAAAGTCGTCCGCATGTGTTCCATAGAAGGTTTCTTTACATCCAGCGAGGAGTCAAGGGCAATAACGGCTAACGGCGGTTTGTACGTTTCCATAATGCCATCGTCCTGCGTATTCTGTATCCCGAAACTAAGAGACCCCTTCACCATAGAGACCTCCACATTTGTGCCAGATCCCATCTCGACCCGTGGGCGAGTGTAAGTGAATCCCTTTCCTTCAAGGTAGCGTTCAACAACGCCTTGCGTTTTGTCTCCTCGCACTGCTATCACTAGATGCATCTCATGATCACCGGGGGCCTTGATAAGATAGCTCAGTAGGAGGAACTTCGCACTTGAATACTCAGCCCACGTGGCTTGGTGTTCTAGGTTTGCGTCAGCATCTTTCAGATGCTCGCCAAGATTTATGTCTGGGTGAGTTGCCGCGTTGCTCAAACGCTCCAGGACCTGCTGGGCCGAAGATAACGCATTCCCCTGCTGTTTGTCCGTTAGTCTAGAAAGATTAGTGAAGGGCTCAATGTCTTTACCTCAATCCCTGAATGCTGGCTGAAGCTTTCTTCATTGATAAGGGCATACACAATATGCTGGCCATCTCTCAAAACTTCTTCGTAGTCGTCCTTAACTCGCGAGTCCATTGGTAGCGGAACAGCAAATTCTGAGGGGCCCAGGTGAAGAGAGCCCGGAGTTGGCTGTTCTTGGTGGCTTATTGTCAAGGAGCTGGGTTGAATAGTCTGAATATGATGTGGTTCAGGCAATGGTTCCGGTAGATGCTCTAGTGCTGGTTCTTTCAAGGGCTCTGGATAGTGGGAAGTATCTTTATCGACCCTGACACTGAGCGGGGCCACCGTCTCTGGTATTGACAAAGGCGCAGAAGGTTCTATATCCCCAACGGAGGACGGAGTTGCGCTTGGTTCGGGTTGCTGGGCATCCATCGCAGCATACATATTCTTTATTTTCTCGCGTGGGGTCGAACCTCTCAGATGGCTATATTTCTCCATCGTTTCTTCATAGGAAAGCGCTCCCTTCTGGCTTGGGTCGTCCATGGTGGTACGTTTCGCTAAGATACGAGGGGTGGAGAGCTTTGACGTGAAAACAGCGCTGCGCCCTGGAGATGTAGGGAGACCCGGGATATTAGCGGATGAACCGCCCGGTGAAAGCGTTGTGGGGATGATAGATTGCCGTGCGGAATGTGCAATAGGGGATCGACTTATAGAAGCTGGTGTGTTTCTCGAGAATAATGTCTCTGGTATAGAAGCCACGTATTCGGCGTTAGGACGCAATGGACTGGAATTCGTATTTTTATTAGGAGTAGATCTCGGATGGACTGTAGCCGGGGGTCTACTAGGTCTCGAGATTCGTGAAGATAAGGTGCTGGGAGAATGGGTAGCTGACGGAGCGGCTGGGTGAGAACCAGGTGCAGCCCGATTAGGGTTCGCCAGGAACCCTTGACTAGATTGTAGGTTCGGTAGGGTGGAGGGAGTTTCCGGGACCTCTGTTCGGGGACTAGTCTGCGTGACAGTGGGTGGCCTAGGTGAAAGACGCTCAATGTTTCCGGATGTTGCGCTGTTCAAGTTGAGGCTGACGCTCGCCTCCGTAGATGGCGCACTTGCGGAAACCGCGGGGTGGTACTGGGACGGCGCAAAAGGCGCTCCAGATTCACCTGGCAGGAGATACTCGGACGGTATGGGTAAATTAGGACAGAACTCGAACACGTCGTGAGTGCACCTAGTCGGCTGCCTTTTGATGTCGTATGATCGGTTATAGTTCTGTCTCCCGAAAGTCGATTGCGAGAGTTCGTTCCTTTCCTGGGATTGTACTTGGGACACGGGCCCGGGAGAAACAAATAATGGGGAATCCGGCGTTATCTGTAATCGAGCCTCTTGTTCTGGAGTCTCGAGTCGTTGTCCTTCGACCGGTGGGGTATGCGATTGCGTGGGGGGCGGCTCGTTCCCCTGTGAAGCAAGTTGATCTTCCTTCTGTTTCTGGTTCTCCCAGACCTGCACTGCGAGTTCGCTAGCGTTTTCTTTTGGCTCCTAGTATATTCCAGGGTTTAGTCGGTATATCAGCAATGCGCTGGGCGTTGTGTTGCAGGTCGAACGCACCCAGGTTGGAGAGTAATTTCCGACCCAGTCTATCAAGTATTGGGACTCGGTCTCGTCGAGGATACCGTTGATTTCCCACTCTCCGTCATCTAGTTCGCTTGTATCGGCGTCCGTATCTTGGTCTTCGTCGTCGTCAGATGTTACAATGTGCTGGTTGTTCCAATTATTGCGTCGTGATTTGTTCGGAGATCCGGTAAACACTGGGCGCATCATGCGTGCGGAGAAAGGATAGCGGTTTGCCGGCCCATGGTGCGAGGTAAGAAACGTCAAATGCAGGTATTGTCGCAAGTGTACGGAGGCAAAGCTGAGATTAGCTCTGTAGAGCCAGAGATCCCAGAATAAAGAGAATGGGCGAGGAGGGACAGAGAGGAAGAAGAGAGAGTATGAACTTTGGTTGACGGAGAGCTTCACGGGTGATCGCCCACACGTGACGTCCTATCAGCGCCTAACTCCACCCAGTACATAGTTATGCTCGGCTCGATATTTTAAGCCAAGGTGAGAGATAAAAGATAACTGTTCCCCAGGGTAGTTCGAAATAGACTGGCAATTGTGCTATTGGAGTTACTTTATCCAATGTTCCGGTCTGTAAAGATCGCTAGACAAAGCATGATGTCTACTTGACTTTATGCATAGATCTAATTAATCTATAAAAGCTCAAAGAATTCTCACTAGAAATCTATTACGGGCAGTGTTGTTGCTCCTTCTCCCATTCCTTAAAGTCATATCCAAGCTCCTTGAGGGTTTTGATCGAGCGCCGGGCATCACCCTTGGAAAAGAACGCCTTCCGCGTCTCCAGAATTCCCCCTCGCATCCATCTTTCCTTCTTGCCCCAGTGATTGCACTGTTTTCCGATGCCGTTATTAGTAAGCCATTGGCGTGCTTGCGCCCTGGAAGCCCAATCATAGAGCATATTAATATGGTCAGCATCTTGAGGAAAAGGCAAGAGGTGAAACGCAGGGCCGTCGCCTTTGTCGGCAACGACCGACGCCTCCCATGCCTCCATCTCCGCCTTGGATGGAAGACTGAGGCGGCCGGACCACACACGTGAGAATACTGCAGCCTGATTCTCAGACAGTGGGAAGGGAACAACTCGCTGAGGTAGGGCGGGGAAGACAAGCGTGGGGTCATGAATGTAAAACAGGTGCTGGTATGTGTTTTGCGCTCTGCGGCCGTGCGTGATGACGGGCGGATCGAGGGACGATAAGAAGGGGAAAGAATAAAGGAAGCCTGTGCAAAAAACAATCGAGTCTATATCTTGCTCAATCCTCCCATCCGCGAATCGAACGGCCCTTTCATGCGTAGTTGGCGGAAGAAACTCGGATATCTTGGGATAATAGGCTTTGTCCGTTGCGGTGGGAGATAGATAGGCCTCTGTCCGCTGCGAGGCCAGGACCTTGCCTTTGCTCACTTCGTTGATCTGGTTTCCAATGTCGAGTCCCGACGCAGAGCTTCCGATGACAATGACCTTTTTATCTTTGAACGCAGCTGGCGAATCGTAGAACTTGGAATGGATAATAACATTAGGATATGCCTCATTCCATTCCTTAATACCCGGTATTTCTGGCAAATAAGGGACGTCGAAGTGCCCACTTGCAGCAACAATAGCATCATATGAGCTAGTCGTTCTGGCTGCAGTGCGTAGATTTCGGGATGTCACTGTCCAGCTGTCCACATCTTGCTCGCCTTTTCGAACGTCCAACACTTGGGTCTCAAACTGGATAAATTCCTTGATTTCGTCTCCATATTCTCTCAAGTATTCTTTCACTGTGAAATGTCGGGGGAAGTCCTGCACATCAGCGGGAAACTGCTTCTCTCCATACCCCATCAATTCCTTGGGGAGGTTTGTATCCAAAGTATCGTATACAGGAGAGATAAACATCGGCTCTGTATCTTCGGACCCCTCTTTAGGAAGCCATACTGGCTCTTCTAATATTCCAGTCGGGCTAAGCTGTGGAATTGGGATTGAAGAGGACTTCTTCAGCGCAGCTGGACTATGGTTCCAGACACCCCCGGCAGCGCTCCGGCGCTCATAGACGTCTATTGTCTCGAAACATTTCTCAGCTAGCAAGTACCTAGTATCCAATCAGTAAGCGGGTGGGCTTACGAAAGAACAAGGTCACGTACTTTACAGCAGCAAGGCCAGCCGGCCCAGCTCCGATGACAGCTATACGACGAATCTGCTGAGGCAATGCCATGTCTTTGTCCACCCTGGGAGACAAGGAGGTTGAGATATTGAGGTAGATGTTCTGTGAGTAGATAGCATGGAGTACTTATGCTGGCATTGCTGACCATGGCACCACTAAATGGCGTATGCATCCCCCGACGCCGGGGGGTAAAACGAGGGGCTTTTGGGGCCACTAACCCCGACTGGGCAAAAAAAGTCGGCGCAGTGGTGCCTCGATGGGTCCAGGTGGTCTCATCGAGATGCCTTCTGGTTCATCAAAATCTTTCGAGATATGCAAAAAAGAGATATGTTCGGACCTGCCGTCTTTCTTACTGGCGAGGTATGAACACCTCAAATCGTGGTGAGAATTCGGGCATGAAACGCCGCCCATGAAGGGCTCTGGTTCTCCACGGTCTACGTGGGTGCTCACCTGTGCCTGCAGAAGCTCTAGATAATATTTCGAGTCCTTCTGCAAAATGGTGATTTCTTCAGGCTTCTTTCACAACGAAAATTGTTCTGGAAAACGGTTGTTACGATCCTTACATCCAGTTGCCATATAAATGAGCATAATTACGGTATCATGACGGGTCCGATACGCCGCAGAATGTCCTCATGACTGGCACAAGCTTCCCCGATTGCGATCACAAAAGCTCCAAACACGCCCTCAAAGAACCTGCCTACTACAAAGACTTACCCTTATCCATTAACTTCACAGGGCTCTCGCCGGCCGATCTTCTCCATTACATCAATTTCATGCAAGCTTTATGATCCAGTGTTTTCCAGAAGCATGAGAGACGCATTAATTCTCCGGCGCGACCATGAACCCAAACGACCAACCTCCATCTTCCGAGGCTCTACGTTCAACAGCCGTCCCGATTGCACAACTCTCTACCGACGTTGATCGCCTTGCGGAGAAGTCAATTCACTCAGTCGTCACGCTAATATGGCCGTATTCGTCGTCCACCAAGTCGCTCAGCCTTCTCCTCGCCGAACCCGATTTCCGTCTTCGCCGGTCGAACGGACAAGTCAAAGTGGTATTTCATGGCCTTGTCGCGGAAGAAGTGGCTAAGACGCATGCTGGAATTGGTGACAAGGTCTACCTGAGCTTGGCTGGGTCCAGGCTGGTGGAAAATAACGCGGTAGTTCAAACACCTGGAAGCCGTTCCACCTGGGAGCTTCATTTCGATGCTTCGGCACTTTTGGAGGTGCGTTTCTCTATGAGATGAATCATACAATCCGGCAGTTGTGCTTATATGTTATAGGTCTGGCGTGATTCCAAGCTCCTATCCGCCATCAAAGTTGATCGCTCCTCGTCACCACCGGCTCCAGATAACATCCCCGCAACCCCAAGCACACCAGCTACTAATGGGAACTCATACATCACTCATCCACTTGGATCAACCTCATGGCAATCCCCGGCTTTTTTTGAGAGGTCCAGGAAATCCTTTGGTCTCCCGGACACTGCCCTCGACCCTTTTGCCGAAGAGGATGGCTACGTACCCGGTAAAGGGAGAAAACGCCCAAGGTTTAGCATGCGGAGCAACGAATGGCGTCTTATTGATGAGCCGGAAAGCGCCGGGGAGAAGGATTTACCGGACTGGACGGTTATATTTGACGAAGAACTGGCGACTGCATCCGATGCCGGCGAGGAAAGCACTGCTCAAGCTGAAGCTCAAGATGCTGACAAGCGTACTATTTCGCCTCAGCCAGAAGCTGTCTCTAAAGATTCTCGATCTGCATATGCCGATGTTGCTATGGTGGACTTTCAGCCCAGCGTCTCCAAGCCAGAAATCGAGAAAAGAAATGATCACACTACAGAGAACGCCAATTTCCTCCGTCCTGACGATGCTCTAAAAAATGTTCCCGAACTTACTAAACAAAGTGATTCCGGTGAAATAACAACTCATCTCCCTACCGATACACCACGTCTGCACCCGGTCCCTTCTCCTGGACTCCCAGATCCTTCGCCGCTTGTGACATCGAACAGCCCTAGTGGCTATTTCACACCGGTCATTGGAGCCGACATTGCAGTCCAATCGATAACACCCTTAGTATCCGCCTCCGAAGCGACGTCCGAACCAGGTGAATCTACTACTCCGCCGCAAATTCAGTCCGATGGCGAGGCAGTGCAAAACGATGAAGATGACGCTGTGACTGTTTACACTGACGATGTGCAAGTACTGCCTGATTCTATCTCGCCCTCTGGTAGAGCATTGTCCAGTCCTCAGGTCCTAGGCGGTAGGGACGTTACAAGTGCGCCTGTGGCGGACCAGGAACCAGAGGCACTGATAGAAAAATCATCACACCCGGCTGAACTGCACATCACAGACACCGCTACGCCTATTGGCTATTCTAGTGAGTCAGGCGCAGAACAGGTGCACCTTGTTCAAGACGAGCAAGACGAGCAAGGCGAGGAGACGGAAGTCGAGTTTTGGGGCTCTGAGAGGGACGGACAGGGACCGGATGAACGGCCCCACGAAAGACAAAGTTGGGATCAAGAGAACGATAGTGATAGGATATCCGCTACGAAGAGTGAGGAGGAAGAGGAGGAGGTTGGAGCTCCAGAGGGTGAAGAAGCAATTCTCAGCCACGAACAGTCGCACTCGCCCGAGGAGAGTCGAGATGTGTCCGAGGAGCCCGTTCCTCTTTACAAGGACGAGGCCGAGGCCGAGGAGGAGGTGGAAGAGGACGAAATGGACAGGGGCGATGAGGGTGCGGGTTATGAGGACGAGTACGAGGACGAGTATGAGGAGGACTACGACGAAGAAGAGTTGGGCGATAAACCTCAATATGAGTATTATGGATCAAGCTCAGAGGTTGAATCGGACTATGAAGAGCTTCAACCTCGGTCTGCACCGAAGAGTGCTGAACCAGAGATCATTGTGCTGGATAGCGACAGTGAGGATGAATTGTCTCCTCAGCGCCCTGATGATACGGCTCGCCGAGATGATGAAGAAGACTCGGATGGTTCCTACGACTCAGAAGAGCAGGTTGACCTAGAGGAAGAGATTTATGATGAACCAGATCTGGTTGATGAACGTGAGGAAGACCAAGAAGACGTGGAGGACATGAGCGATGTGGAAGACGAAGTTCAAGACGAGCCCACTCAAGATTATGGTGAAGTTGATGAGGACTTGGATTATGAGATGGGGGATCGGCCAGATCATCAAGGCACGGAAAACGACAGATCTCCGGTATATGAACGACCTGCGGAGGGATGGAGAACTGTATACGAACACCGGCACAAAGACATACATTACAAGGAATCGACGAGAAATTTTCATGAACCAGCTGGAGACCAATCTGAGTTGAAAATAGACGCAACTTCCCCCGAGCCGCTTGGGAATATTGAACAGCGGCGGGCACCAAATGAACCTCCAGCGCATTATGAACATCCCGGAAATTTCCATTCCACGGCCGATCATCCGCATGACCCTCTTGATTATCTTGCTGCAATATCTGAGTCCGCCGAGCGCATAGAGACCGCCTCCGAGGCGGTCCAACAGGTGTATGAGATGGCAATTGATCCTAGCCTTTATGCGCTCGAGACAGCACAAACGGATCTCGCTCTAGATATAGGTGCTCAAGACCATTCTAGTGAGGTCGCCATCGAACCCAGTAGTGCAGCCCCCGAATCACCGGAATCCAGACGGGCAAGAGATTTGGCCTTGCAACTTGATGGCGCCTCGTCAGCGATCGTTACTCAGTCCACCGAGGCGGTCATAGCCATACCAACCCCTTCCGCCGCTGAGCAATTGGCTACCCCAGGTCCATCTCAGCCTGTCGAAGCTGTAGAAACCCCTGCCTTCGTTGAGGCAAGGGACCAAGTAATATTAACTCCGGAATTGACTCAACCCACGTCGACCTTGAAACCAGCAGATGAAGCACCCCCGACTCCTGCAGCGACCCGAACTATTAGCGTGTCAGAAGAGGGAAGCCCTTCATTGGCTGTAACAGTGAAGGTAGAAAGTCCTCATGATGGCCTAGAGCAAGAAATAGAGGACGAACCAGAAGCTCCTATGTTGGTAGTGGACGTTCCAGAGTCCGTACTGTATGGCGAAGACCAAAAATTGCAGGCCAGCATTGAAGTCGACCACGAGATCGAATCAGACATTGATGCTACCGATCGTTCTCCGGCAGACAGATATTATCCCGGACTGCGAAGCAAACTTTCCTACTTTGCACCCCTTGCAACTCTGATCGATCACTATAACGCCTTGGTTGATACTGTCTCCATAGCCTCTGAGGTCCAGCCCGCAGTCAAAGCCGCTTCCGGAAAGAAGGACTTTATTTTGACCCTACAGCTCACTGATCCATCCATGGCCGGTACAGCTATCTATGCCCAAATATTGCGTCCGTACAAGTCAGCCCTTCCTTTACTCCAAGAAGGTGATGCGATTTTACTGCGCAACTTTCGCGTCAAGAGCTTCGACCACTCCGTCATCCTAGTCAGCGACAGCACCAGCGCATGGGCAGTTTACTCCGCCTCCTCCGAAGAGCCCGAGGTAACCGGTCCTCCCGTCGAGCTGGGCAGTGAGGAGAAGACGTTTGCCACGGACCTGCGGCAATGGTACCTAGAAGGCGGGATGGCCATGGTGGCGGATAACCAACTTCAAGCGTCCATAGGCCGGGAAAGCAGAGAGGGGACGCCGGACAGCAGCATTGCACAGAGCGATGCTGGGGACATGGATATGGTGCTCCGCGAGGTCCGCGGAGATACGTCTTCAAGCCGGGGATCCAGGAGGAGAAAATCACATCGGAGAATCACAATTCATGAATTGAGAGATGGGAGGAGGTATACTGAAGTTGGGTCTTCGCCTGGTGAAGGAAGTATTCATGAGCTTCGGGATGGGACTGTTTATGCGAATCTTTGAGCGACTTTAGCATTCATGTTCTGGAGTCATGATCTAGATCTAGCATTGTGTGGTTTGGGCAAGAATCATTATCGCGTTGGTTAAGCGTTGTTCTGGATTAGCAGGGTTTCTTTAGGTTTAGGCTCTCCAATTGTCTATGGCAGAACTAGCTATACGTCCAAATCTAATCTAACGATATTCCCTACCTACATCTTTGAGTTCTTGAGGAAGTCGATGTTGATGGCCGCTTGTATCAATTGGTTCGCAATAGCTGTTGGCGGCGGCAGCCTCAGTCCGCCTTCCTTGTACTCCACGCTCGGCTTCCCACCCAAATCGCTCGTGCCAATTCTCAGCGCCTCCTCCACCTCCTCAATCTCAAACCACCTCGCATCCTCCAGCTCGGGATCATGGTTGAGGCTAATCGTCTCGTGCGCAGGGTCACTAACCTGTCCGATAGCCCCAATCATCAGGTTAGCCGGGTACGGCCAGGGCTGAGTGGAATGGATAACAACGCGTGAGAGCGTCACGCCCGCTTCTTCCCAGACTTCTCTCCGTACCGCATCCTCGACGGACTCGGCGGGTTCGATGAATCCAGCCAGGGTGGAGTACCAGTTCGGTGGAAAGCGCTTGGAGCGGCCGAGGAGGATGCGCTTTCCATCGGTGGAAATCACAGCAACAATGATGGTGGGATCTGTGCGAGGGAAGGACAAATTTGAAAGTGTCGTCCGTGTGGTGCATGCCGGCTTTTCCGCTGGTTTTCCCTCTGCTACGCGCGCGGCGTCAGTGGGTGGACAGGCCCGTTTTGTGCCAGAGTTCACGGCGATAGTGCGATGTCCACAGGTACCGCAAAAGGTGTTCCGAGTATTCCAGTCCGTTAATGCGCGGGCTTGGGCGTAGACGGCGGCTATACAGTGTTAGCTCTCATGTTCTCTTTGACTCCTTGTAGAGACTATCAAGGCATGCCTACCCTCATCAGCAGAGAATGTCATAGCCACTCTCGCCTGGAGGAAACTCAGTCCCTTGCCCTCAAAGGCAGCAAGCACCTCTTTCGCATTAGCCTGCTGCTCTTCCGAGCCCTTCTCCGAGGCATCCAGAGCAAAGTACGGCGTCCCGGAGTAAATCTTCCATGTCAACCCATCCTGCTTCTGAGCCTCGTCCAAACCAAGGAAGATAAGGTGCGGCTCTGTCTTCCGCGAATCATGCTCCTTAATGAGGTCCTCCTCCGGCTTGTCGTAGATCGTCTCGGGAACAAGCTTGCGCACTTCGTCGTATTTGGCATAATACAGCTCCGTGGGGGACCTTGTAAGCGGCGCTAGGTCTTTCAGAATGACGAATCGGGTCGACGGGTGCTTGATTGCTGCGGAGAGAAAGGGGTGGTCTGAACGGAGGAATGAGAGGCGGTTTAATGGTGAGCCTATACATATAGTCAGTTTCCGATAAAGGGAAAAAATGAGGCTATTTCGGCCACCTACTCGAGAAATAGTTCACGGTCTCCTTGCCGAACCGCCGCGCTAACATCGAATCGGCCTGAATATGAGCCGGGTTCGGTACTTGAGAGTTGTTGCTCATGGTGTATGTAGTTGCGGGGTTCGATCCGGTTGTTTATACCGTGGAGCTAAAGGGGTCAAAGGTAAGGTGAAGAACTCAAGATTAAACCGCCACCAGATGAAATTAAGCGGATCTTCCTACTCCCCGGGCTTATTTTCTTCGTTTTCCCCAGACCGCGGTGACCCCTCCGATATCTGCGCATTAATCAGCGGCTTTGGACCGAGGCGGGGCAGTGGCGTCACTGTATTACAACTATCTCGCAATTCCCAGGAGAAATTTTTCTAGTATTCTAGTAATACAGAAACATTAGAGGGGTAATGCGGAAGAACCCCACACACGTGATTTGCGTCATGCCGCCGATTCGGACATCTCCAAATTCGCTATCTTTCTGCGTGCATTGGCTGAAGGCCTTGCTTCTCCTCTGAGATTACTGGATCCTAAATTGGCGCATCGTTGTCCAGTATGGGTCGTCTTGTCACCCTTGCAACTTGGTCTGCCCCCGCCGAATTCTCAATCCGTTTCTAGCTTCAGACTAACATGCCGCAGCTCCCTCAACCAGTGGGCTCTCGACTGGGAAGGCAACGCCGAGCGGATTATTGAGAGTATCCGTCAAGCAAAAGCTGCCGGGGCTACCCTTCGAGTTGGCCCAGAGCTCGAAATCAGCGGTAAAGCGCCCTTGAGCACATGCGTTGAGCTATTTTCGTACTGATAAATGCGCAGGATATGGCGTTTTAGACGGGTTCCTGGAGGGAGATACATTCCTCCACTCCTGGGAGATGCTTGCCCGGATCATTGACCATCCCGACTGCCAGGATATTGTGGTGGATGTTGGTATGCCGGTTCGTCACCGGAACGTACGGTACAACTGTCGGTTAGTCGTTATCTGGCCTGGTTGTTGGTATGAATGTGTCGCGTGCTGACCTTTTAAAAGGGTTATCTTCCATAACCGCAAGATCATCCTCATCCGGCCTAAGATGTGGCTCGCTAATGGTGAGTTGCTACATCTGTACCCTAGTCGCGGGACACATACTGATATTGGGCTGGTTAGACGGAAACTATCGAGAAATGAGACACTTTACCCCGTGGCAGCGGCCCCAGGAAGTCGAAGACTACTATTTGGAGTCAATTGTTGGGAAGATAACCGGACAATATAAGGTTCCCTTCGGCGATGCCGTCATCAGTACGAGAGATACTTGCCTAGGATTGGAGACGTGCGAGGAACTGTTCACTCCCAACGGGTACGTGGTTTAGGATCTAAGTGGGACTTAATGCTGACGCTGCCTTGCAGTCCTCATATCCCGTATGGCCTCGCAGGTATGTTTTCGTGTTGAACACCTTCACGAAAGAGTGGCTAACCCAAAACGCAGGTGTCGAGATCATTTCGAACTCCTCCGGAAGCCACCACGAACTAAAGAAATTGGATACCCGCGTTAACCTCATTACGCAGGCTACCAAGCTGGTATGGCCCCGGTTCACACCCCTTAATGTAATGTTTATGCTTACACGATTCAGAGCGGTGGTATCTATCTATATGCAAACCAGCAAGGTTGCGATGGCGATAGACTTTACTACGACGGGTGCGCAATGATCGTCATTAATGGAAATATTGTAGCCCAAGGGTCTCAGTTCTCCCTTAATGATGTTGAAGTCGTTACTGCCACAGTTGATATTGAGGAGGTATGTCAAATCCACCCCATCACTAGCTGTCGGTACTAATCGAGAGTAGGTAAGGACCTATCGCTCCTCGGCGAGCAGAAGCATGCAGGCCAGCAGACAAACGCCTTTTGTTCGGCTTGACCTAGACATACGACTATCTCGTTCCGACGAAGATGCTGATCCTGGCCTGGCTCCTTCTGATACACTCACACCCCGTTATCACGTCCCGGAGGAGGAAATTGCACTTGGCCCAGCATGCTGGCTATGGGATTACCTCCGAAGAAGTGGTGCTGCTGGATTCTTCCTCCCTCTCAGTGGCGGTATTGACAGCTGCGCAACTGCGGTTATTGTCCACTCTATGTGCAGAGAAGTTATCAAAGCTGTCTCGCAAGGCAACGAGCAAGTCATTAAGGATGTGCGCCGGCTCTGTGCGGAGCCAGAAGGTTCGACCTGGATCCCTACCACAAGCCAGGAAGTTTGCAAGTAAGTTCCTTGTTTCAGTATCGGAAATTTCTGCTTCTCCTTTTCAGTACCTGACTTTCCCAGCCGCATCTTCCACACTAGCTTCATGGGTACACAAAACTCCAGCAAAGAAACAAGAGATAGAGCCAAGGGCCTTGCCACCGAAATTGGATCTTACCACATTGATTTCAATTTCGACACCGTCGTAACTGCACTCACGAATCTCTTTACCATTGTTACCAACTTCCAGCCCAAGTTCAAGGTACACGGCGGCACTCGAGCAGAGAACCAGGCACTCCAGAACATCCAAGCCCGTTTGAGAATGGTCCTCTCTTATCTGTTTGCGTCACTTCTGCCCACGGTTCGTCAGCGCCCAGGTGGCGGCGGTCTTCTTGTTCTGGCATCGTCTAATGTCGACGGTAAGTCCTTTTTCGGACTCATAGACTATAAATCGCATGCTAACGGTGTATAGAATGGTACGTCCCGACTCCAGAATTGGTTCACCTGCATACCCCATAAATGATGCAAACTAACACAACACAGTCTACGAGGCTACTTGACCAAGTACGACGCCAGCAGCGCAGATGTACGTTTCTGCCCTACCAACTACAACCTTCTTCTCTAAAATCTAACCTCTCAAACCTGTAGCTGAACCCAATCGGCTCGATCTCCAAAGTCGACCTCAAAAAGTTCATCGACTGGGCCTCTTCCTCCTTCTCAATGCCCATTCTTACTTCTTTTCTCAATGCAACCCCCACAGCTGAACTCGAGCCTATAACCGCGACATACGTGCAATCCGACGAAGCCGACATGGGGGTCACATATGCCGAGCTTGGCACCTTCGGATATTTGCGCAAAGTCTCGAAACTCGGCCCTTGGTCCATGTACGAGCGGTTGCTGCACCTCTGGGGCAATGAGTATAGCCCTCGAGAGATTTATGAGAAAACGCGCCACTTCTTCTACAACTATGCGATTAATCGACACAAGATGACGGTTATTACGCCGAGTTATCATGCCGAGCAGTATAGTCCTGATGATAATCGCCATGATTTGAGGCAGTTCCTCTGTATGTTCTTTTTCCCCGTCCTTTCTTCTGTGAATGTGGGCTAATGTAAACAACCCTAGATCCGTCCTTTGCATGGGCGTATAAGAAGATGGAGGATAGTGTGGAGTATTGGGAGGCAAAGGGGTGGACAGCGGGCAAGGCGCAGAAGAAGAGTGTTAAAGCTGACTAGAACTTTTCTTAAGTTGACTAGACGGAGGCATTCTCCGCTTCGATGAAAGCGCTGCAATATACGCAGAAAGAATTGAATTACGAACATTATTCACAAGTTAACTTTGGAACAGTATGGCTCTCAACCCAGCAATTTGATAATTTCAATATAGAATGGAATATCGTGATGTAGAAGTTGGGAGTAGCCGTACGCAGGATACACCGACAGATAAATATATGAAATCGTTAAATGACTGTCAAAACTAACACCAACGAATCAACGCTAAACCGCATGATATATAAACATATGAAAGGTAGTTCAGACAGGTGACATAAACATGATGGGTCTTTTCAATCCTTCCAGAACCAGCCGTTATTTTTCTGGTCAGAAGTAGAACCTTGTGGATCAGGAGAATGCTGGTCATGCTGGGGCGGATTGACAACCTCGCTGGATTCGTTCGTTTCCTCGCGGCCGTCCGAGAACCGCTTCGTCTTCACGGTCTTCGTCTGGATAGAACCGTCAGGAAGGCGGACGCGCTCTGTGCTGATCTGGGTCGAGACCACATAAGTTTTCTCGGTCGAGGAGGCAGCTGGGGGAGCTTCAGCAGGAGGAGCTGAGTGAGGGGTTAGTTCTTTGGGAGGCTCAGGCACAGAGTGCTTGTTCCCACCAGAAACAAGTTCCAGCCAAGTTTCCGTGTCCTCGTCTCCATGCTCTTTCTCCGACGGGAGAATGGCATCTCGGCCTCTGCGGCGATCCTCCAAAAGGAAACGCAGAAGCGGGCTATGGTGGAAACCCCCAAAGAAATCGCGTTCGCGGGCCTCAATATCTGCAAGAAAGCGGTCGTATAGATCCAGCTCAGTCAAAGGCTCAGATTCTTTCTCGTTCGTCACAGATGTATCAGGCTTCTCTCCCTCCGGCAGGGCGCGATCATGTCCTCTACCGTGGTCCGCACGCTCCAAGGTTATTCTCGACCAAGGCTGACTCTCCGACCCAGCAGCATACTTCCAATGATCCCCCAAGCTCCCCCGTTTCACAAGCCCCTGTAGCCACTCCTTTCCTGATTCCGGCTTAACCACGGTACCTGCTTCACGCTCTACCATAGGCCTTCCATTCTCCAGTCGCAAGAGATCTTCAAATGCTTCTCGCCATTTCGGTTCTTCAAAATCATACTCAGATGAAAGACTCATAGATGACATAATTGACGAAAAGACTCCCTGTTCACGATGAGACCGATAACGCGCCTGACGCTCCAGGTGTAAAGGCGAGTATGGACTGAACATGAGATAGTTGACCGGCCAAGCGGGCGAATCAGCGCTCATCATGCTAGAGAAAAGAGGACGGTGGTACGGCTGGAAGAATCGGGACGAGACGTGATCGTCAAGCCAGAAGCGGTCAAAGAAGGAATCGAAGAACATGTCGATATCAAAGAGGTTCTCTGGTCCTGACCAGCGAGATCGAGAGGGACCTAAGGGGAAACTATTATCCTGCGTCGACGTGCGTTCCTGACTCCTAGATTCCGATCCATCACCGTTGTCGTTCCCGTTGTTGTTGTTATTGTTGTTATAGTCCTGCCGCTGGCGTTGGTGGATTTGTGTGTCTCGGTAGTTCTGTTCGTCGGCGAAGATCGTCCATCGATCGGTCTGAGGATGCGTTGATATTGAGGGAATACCCATGACCGACTGTAGCATCGAAGAAATTTGTTCATCGGCAAATCGACGAAAGGCAACAAACGGATTCTCTTCGTCAGGCCATTGACGCGAGCGCTCAGGCGAGGAAGTAGGCTGCTCGTTGCGGTTGGGATATTCCTCGCCTGCCATTGCGTGGGATATTATAGTTTCAATCGACGAGTACGTACGCGTATGTGTAGTGTTCTTGATGCGAAAGGACGAAATTTGTGAGTGTCGAAGGGCGTTGCTGATGAGAGCTTCGAATCTTCTTGAAGCTGTTGGGAAATCGCCCCACTCACTCTAATCACCACGTGATGTTGATGGGGCAATGGCTCCACACGACGTTCAAGTCGAGAATTTAACGACTATTTAGTTAGGTATGATTTCAATTTTGCTATCCGGAGACAGGAAGACTCTGAACAGATGTAAATTGTCATTAATTTGTATCCAAATATCATTCTAGCGCGATTCGCAGATAACAATATATAGCCCGTAAAGCCACCGCATATTCAAGGTAAAAACTACCGCACATTGAAATCTTCCATTTCCTTCTTTCTCTTGAGGCGGTCCCGCTCGAGCTTTCGGAAGAGAGGATGATGGCCCTTGTCCTTCAACTGCTTGTTCCTGCTCCTGTTGTATTCAATGTATGCCATGTCCTCGCCACCAGCCAGGCCGCTGAGTGTAGCCGCACTCCGCTTCACGCCTCCCTTGGGTCTAGCTCTGCCGCCAGAGCGATCAGAGAAGAGATCGTCAACGACATTCTCCACTTCTGCAGACGTTTCATTCTGTAGCATGACCTCCTGAAGCAGTTCACGGCGCTCCGACGGAGTAGCATACGCGAGTCCGCTCAGATTCTCTATGCCCTGAAGATGGGTGATGACCTTGAAAGCGTAGCCCTGATCGACCAAAAATGCCTGCCGTTTCGATGAATAAAACATCTCATCTGTATCCTTCGACACGAGAGAGTAGAAGAAGGCATTGAAACCTTCGTCATTTCGGCGTTTAGCTCGTAAGATACGGCCCAGACGCTGCGCTTCTTGACGACGAGAACCGTAGTGGGAAGAGATCTGGATAAGGCACGTTGCTTCAGGTAGGTCGAGGGACGTGTCTCCAATCTTGGAGAGGAAAATGGTGTTGACTTGCTCGTTGTGTTGGAAATTCTCGAGAATGCGCATACGCTCATTCTGCGGGGTTCCCCCGTAAATGTAGGCCTTGTTTAATTTGAGAGCATACCTCTCAAGCGCATACACGTTGTCTGAGAACACAATGACCTTGTCTCCTCGCTTTTCATGATAGTCAATGAGGAACTGGCAAGCCTGAAATTTTCGGGGGTTCATAATGTAGAGAAGAGCAGCCTTTCTCGACTTTTCCCGCATGTACTCGGTGTAGAACTCCGTTGTCATAGGGCACCAGACTTCGGCACATTGTACCTTGGCAATGTGACCTTGCTCCGCAAGCTCCATCCAGTTGGCTTCATATAGTTTAGGTCCAATGAGGAAATTCAAATCCTTGATCTTGTCATCTTCGCGTAGAAGAGTAGCAGTCAACCCGAGTTTACTCTGCGTGGCGATTGCGGAAGTAACCTTTCGAAACATGGACGCGGGCACGACGTGTACTTCGTCCAGAATCATAAGACCCCATTCTCGTGACTGGATCCAATCCATCATCTTCTGTGCATCATGAGACCGGGCTCGTGTCTGAGAGACCATGGAGTATGTTGAGACGATGATACCGGTCGACCGGCGGAACTTCTCCTTGTTGTCCGAGGTGAACACGGCAATATCACCGGGGTCAATGTTAGACCATCGCAGGAATTCGTTCCTCCACTGGACAACGGACATGGAACTGGTACAGAGGATGATTGTTCCCTTTTTGATCGTGCAAGCGGCTGTAATGCCAACGAGTGTCTTTCCAGCACCGCAAGGCAAAACAATGATACCACTCTTTGCACGTCCATTACCGAACATCTTACTCAAGCTCTTCTCCTGATAGCTTCGGATGCGCGCGTTTGGCTTCAGGTCAATATCCAACGTCGGATTGATCTCGTCATTCCTGAAATCGTACTCCTCCAAGGCAGGGCAACCCATGGCTTGGCAACGTGCCTTTACGGGCTCGACGGCTTCATTCGGAATCTCGAAACTGTGGACCTGAGCTTGCTCTTCATCGTCATCATCATCATCGCGAATAGCGAGTAAGATCTCATCATCTTCCGGACGCCTGCCAGTTCCCTCTTCCGCGGGCTTCTGCTCAAGGTTCTGCCTGACACCAGCCGCATCCTTAGTTCCAGGAATCACAAGGCCTCCCATCTTCGGCGCTGCTTGCTGAATGATGCCCTCCGAGCCTTGGACTCGCTGAGGCCCAATAACCTCATCCTGAAGCAGCATCTGAAGCATAGCCGGATCCGTACTTTCCACAAAGAATTTATTATGCTTTAGCACAACCTTGATCTTCCCATATGACTTTGTGAAATCGACGATAAATGATTTAATCGCATCGGGCAGCGGTGTCTTCGACAGCCTGTCCAGAAAGTTGATGATATCCTGGGGCTGAAGCCCAACAGAGACAGCGGCATATAGACTGTTCCCCGTTAACCGGTATTCGTGCAGATGGGTGGGACGCGAAAGTGGTTCGGCGATCGTCGTGAGGAAGTCTTGCGCTTGGGGAGCGAGCGGCGAGAAACTCTCGAGGGTGATAGTGCCCTTCAACGGATCGATCCACAGAGGCCGGTTCGCGTGATCGGACTTCAACGGCAGGGAGGAGAAATCTTTGTATCCGAAGTTCGGGTCTTGCCTCTGGCTCTTCTTACTAAAAGATTCGAGGGAGAACTTGTCCACCATGTCTTCGGCTGTCAGTTACTGAGGGCTCTTTTGTTGCGACATAGCGCTCTTGTATTACCTTTGATCTTGTCTGCCTTTGCATCCTCCTCATAGTCAGAATACTCATCGCTACTGCCAATGTCAGGCACGGGGGTTGCGCGTTTTGACGCTCTACTGGACCGACCACCTATGCGAGTCAGCCCTGTCACTTACCTGGGTCTTTATGCAGAGCCATACTGTCGGTCGCCTTGCGTTTGGACGGCATGATGGAGAACTGTGTGAGATTGTTTCCTTATAAGAAATCTAACGTCTATTATTCTGGGATTCTTGAGTCACGAAGAGCGAGCGCAGAGGCTCCGGCGGGCTGCCAGCGCCTAGTTGAGTTTCTCAAGGACGGCAGATCATTCCTTTCCGATACCTTAAGCCTTTTCAACCCGTGTCGCTGTACAGTAGGGGACGGCGTAAGGACGGTGTCGGAGTCAGTTGAGGTCGAAAGACGGGACGAAGGATGGAGTGAAAGAAAGGCGAAGCCCAACTGATGGGAGATCAAGGCGGAGGTAATCTTTGTAGCCTGAGGCTCTGATGGCGCTGATGCGTCGATTGGTCGATCGTGTGGGCTAACCCGTGTTCGGACTAGTGCCATCCCATGGCCCAAGGAGGCTCCAACCTCAGGTCAGCGTTCATTTCTTGACTCCTGAACCTATCTACGGCTCATATCACGAGAAGTTGACGGCCCCTGCACTGATAAACCTGGGTAATGTCTGTGTACAGGTCTCCGAGATTGATGGTTTGGGGTATTCCGCCAGGCTGTGGCAGGTTTGTCCCATTCTGAGATTGATGCTCCATTGCGCTCCTTTGTTCGGACGTGCAAAAAATTGGGGGATGAAAGACATTTTCAATCCGATTCTCATTAACGGAACTACCAAAATGACGCGAAAAGGTAGAGATAATCCCATACATAGTAGGTAGGGGGTTCTAGAAAACTTAACAGGCGCGACGTGTCATACATAACCCACAAACAAGTCAAGCGCCGCTGCGCAACAACACTTAGAAAAAAGTGCCAAAAACATACAACAGTAGGGATTCGCATGTGGTCACCCACCATACTACTAACCTACCGGCGTGTGGCTTAAGTACGGCTGAGCGGACGGGAAGCCCTGTTCTCCACACCCTGTGGTCGTATGTACTAGACCTAACCGAAGTAGATATGATATAGGAATTGACTTTTTGCATGGGAAGTTCGCGTACTGCGACATAAAGGCCGAGAATGCGTTGATCCAGGTACATCCACACGGCCTCGAACAAACCGGATCATCTCCTCGTCCACACCCCAGGAACATGACACATAGACACGGAAAGTTGTGTATAACACCACCAAAGTTTCTCCCTACCTACTCGCCTCGCTACCAGCACTCTACTAGGCAGTGTTATTCCCAGTCGCTAACTTGATTTGCGTGATAACAGCAGCCGTCAGTCTGGGCAGCACCTCCAGAGACTTGATGGTTTCCACAACCTGATCATCCCTCGAAGCCCCAGTGATGACGCAGGCTACATCCTCATTCTTCAAAGTCCATGCGATAGACAGTTGAGCAAGTGACACACCCAACTCTATGGCTACCCCCTTTAGTTTCTCAACCTTCGGCAGGTCTTTGTCCCAAGATTCATCGCCGAAGGACTCTCGGTACTCCTGGATGAATTTCGCCCTGGACTCTGCCTGACGACTGCCTGGCGGTGGGGCAGTGACGATATTGTACTTGCCCATGAGGATACCTTTTCTGAGCGGAGAGTGCGTCGTCATTCCGTAGAGACACCACGGCAAGAGCGGCACGTATTCGTGATGTACTCGTGCACGCGCCAGCAGGTTGTACTCGGGCTGGTCAACAGCCGGGCCAACAAGGTGCTGTGCCTTGGCATACTCTATGGCTTCGGTGATCTCGGGCTCGCTCCAGTCATAGGTGCCCCAGTATATGGCCTTTCCGGATTTGACAACGTCGTTGAAGGCGCGCACGATTTCCTCGATGGGCGTTGTCTCGGGGTCTGGTTTGTGTGCGTAAACCACATCGACATATGGCAGGTCGAGTCTCCTTAGTGAAGCATCCATACCCTCTAGGATATGCTTCCGAGCTAAGCTCTTGGTGTTTGGAGCGTTTTTGGGGCGATTGGAGGTTGCACTTCCTTCGAAGATCTACACAATAGAACCGTAAGCACATAGTTGAGAGAGGAAATACGAACAGGGAGGGGGCCCGCATTCGCTGAAGGATCGAAGACAGGCACAACTAACCTTTGTAGATATAACAAGATCCTTCTGTTTCCAGCCGAAGCGTTTGATCGCTTGTCCGAAGAAGATCTCCGACATAGCGTTTGGCTGACCCTCAGCTGTGTCAAAAAAGTTCACGCCAGCATCGTATGCCTTTTTGACACATTCAAATGCAGTCTCTACCCATATTCAGAGGTGATCAGTATACTAACAGAGCTATCAAGACATATAGGTCCTAGCTAAAGGCACCTGTGAGAGACATACCCCTGTCCACACTGCCGCCAGGGCTGCTAAGCCATCCACCAAATCCGATCACAGATATTTTCAACCCGGTTCGCCCGAGGACTCTGTACTGCATATCAGGGAGCTTGCCGTCCATCTTGAATTGCTGTACGATGGTAGGATCTTTTAGAATCGCACAATTGGGAATATATAATGAACCTATCTAGAAGGTCGAAAGCGGGCCGCCGACCTTATACAGGATGCAAGGCCCTCGGATGAAAGTGCATAATGATAAGAGACATACTTGAATTTTATGGCTACGTTGCCCGGCTTATCCTTTGTTCCATACAGTACCCTACCTCGATGAGTAGCTTGTCCAGCTTTGAACCGCCGGTTCGGGCGAGTATTTCTTTGTCATGAGAAGGAGATATTTCCGGCAACACCCTGGGCGCTTTCATTGTTGGTTCATGATCTCTTTGTTTCGCTCATTTTTTAGCCTAGGGACTGTTCTGTATTGAACGAGCCATGTCATGTACGTTCCTCGATGGTATTGATAACTGATATCGCAGCTATGAAAAGAGGTTGTCGGCCTCGAAGTACGTAGATGATTGAGCTCGAGACGCTAACTATCGATTGTCATGAGCCAATCCAAATTCCCGAGTATCCTTGGAATAATGGGTAGTCTATGGCTCAGGAGTTCAACATTATGATCTCCTTGGCACCGCTCTTGTCCAGTCAGAAAGCAGGCGGACAGGTTTCCTCGCTTCGCTCAAACCACCCTCAAAGACTTGGTTTCAAAAAGAAATGCATTTTCCAACCCAGTACCTAGGTATCAGATGGGTGCTTTAGGAGAGATATGGGCGAGCTGAGCCTCGTCCCTTTGTTGATCATGTCCGGTGTGGTGACTGGACGATGGGATTGATCTGCGCTCTCAGTGGCTTTGAGTATGCCAAGAATTCACAACGAATTTCATTAGGGTAAATAAAACTAGAGTTCCCAGGTTGCTAGATGTTTAAAGCGATCATGAACCCAGGATGTTGTAGCAAAAGTAAAATTGAAGAGGAGAGCACTCGCCCTATGTAGAGTCACGTGACTGGAGCTTTAAAAAGTGGCTGAGTCATCCATTGGCCCGTGTTTTGCCGTTTTAGATGTCGTCACGGCCCCGGCCGAAACAACGCCGGGCCGAATCGAAATCTCCAAGAATTAATATTTCCAGTCTTCACCTCATTTCCCAGTTGATTTCCTGATCAGAGTTACAAACTGTTATCGCAATGAATACGGTATGTATTGCAATTGCGAAGCGGTCAAATTTAACCATGGCTCTAACTGTTGCGTTCATCTAGATCCGATCGACCTGGTGAGCGGACCTTGAATACCCTCGACGATGTCACCAAGGAAAATAACAAACCACTGACTGAAACCCGTCAATCGCAACAGGATAGGCTGGGGCACTCTCTGCGTCGGTAATTGACCCCCGACTTTACCACATATACAGGCCCCGATCACCACCAAGCTCTCAAACACCCAGCTGACACCCTCTATCCCTCCCCAGCCGGCGGCGGAGCCTACTACTTCGCAAAGAAATCCATCAACGCCGATCGCGCCTCGAGATTTGAAGCTGAGATCAAGAAGAAGGCGCAGCTAGCCGCCATGGAAGCCGAGCACCGACACCAGGCGGCTGTTAAGCAGTCCCAACAGATCACATCGCCCGCCGAGGACCCCAGCTATAAGCGTGCGACCCAAGCTCGGTTCCAGAATGCTGCGGATGACGTAGCGTCGCCCAGTGAGGAGGCCAGCCATGACCCAGCGCCGACGCGCCATGAACCCGAGACGGAGGAGGATCGGCTGTTGGAGAAGGGGAAGTATGAGGCGTCGAGGCCGTTTAGGCCTCCGCCGGGGAATCGGCTCTAGATGGATGTGTTATGCATGTTGGTTTGTTAAGATGTTCGAAGCTGTTTGCGGGGAGAGTCTTAAGTGAGTGTTGGCTACGCCCGGACTAGTCGCGCCGTGGTCAGGACTAGGGGAAGAGGGTCTCATGACCTGTACTATATTTTGTATCTAACTCATAGCGCTCATTACCTGATTCTAAAAGAAATCGCTCACACCCAATCCATAGTATTTGCGAAGATGTTTCAATATCTGTTGTATCAGGTTTGTAAATAGCAGGTTATGGTTTATCTATGGTCCTAGTTCGTACACCAGCATGCAGTATTATATCATCCAGAGACCAATGATCACGAAGTGTTGAAGCAATGTCGAAGCAATGTCACAAATGCAAGTTTCCGCTTGAGTATGAAACCACGGGAAGGAAAACGCTAGTAGAAATGAGCGCACGGGGATCTCGACCAGCAGATAACGCCAACAACTCCTGCCCCAACACAAAAAGGGAAATGCAACTTATCACCGAGATCGCATGCAGAACGCCCAGAAATATCATCCCAAATCATAAGCGAAACATAACCGTTGTTTTATAAGCAGAGTCCGTCTCATCGGAATTCGGCGTTAATACCATCGAGGTTCGGAAGCGGTGTCCGATGGACTAGACCGTGAACTTCTGTTAACAGTTTTTTTTTTTTTTTAACGAGCATGGAAACAGAGAGGTGGGTGCGGTCTATAGTCAAGCTTGTTAGTAAACTTAGGCCCATCTATATCTCCCGATGGTGTGCGAGGCCAAGAACTGACTTGCTGTGGTTTGGGTATCCTTTATTTTTCTCGCGCGAGCTCTCGAGCGCCGGTGGGACGAATGGAAGCACAACTGCTGAGACGAGACATGATGATGTGATGAATCGAGATGTCCGAGAAGCTTGCTGAGTGCGATGGACTGAGAAATGCCGGATCGTTGGACGGGCGAGCTGGATGGTAGTCATGATGTCTGGTGGACTGTTGGAGTTGGCAGTACAATGTAGATGCGTGGATTATGTAGAGGTATGTAATGTGTGAGGTTGGAGGTTGGAGGTGTGGTCTTCTTGGGAACAAAGTCTAACAAAAAAAGAAGAAAAACAAAAGAAAGGATCTCCTCGAGGTTATATACTCCAGGCTCGCAGGGTGTCACAGCACAGCTTGTATATCTGCAGCCTGATCCGGCCCTGAGCCTAGGTATGCTGTGGGGGCCATGCGGGGCCTCTCCACTTTCAGGCCTTTGATGCAGGTGATGACATCGCAAACAATGTGGTACAATGGTGTTACAATGCCTACATTCCCTACAAGCTTATTGTTCGGCTATCGGTGTTGTTGGTCGATCATATCTACATAACTATAACCCGGGCAAGAGCTTCAGGAAGGCTGTCAATATCCCAAGATGCAAAGTTTTCGGTGTGCGAAGTCGAGAACGCGTGTCAAGGCGATTCTCACGCCATCGGCGATAGGAGTCCCGGCCGAAGAGGCTGCGGGGCGATTAGGCTCAGCCCAGGAACAACGCGAATCATCCAGGTCAACTGATGGCAGCATCTCTGCACAAAATGGCGATTTTTACGCTGAGAAATCAACCCATTTCCGAAATTATTGGACTGCGATGACGCGACACGAGAATATGACTCTATGGCTGCAAATTCGAGAGTTTCTCTCTCAGATTAGATCGCAGAGAGAACCCTTTCCACCATGCAGAGGTAGAAGGTTTGTTTGAGCGGGAAAAAGGAGCTCCGCTGCAAACATCATACCACTCCCCCGCTCATCCAATTGACATCATCCGCATTCCTTCAGCCGCAGCTCATGACTCAATGTGAACAGGCGACAGACGGAATTAAGATACCGAGACACCGCAACAAATAGTGCTCTAGTCGACTCGATCGAGACCTCAATCCATGCAAAAAAACCCCAGGGTATAGCTTCGGTTTTATAGGTTAGCTCAGGTCGTACACCAGAGCCCAGCTCAGAGGTAAGATGCTCTGGACGAATAGAAGCGCCTTCCATTGTCATCTCAACTGATGGGTGGATGAGACTGGTTCGAGACTTGGACGTTGAGGCTTGACAATGGCTGTTTCATCTCCTAAGGTTCCTGAACTACATCTTCTCGAACCCACGAGGTGGAGTGTAAGGGTCTAAGGGAGAATACGGAGGAGCTCCTCCTTGAGATTCGAGGATCGGCAGCGTCAAATCGAGCGATAAATGCAGCCATATGTAATGGGGCCAGTTTCGCTTGTCTTGACAACTTTGGTATCGGATGTGCTCCTCCAAAGGGCAATCAACGACAACGACTCGACTGGAATCGCCATGGAGTTGCGATTACCACTAATCCAATATTTCTCTCGTGAGGCCATTTTCCCGGCAGACAAACATAGAAGTCGTATTCGGTGCAGATCTGAGAAGGGTCGAAACCCCAATGCGCGCCCAACACGAGCCCTCCTCCACAATTCAAGAACGTCCTTTGTGCCCCAAGAATGGTAGGGTCACGTTCCTAATAATAATCCCTGACAGATGTTATCCACTTAGCAGACCTGTAACGGGCCCAGTGATCGACGCCGAGGACAGCCACAACGGCAATCATATACGAGGCCAGTCCAACCTGGACCGCCGTATGAAGATGCATTGTCCAACAAGAGTCTACGACCCAACCATCCGATACAGCCTCGCAACTTGTGATAACCAAGTGGACATGATCGCGGATGCTTATCATCATCACCACATGTCTCGGTGTGTGTTGAGATCTTCTTGGATACGAGTCTCTGCCGTCTCTAAGGCACAGCGCGATCCACCATCAAGTCTGAGCTTTGCATGATCACTGTTTTGGTTTCTATAACTGGCAAAACGGTTGTAACTCCAATATGACAGGAGAATATCGCGGGTACGATGCTCCAAAGCTCTGGATATAAATGGGCGGAACCAGTCGAAGCTGTTGAGGCTTTTCCATGGAGGAACAATCGCATTTTCTTTCTTATACACAATAAAGGATCGCAATTGCCAGACTTTAGCAGGGGTATCTCAGTTCTTGTCTCGTCCTTCTTTTCTTTCAGATTGGCTTTTCCCTTGTTTTCAAGGAAATACCTGCTCCCGATGTAGTCCCCCCGTCCCTGCGCACAAGAACCACGGAGTATCTTGATTTCTCCTATTTAGACCTGCTGAGCAGGGACTCATTTTACTGGACCGGTATGGTGTTCGAGGCCTCGGCTGTTACAAACTAACAAGTCACAGGAGCCCAAAACGGACATCCAACGCTCGCCAACCTGACCATTGATCTGCCTTCCGATGACGAGACTGTCATTTCAATAGACAGATTTAAACACTTGCTCACGTCGATTTATTGCACAAACAGGGCCATGACCGTTGGGTTCAAGAATGATCAGGCCTACGGATATATCAAGCGCGGATGGGAGTGGTTGAACGTTGTTGACCCAAACAAACTAGTCGTTGTTGCTGGCGCTGGTGATTGTGGCTAGAACCCGACACGCATTCCCTTTGCTGCCTCAACAGTTGTATTCGACGGTGTCGCCAATACTGCCAGACTCTTCGGAAAGACGATGGCATGGAGGGACTTTCAAAACTATGAACTCACAGTCGGTAGATACTGGCCCGTCTCTGCGTCAAATGCTGTATCCCAGAGGGGTATTGATAAAACAATTACTCTCTCTTTCAACCTTCCACTGCCCTTTAGCAGCGGACAGATCAAAACTCCGGTCAATGATCTTGACCTTACATGGTTCTGTGCCGACTGCGGCACGCGACTTTGGTTTTCACATCGAGACCAAGTACGGGGTTCCTAAAGATGCCTCGATTTCACTCTCGCCAAACAGTGTAAAGACCGTCTTGACGCCTAGGATAGCCATACAAGCTGACATCGGAGGTGATATCGACGACGAGTGGGAAATTGGCAAGATCCCGGTCGGCGGCATCTCAATTTCAGGTGGTATCCTCGACGTCGGTTCCCAGATCACCTTCAGCCTTGGCTACTCAATAGGCCCTCTTCAGGGCTCTGCCGGTATTGCTGCGGGGGTCGCCGTCAGCATTCCAGATGACTCGGGGCTCGAGATCAGCCTCATTCCACCTGACATTTCGTCCACTGGCTGGTCGCCGAAACTTGAGATGAAACCGGTCACAGTTTATGCTCGGTTAGTAGGAGAAGTTCTCGTATACGTAAAAGCTTCAGTCGGCCTCTCAGCGGAAGCACTTGGTATGTATCATTCCTAATCCAGGGCGAATATATTAACATTTATCATGTCAAGGATTCGAAGCTGGCATTAATCTCAAGCCCTATGTTGGGGGCGCCCTTATGATGCAAGCCAGTGAGTGTCTCGTCGATATTCAATTCCGAAGCTAACTAATGAAGCATCTAGTGAGGTATGTGAAGGTGAAGGCGACAATTAAGGTGTGAAGGTTTATCCCAAAGCTGGCGTCGCCCTCAACGCAGACGTGGCCAAGGCGGACGATCCGGAGGATCCTCTGGTAGAGGCAGTTATTGCGGTAAGTTAGATTATCCACGCCGTAATTTCTGATGCTTGTAGTCCATCTCTGCTTCTCTTCCGACATATTGTGCTGGCTTTGGAGGCGACACGAATCCTTCGAGCACCCCTGGTCCATCAAGCAGTGTGCCTACCCCGGCTGAGACTGCAACATCCAACCCTACTGGATCATCTTCGTCAGTCTCTACCCCAACATCTACACTGTGTTCTTCATCTAACCTTATCCGTCGTGAGCCTTACCTGAAGAGGGTTTCTAGGATAAATCTTTCCTCCCATAGTTCTACTTTTATCTTCTATATTTTCATGAACTTATACTTGGCTATGCGTTTTATATTATCACTTTGCCTTTCGCAACCGCTAGCCATTACAATATATTCAGAGCTCTGTATCTACTCTATTATTAATATCTTTCTTGATTTCCAAAACGTTCGTTTGGCAGGAACATACCCTCGACTTCGAGTATAGTATGCATGGAAATCACGTGATTCTCGGAGCTCAACATCTCCGCAGAACTCCAGATCGCAACAACCACATCGCATTGCGTTCTCACCCACACGTTAAGCATGACTTCGCATCAAGTTGCCATAGCGAAGGCCTCGCTCGCGGCTAGCCTCCTGCGTCCGGACCCAACATCAGTCTCGCGCGACGAAATCACAACCCTACATAACTATCTCGACCGAGCACTCTCACATTGCTCACCCGCAAACATCCAGGTTTGATCAATCTGCCGTGTTCCTTCTTACCTGCCGGTGACCGCTATATACTAAATCTATCTTTTCTCTTCGTCGTCACGAACAGACCTGCAAAAACTGGCTTCTCGGATATGTTGTCCCATCGTCTAACAGGGTCAGCCTCCTTGCGAAATATTTGGTTGCGCTGTCGGGATCGTTTGGTGAAGAGGAGAAACATGGCGCAAACACTACGGCCACACAGGGGGACTCTCGAGGACGGGGACAAGGGCCCTCAGCGAAACGGAAACGCTTGCATATATTGTACCTGCTGAACGATTTATTCCATCATACGAAGTACCACAGTTCGTCGAGTGCGCCGTTTTCGAGTCTTAGCGGGTCCCTGCAGCCGCATATTGTTGAGATCTTGAGTTACGCTGCTTCCTACGATAGAGAGAAGAACCCGAAGCTTCACCGGCGATTGGCAGAGCTGCTCGATATATGGCAAGAGCACGGATATTTCAGCGCAGACTATGTAGGAAAGCTTCGCGAAGTGGTTACGAACTCGGCTATGTCTGGCCCGGTCAGAACGTCAACTACATATGGCGCCGAGACAGGAGAGTCGGAGCGCAAAATCCCGAGAGATGCGCCGTTTGTGATGCCGGCGACCCATGGCGACCCGTCGACTCCTTACTACGACTTGCCCGCTGGCAACTTCATTCCGCATATCATCCCGAATTCTACGGTTCCGCTCCGGCCCGACATGATCAAGCCTCTGCAGTTCTTAGCGGGTCCGGCAGATGGGAAATTGGTGACAGCGCTCAAGGACTTTTTCGAAGATGTAGACCGGATCTACGGCACTGGAGAGCTGGACCGGAAAAATGGAGAAATTGTGGACATTGATGAGCTCGGACAGACTATAATTCGCGACGCCGAGACGGGGGAAATTCTCGAAGGTGAAACCTACTACGGCTGGTCCCGGGCGTTCTGTCAACAAATGAAGAAGAGAAACGCCCGCGACGGGAGCCCACGACGCACTGAGAGCCGCAGCCGTAGTCCTCCAAAGCGACGACGGTATAGCGATAGCAGCAACGGCAGCAGATACCGCAGCTCGTCACGAAGCCGAACACCACCTCCACGAGGCAGGCGCTATGACTCTCGCTCTCCGTCTCGCAGCCGCTCATATCGGAGATCGCCCTCGCGAGAGAAATCCTACTCACCACCTCCCCCTCCCTCTCAACAGCGCCAACCGCAACATCAAGCGCAGCACGAGCCTCCACCCCCTCAGAACGGCTCCTACGGCGCACCTACAGGATACCCACCACAACCCCCGCCAATGCCATTGCCAGTTCCGCTAGGCGGGAGTGGTTTCCCTCCCCCACCTCCACCTCCAAACTATCAAGGCCCGTGGCCTCCACCACCCCCACCCATAGGCAACATGGGCAACTTTTCCAACTTTCGGCCGCCGTTCCAGCAGCAAATGTCGCCGCAGATGCCCCCCGGATCATATCACTTTCCGCCTCCCGGTGGGCAGGGCTGGCATCCTCCGCCACCTCCACCAGGCGGACGGGGATGGCGTTGATCTAATTCCTTCTTGGATATACGAGGGAACATGTACACCACAAAATAAATAAGTTATTATTGACATACCATGTAAAACAAGCCATCCACAACAACATAGAAGAATATAAAAAAAACTCAACAGCACCCAACGACTACCATATCAAGTTGAACAACAGATAACCTCGAACCACTCCCAACACGCTTCACTACTAAAACCTAGCTCAATCGAAAACAAGCTTTTTTAGACTAAGCCACCACACTCCTCGCCGTCTCGTCGAGCTGCGATCTACGAACTCTTCTTCACTCGAGCAGAAGGGCTAGGCCTTGGGCTCGGCGTTGGACTCATTTCCGCCAGATAGCTCACCTCAGCCTTACTCTTCTCAATCGCCTTTTTCTTATCCCCGATCGCCTTGTCAAAGGGTATACATCCGCTCTTGAAGAGGGACTGCGCGCCGTCCTGCCCGTTGTATTAGCTTTAGCATTATCGGAAAAGCACCACACCACGGCTCCAATCTTCTTCCCCCACCCCTTCTTTTCCTTCTTTCCTTTTTTCCCCCTTGAGGTATATGGGATATGTATACACGTACCGGCTTCTTCCCACCGGGCGTACCCTTTCCACTCGCCGCATTATCCGAGCAGCACATTACGCTCTCATAGCAGTCGCTGCTGGGAGTGTCGGGGTTCATTACTTCGCCTAAACACCGCAGCTCTCTACATTAGTAAAACCGCACGCACCCACCTCCTCAGAAGAAGAAAAAAAAGAAAAAAGAAAAAGAAACACCAAAAGGGAAGTGAAAAGAAAAGCATACACTGCAACCCGACCAAACTCGAAACATGGATACCAGAAAGATAGGGCACGATATTACCCAATTGCGAGGTCGCCTCTTCCGCGAGCGCGGTAAGCGACGTGCAGCATTGGCGCGAGGAGTGCGAGAGCGGGCAAGTTGTTAGGTCGTAAGAGGCGCTTGCGTCGTGGGCGATGAGCGTTGCGAGCGTGTGTGTTAGGGATGAGGCCCTTGTGGGTGAGGCGCTGTCTTCTTTGGGGATTGTTGGGGTTGGAGGTCCACTTGAGGGGTGAGGAGGGTTTGGGAGTGAGTGGATGTTTTTCGGTTTTGGACTATGGGATGTGTCTGGGGAGGAGGAGGAGGAGGGAGAGAGGGGGATTGCGGATGTCAACGTTAGAGTTGTAAGAGTCGTGAGGAGACGGATGAGGTGCATCTTGGTGGTGGTTTCTGTCTGGAAGTACCAGTACTAGTAAAGTTTTAATTCTCGTTAGGGCTAACTGATGATAATGAATGTAGATGTAAATTTGTATAGAAAGGAAAGTAGTGCGTTTGGCCAAATGCCAAGTATATAATGAATGAACGAAGTGGGTTTAGTA
Organism: Aspergillus ustus; assembly: GCA_000812125.1. NCBI lineage: Eukaryota > Fungi > Ascomycota > Eurotiomycetes > Eurotiales > Aspergillaceae > Aspergillus > Aspergillus ustus. The sequence continues at coordinate 154,711 of JOMC01000153.1, forward strand.
AAAAGAGAGCGTCGACGAGGCAACACAGTAGCTAGCGGAGGAGAGAATTGGGAAGACACAGACGGATGAAAAGAAGAGAAAAGAAATGCCTCAGGCTGTCTCACACACAGAAGGGATAATAATGGAGATAGGCATAACAGGGGATGACAGACTGGAATGGGCCTGGCCACACCCCTGTCCCTTGTTAGAATGGAATGCAAGCATGGTTGAATAATTATTACATATGTACATACATAAGATGAGTTGGGAAAGCCTACACGAGCCAAATATACCTGACTGCATGAATATACAGCTGCATAGATGCCTATCAAGTAGGTGGATGATTTATCCATCCGGGGTTTTGCGCAGGAGTACGTGTTAGACGCAAGGCCATAATCACGAGTGGACACGGGTGTGCTTTGCCGTCAACCTAGGACAACGAGGTTGGATATGCAAGGGATATGTTGATGTCATGCATCGACAGATTGAGGGCGATTTGTTGTGGATATCCTCCGGAAGGGATGTGGTTCATCTGTCAAATCTCCAATACGGAGTGTTCAAGATCAAATCGATGCAATCGCTTCGTAATATACAAGATATAATATAGTAAAAGACATATCGTACACACGTATCGTATAGGCTTATAATACAGGGGAAATGAAGGGGACACAGAAGTCAGAATCAATCTCGACATCTGTACTTTTTTTTGAAGCGTATCGGTTGTTACTGAGAAGGAGGAACTCTGGACTTGGCTCGTCTACCTCAACTATCCGACTATCATATCGTAAGAGAGATGATAGAGAGCTGAGCGAACGTCCAGACAAGCCAAGCCAGTGAGCATGTCATAACTGGACGTCGGGTCAGCTCTCAGAAACAGCAACATCAGTCTGCTCTGGTAGTGTGAAAAGAAGTGTAGTGGTATATAAGCGAGGGCATACCGATTGGTGTTAAATGGGAAATAAAGGAAGAGCAAGGCGGGAAAGGTATAAAGGAAGAGGGCATCGAAGGGCATCGAAGGGCAAGGCATGAAAGCCTGAATCACTGTCTCTTGGTGTCGCTCCGCTCGCTATCATAAGGATGAAAACACTGGATTGAAAATGGCAGGATAGTCACGACTTTAGCCGATCAATGGTCTCCGATGCGTGCAGCATCGCTTCCATGCCTCCAATTCAATAAATTGATACTCCTCGCTGAAACATAATATAGTAGACTCGTCGACTGCGTTGATGCCGACCTGTGTCTGGCAGCTACCAGGCTGCGTTGCGGACTATTGTACGACGGGCCCGGCGGCGAGAGGAGCATTGGGGTCGTCGTCGTCGCTGTTTTGGCGACTCTTCGGTGGGGCGTAGCCAGCTGCTTGACTTGCGAGGCCACCGCTGGTTGAGTGGCCGCTTTGGCCGCTGCCGTTGCTAGCTCTGCTGCTGCGACTGCTTGTGTCTGCGAAACCGGCCATACGACGTTGCGTGTACTCAAGCATGATGCGGCTGTAGTTTTCGACGGACACCCCGTGATGGCGGTCTATAGATCGATCCGCCTGGAGGACGTTGCCTGGAGGGCGACCGGGATCTCCACCTGCAGCGGACATGGAGTGGGCATTTGCGGAGGGAGGCATCAGGTCGTGACTGAGAAAATCTGCAGGCTCAAGGTCAGTTGCATTCACAATCAGCCTTTTCTGGTATGCACTGGACGTGGACAGCCGCGCAATGTGTTCTGTTGCCGTCGGTTCTCTGCCCGCCCTTGGTGCGATTGAGACAACCGTTGAGATCGAAGGAATGAGGACTCCATTCTACGCGTGGCCTCGATCTGTCTCTCAAAAGTCCGGGTAAGGGAGTGACGGTTTTTGGTGGCGGAGGGGGTATTTAGTATGACGGCATGGTTTGCACGCGCTCACCTTGAAGCTTAGGAAGTCAGGAAGTAGTAACTAAGTGTCACTTCGCGTGAAAAGGTTCCGAGGACATGAGAGGGGACAAAGTCGGAACGAGATTCAGCGGAGACATATATCTATCGACCAAATGCTCAGAGCGAATATGATTTCACAGCCCTAGTGGCAGCAAAAGCGGAGTTAATACAGCGGTAAACCGTCGTAAAAAGACTTTGAAAACGGGCTAGCAATCGACTGGATCCAGCCACATGGCGATCAGAGGAAGGTTCACGCTGGGATTCGCCATCGCAAATGCGCGAAGTGCACTATGACATCAGAGTTCCTGGGGCGCGTCCCTTACGGGTGCGCTAGCCGCAAAGCCCCCAGCGGTCGGAGTACAGCAGCGAGGGAGGCGACTGGAGCGGTTGAGCAAGGCTCTCACGGCGATGGACGGTGGACCGACAGTTCGTTTGACCCACCCTGGCTTCATGCAGCGGAGCCGAAATGAGGTCACTGTACGTCCGGCCGGATGGACACTGGGCACCCTGTATAAGAACGAGCTGATGCAAGACAAACAATTTCGGATTTGAGGATCCAGCACAGGGCCGTAGTTGTACAACTTGCAGATTAACTGGATAAGAAAATCTTCTTATTTAATCTGACAGGCTGGAGGCCCGGAGCTTCCTAGGTATCTGGCCAACTGACCATGGACGAGAGCTTGAAGGAACAAGTCCACTTTCACGTCAGACTAGGCAAAGAAAGAGAGGGAAAGGGTTCCGGAGAGAAGAATGACATAGCAAATCACGTAGACGAGATTAGGAGCTGCAGCTTCGGCGCTCAAAGTTTGAAGCGAGGTATGGGCCAGGAGGCCTGGCGGGAAAGACTCTTGGCGTTGAGTGATCGCCGGTTGCAGAAGACAAGATAATAATTCTGGAGAAGCTGTCCGGGGAGGTCTAGATGAGGGCAAATGATATTCCAGACTTTGATCCCCAAAGTGTTTCTGAAATGGGGATTGATTGACATGCGTGGACGTTGACCGGAGTCGCAGACGCAGTGCAGAGTAGCGTCTCCTCTAAACTGACTCGGGCCTGAGGCTGCTTCCCAGCCAATGACGTCAGCCTGCCGCCGCCTTGTTTGCTACTGCGTGCGTGCTACTACACCTACACTCGGTCCTTCAGCTAGCCTCACTACTAGTTACTTGGAGTTTCATGGACAGTTTTCGAAGAGCTGAGTAATTGCTAACTATCTAACCACCCCTCTTTGTGAATGTTTCCCCGCGTCAGCTACCACGGGAATGATAACCAAGGACTAGATCTCCACGCTCAACCAAAGGATGGACCCGAGAGATTGTCATTGCTAGATCGCATGAAGTCATGGCCTGGACCCTTTCTGCCAGGGGAAGCAATTCTTCTCGAGACTTTTCGGTAGCCCTACCTAATCTGATCCTTGATTAGACCACAGAAGACGTCAAAGGGGTCTGCTCCTAGTTTTCCTCCTCATGTGGAGGAGTGGGTCAGCCGCATGAGGAGAGAGAGAGCTCTCAATAATTGAAACGAATGTTAGAGTGGGCTGTCTATGGGTTCCTTGGACCAGTAAACTTTACAATTAAACGACAGGGAACGATATGACCCAGCTTCTGCTGATCCTGCTATATCCTCTGTCATGCTTCGTATTATCGTGCCTCTGCCTCTCGTAGATAGCCAAGAATTTCGTATTGATTTTCGACACTGCTCCTTCTATACAAGGGTCGTCTTTCTATTTATCAGTCGAATTGGCAAAGTTAATGCTCTATAACACGCCAATATAATCTATACGCTGAAAATTGCCATATGAAAGATCCAAGAGCTGTCTCCCCATGTGGAAGATATTCATCATGCCCCGTCCCCTTGCTCTCGTGTCTCGACTATTATAGCTGTCGGCGTCGTAACCATCCAAACTGATGTCAGCGACTGCTCTGGGATCTCGCGAGAGCCGCTGGAGGGGTCCAACATCAGATAGCCGATCAGTGGCTTCGGTATCAGGCTATCTGGCTCATTCCATGGGCCTAACTGTGGAGAAGCATTATTCCAAATAGTTCGTTTCGCATTGCTCAATTTTCCTCCATATGCATGGAATATTACGAGACTACGTAGTACAATGTAGGTCGCCTGTTTATGACGGGAAAAAACTGCAGATGTCCACGTTTTGTTGCGTGGGCAACGATATCGGGGACCAGCTAACGTCATTCTACAGCAAGAGACCATCTAGATTTCCACTTCTTCTACTCCGTACTCCGAAGCGTTGTTTCACTGCAGCATTATTGCATTTACGGAGTAATGCTACTGCGACTAGCGCTACTAGCTGTCTTAACTGACAGGCGCGTTCCCACTACTAAGCTAGCCTCTCGGGAGGGCTTTGATATGGGGGTGACGTCTGGGATCGACACCTCATTCTACTAGCGGAGTCCGGGCAGAACGCTCTCCCCCCTCGGACTCTGCCCCCGACTCATCGCAGTGTTCTTCATTGTCGTTCGAGTTACTCCCGACTCGAAAAAAGGTCGGTGAATAGCCATGATGTTCAGCGTTACTCTCATCAAGAGCCTTGCACTTCAGCCCTACCCATCTCCTCGCTCACTCTGTTTTGACACAATGGATTCTCAACTCTCTACAGAGACAGCTCACGGAGGCCTCATTGCACCTACTCTATAATTACGGACTGGGTTCTTTCTGTTAAAGACGTGGCTCTTTACTGACACAAGGGTAGGGTTCATTGCTCTTCTTTCGTCCCTCGTTTCGAAATCCATTCTTCCCATTTCCGGCCCCCCTGAACTCGTTAGTTGAGCCTGCGGCAGCTTCCAACAACTACAATTCAAAGATTATGCCGCATGGGGACTAGTATGGATGGCACGTTCGGTCACCTCTGCGTTCGTAGCCCTAATTCAAGGATAAGCTTCGCTGGAGAAACGACCTGTTGCCCAAGCAAGTGTCTACCGTTCCTGTGATAATACTAAGTCGTTTGGGCTAATCTATTTTGGATTAAATCACAGGTTGTTTAGAATGGACAAGGTGATTTATCGATAGCATCTCCAGATTCATCCAACTTCTGCATCGGCTAAGGCTTACGGCCGTTCTCTCGAGATCGATCAGTGCCAGCTGAGCTGCTGCTTCAAATACATTTCCCGGAGTACCTCTTTCCATAATGTTTTGCAAACAGAAGCCTACCAAATGCCTCGCGCAAGTTCGCGCAAGTTAGGCGCTACACGACTTACCTATGCCAGGCCGAGCGTGATCCATAATGCCCCCTACTCTCGAGCTTAGCGGACTCCAAAAGTGTCTGGGAAGCGGTGATGACAGCCATGCACCTTGGTGTACAACATGCGCGCCGCGCAGTCCACTGAGCGTGCTACGGTGGTTGTTCATTCTACGACGCTCTAACGAGCTAGCTTTTCTCATGATGCGAACTAACTAGGTAAGCCCTGGAATCTACCCCAGCCCTCTTTCTTCTATAAGCGAAGCTGCTCAATGAGTCCAGGGGTACAAAGTATTCACTTAAGAGCTGAGTTTACGCGCCAATATTAGAGGCTATTGTGGTGTCAAAAAGTTTTGACTGGAACGCGTACGATTGAGAGCATATTATAGTAGGTCACTCCGTCAAAACAATAGTGTGCCATTTTGAAGCCAATCTACCTACAGACATGTAGATAATACTTTGTCCCAAAATTAAGCTATTGTTTTCTCCGTTCCACGGGTGGTAGATCAATCTCAGATGGTCCTGAAGAATGAGGCTGGTGATTTACTGAGCCCTACTACTAAGAGGCGTGATGTAATCCGGTATCGTGGTGCCACCAGCCAAGTGGCGACAGCAAGAAAGAACCCCCCTCCAACTGAGATATCCCAAGTCCAGCGAGTGACAATACATTCCAGATTCTGGCCAATATTTGTTATATTTTATTCTCTTGGCTGTTATATATTACTGGTTAGGGAATCAGTCCTCGCCTTCAACCTCCTAACTGACAAAGGAAAAACCACATATCCAGGTTGACGGAGGAGACCGAACGTCATATACCATCATAATCCGCCGTTGAAACCATTCTTTCCAGTGTAGTAGCAGTCACGCTGGACCCTGATTCAGGCGCGCCGTGCGTGCTATGATACAACTCATACGCCGGCCAGCCCTTGTTTCGCTCTTTTCGCCTCCGACTTCCAAACTGGGAATCTTGCCATCCCCCGTCACTGATGATATCTCTCATCTCGCCTCACTCGCTCATTCTCTGACTCCGATAACTCAATTCCCAATCTGCTTCGTCCATGGTTCTCCATCCTCCATCTCTCCATCAACTTACCTCGTAACCATTATCTGATGCGCGTTGGCAAAGGCAATGGAAATGACAATGGAAATGGCAATGGCAATGAAATGGCAATGGGGTGGAGATGAGTCCCGAACCCTACATACTACCAGCAACCGGATTTCTCATTGTCCCCATTTCAGCGGCAATTGGTTCGCCTACCTCTCCCGACGTGATATGACATGGGCAACGGCGCTTGAGGTGAGGTCAACCCACTTCCCATAGCCACTTTCATACTTCGCCTTGCGCCTCCAAGCGGGGTGTGCAGACAGCTAGTAGTAGGCCCCATTACCCCGAATTCCGAATCCACACTTGCGTACGTGTGTGCTTTTCGTGTTTTAGTTTCGGCCTGCAGGTTTAGTTTGCAGTGCTGGCGTGAAATTTGAAACGGTCCAGACCAAGAGATCAACGTCCCTCTTCCAAGAATAAGAAGAAAAAGAAAATAAAAGGGGAGAAAATGACACAAGCTGAGGTTTTCGTTTCACAGATTGCACCGTGCGGTTGCGTCTTCTGACGTTCTGCCGAGCCTTGAACGGGGCATTCAGTGCGGGCTTCAGATGGCCAGCGTGCTTAGGGTTATAGTCGTACATGGACAAAAACGAAAAATCCAGGATGTAACCATGCAGTGAGGGATGGGACGTCATCACCGGCGCTCGTTGCTTGTTCTGTCTTATCTTGCCTTGTTCTGGGTTGGTCATGAGCTCGTGTGAGATCGGGGGCCGTTGAGATGGGCCCTCCCCCTGATGGCGAGAGATGAATCAATCCACCGTGTTTCCCGGGTACGGGTGACCAAGGCAGGTATATGACGGTCACGTCATGGGCTTGAATAGTAGGCACATCTGTACTTCCGCCATATTTGCTCTCTCCCACCCCGTGGGAATTGTTCTAGTCAATCGCCTCGTACTTCTGAATGCTCGATGCGGAAACTGGATGGGAGTGGGCATTGTGCCCTGGACCGTGCCCCTTAAGGCAATTGAGTAGTGCTGGATACGTTGTACGTCCAAAATGGGAACAAAACCGGGGATTTAAGGTCGGCTATGGTTTCCATGCAGTTCAGGGCTCACGCCACCATCGGCAATACCAGATAGATGTAACATGTGATTGCGGAACGCTGCCTGACCTGGGCATCACGGGCTCAGATTGAAAATAGAGACGGTAGATTCGAGATCTAGACATGCAGAGGATAAAGGTAGATACATATACAGACGCCACAACTCAGATAATCATATACTATAGTCATTGCTCACTCATCACACGTAACCTGCGGGTCGAAGTTAGCAAATGAACACCTTTTCCCAAAAAAAAACAGCTGAAAAAGAGAACCGGGGCAAAGCCTGAACTGTAGCGAGCAGGTGGTGTTACGTACCTTTCCTGGCTCCCTGGAAGAAGAACCTGACGATGAACACCTGCAGACCAGCCATAGAAACCATCATCAATCCCTCGATCACGCTGAAATTCCAGATCCGGCGCTCAGTGCTGCGCACAGTGCTGAAGTTGCGGTTCTCACGGGTCCGGAAGTACTTCTGGTTGCGGGAGATGGTCGAAAGCTGCGCGGAAAGCTTGAATATGGATTCTTCAATAGCGGAGGCTTGTTCAGGGTTGGCGCCCTGGCGCGAAGGGAGTTCGGCGCGTTGTTCGTTCTCAAGCTGTTTGTGGAAATCGAATTAGCTATGTTATGTTGTTGTGGTGCACAGGAGCGCAAAGGGGGTGATGAGCCGGGGATGGCAGGCGTACCGCAATCTCGAAATCAACCATCTTCTCGGCAAATGTGGACATTTCATTATTGAAGCAGAAGCGGTACTCGCCGATGCTCTGGGCTGTGAAAACAAAGTCGCCCTGGCGCTCCTTGGTACCATCTAGGACTGGCTTCTCGCCGGGTCCGACAACGGCGTAGTCCACATCGAAAGAACCGCCAGATTGCACCTGTCAGATAATAATAATTAGATCCTCGCCGAAGTAGTTGATGCAAAGAATTTGATAGACTGACAGCAAAGTAGAAGGCAACTTTGGTGTTTCGCTGTTCCACAAACTTGTAGAAGCAAGCTTTCTCGTTGGCCTCAAGTCGGTAAGTCAGGGCTGTTGCTGTGACGGAGGACACCAGGCACGCCAGGAGACCCAAAACCAAAGCTGTGAATCGCATATTGGACGGATTGAGGGCTGAGCTCAATGTTGTTCTTGCGGGCTGGTTGAGACGCGATTCGGGGATTTGAAGTTCTGGCCAGCTGTGTTGTTGCGCTGTTTGATTTGTTTGCAAGCTCCGCAAGATCATTGGCCACCACTATAGTAACCCCCAAAATGCGAGTGGAGTTAGGTACGTATATCCATTGATTATGATACTCTTATCTCTGATGCATGTCTTAGGAATTGTTAATTGTTATTGATGTTGTATCATGCGTAACCTGTATCGCCAGAAATTGTCCCTCTTGGAGCACCGACTTCGTAATCATATCATAACCAGCGTCTACAGCACCAATGACAGAATGGGAACATCAACGCATCAAGGCCGACTCCTCAAAGACCACAAACCAGAGGCGTGGCTGTACAGTCGTAAACTATATGGGGTGTATCATAATGCCCGACTCTTATCTGATGAAGAAGGACTGGCTGGTGTTCCAAAAGCTCCTGCTCTTACTATTCGGATGGTCTAGCCCGAGCAAATCATCAGAATCACCGATTATATCTGAGAGAATATCATCTATTATGCTTGTCAGTCCCGTCGGCTACTATGCGCATGATCTAATGCATAACTCACCGTCTTCAAGATAACGTGGGTTTGAAGGATGTAGTCGCTGAACAACAGCAAATTTGATCTTTTCAAATCGCTTTCCCTTCAGACCAGTTCGCTTCGATAGTCGTTCCTTGGTCTGCTTGAAAATCTCTCCCTTTAAAAGGGTTAGGATGGCGTATTGATATGGTTGGCTTTCAAACTTACTGGCTTCATAACAAACTTGAAAGGCACGCCGTGCGTCCTCGAGGCTTCCTTGTCGAAGTTGAACGCGTTTACCGTTCGATCACCGGTCTCCAGGTTTGACTCTTCCTCAGGAATCTTCTCCGCGTACATCGTGACATAGTCGTGGTAAGTGCTCGTGATCTTGGAGTCCGGCTGCAAATCCCTGGATATCCTGTGGTTGTGTGCTTCGTAGACTCGTACATTACGAATTGATTCGTCGTCTATGTTAGCCTTTTTCTGTAATCCAGCCAGGACGTCCGAAATTGTCCCTTCCCGGGGCACAAGGACTTCAATAGCTTGCTAATATACTGGTTAATAGTGAACGGTTATGCTAGCAGTTCTGCTTGGCTCACCTCTTTGGAGATACCCTCCGGAAGCCACGTCACTGATAGGGTAATTTTTGATTCGAAATCACTCAGACTTGTCTCCAAGACTTCGTAGTACAGGGCATCTTGGCGATGGGTGTTGATTGTGTAGCCACCCAACTGTCCGAAGAGTATGTTCTGGAGAGTCTGTGCGTTTTGATTGGGGTTCCTTTTGATGAAAGGCTTCGGCTTCCCGGTGCTGGCAACAACTGGAGCAAAACGAAGATGCGTGTAATCCACGTTCAAGGCCTCGCCAACCTTTTTAGAGAATTGGTCATATGACATCTTCCGGCTGAGAACCAAGGAAATTTCATCACCATCATTCACTTTAAAGGGGGCAAAGGTGACCGTTATCCGGTTGAGGAGATAATCGTAGTAGAGTTTCGCATCCGTGTATAGCGCCGTGGGAGGTAATTCCGAGTCTTTGATGGATTTTTGGAAAGTAATAATATCACCATCTTGTATCTCCGATTGCTGGAACGTCTGCTTGGGCTTCATGAGTTCGATCATATTGTGTTTGATCTCTTCGTAAAGGACAAACTCTGTCCCGGCGGGCCAGTTCATTGTCTCGAGGATCGTGGATGCAAGGTCGGCGACCTTCTGCGTCTTTCGAACGTATACTGCGCGGACGCCAGACAGACTTTGCTTCTGCACGTCAAAATGTTTCAAAAAGACCAGCACCGAGCCATTACCATCGGGCCAAGAAACTGTGCCATCAGGAGAGACCTGGCCGATCTCCAGCCAGACTCTGAACGGATTGCCCTTGGTGCCATATCTGCTATATGCTTCCTCGACAGTCATGTCTGGATCTTTGATTACTTGGTCCGGACGCATTGTCTTGTTTTGACGATTTACCATGACCCAGAAGCGGAATTGATGAGGGTTAATATTCCGCTCCTCGGCTATCTTCTCAGCGAATTCACCGACCTTCGTTGTCTTGAGGATGCGATACTGTTTTGGAAGCGCCGCCTCGCCAGTCGACTGGTCGAAGCTCGTCAGGTCGAATCCGTTGTGGTTTTTGAAAGTCTCTTCGGACAGGACCCCAACATTTAGGTACAAGTGCGCCTCTTCCTTTTCCTTCTTCTTGCGTGCCCATTCTACACGCTCTTCTACCAATCGCTTCTCTGCAAAGAAGATAATGGTTAACGCTGGCAAATGACATATATGGAGAAAATAGTATAGACGTACCAATGTGGGAAGGAACATCTTCAGTGGTTATAGGAAGGAGAACGTCATCAGATCTAGTTTTGCGGATGTAGACCAACATGTAGGCATTTGTTGATCGTTTGGTGGAGAGCCCCCGGGTATACGGCTGCCTCACCCCGGCTGTGCCATTCGGCAGTTCGTACTCGCCGCCGTAGTTTTCTTCAAGCACTTCCTTATCTGTCGCCCTGGTTACACGGTCATCATCGAAGCGATACCAAAATCCGTCTTTTGTTGGTTTCAGGAAAGCAAAATAGTGACCAGCATTCAAGTCGCCACTGTGAACTAGCACACCATGTAACTGATAGACCCAGGATTCGGACTTATCAGCATCCTTTGAGAGGTATGGGGAAGCATCAAACTCCATGGGGAAGGCGTGTCGGTCGTTGATTTTCATCATAGCATCGCGATGGATATCATACTCGAACCGTTTCAGGTGAAGGTGCAACACTGGAGGAAAACTCTCGAAGATCTCTCCCTTCTTGGCATCTTGTAGACCGTATGGCGGGCCTGCGTCGTACTTGTTCTCGCCTTCAAGAGTTTCCACCTGGATATAGTCCCTGAAACTATCATCAAGCGTCTTGTTACCTCGAACGTTGAGTTGAATATCCCAGAAATCTTCCACACGCGATGATTCGTAGTCCACGTTAATGCACGATATATAGGTCTTCGTTTTGCCGACAAACAAGTCCGGAAGTGCCTTCTCTGCAGGTGTGCCCTTCATCTTCTCTTCTAGCCTCTCCATTAGCTTCCGCGACAGTTCCTGAACATCTTGTTGCTCAAAAATCTGCCGTGATTCCCAACCAAACGATGCCGTTAGTTCAGTGGTCGAAACAGAAAGGTCGCTCGTCTGGAGGTTATTGAACAGTCGTTGTAGGGTCCAAGCACTGTTGTCTCGCGAGGCCTCAGTTTCTGTTGGGATCTGATAGACGGCCTTCCGGAACGCATTTGTGAAGTATAATGACTGCAATAATGAGTTAAGGTAACATGTCGCTCCTTGGTTTTTCAGCCCGACCATGCCGGTTTCCTTTTTAGAATCGTAACTACATGTTGTCAGTATTACTACCAATAGAGTCCATGGGGATGCATACTTCTGAAAGCTATGCCATAAGACACCTGTTGGGTCCTTGACAACACGAACATATGCAGTGACATTGGCCTCGTCATTCTGTACCAGAGGAACCCCGTGGTTTTCCCACGGAATACTGAAGAGTCTGCGCAATTCACAGAATCGAGTAAACCCCCAATCCCCTTCATCCGCATTGAAGCGATGGGTAGCGACTACTTTTGGTGAGCAAGGCCGAACACACGTAGACATGGGAGGGCAGACCTACCATGGGAAATGTGGATAGTGGGGTCGTTGACGTTCCAGAGTACCAGCGCAAACTGCACACATGCGTACCAATTCTCCGGAGGCTCGCTTTCCCAAGCGTGCTCCAAGTAGAATGAAGCGTGTTCGACGTGATTTCCGTACGGAAAGAAAAGTATCCGCCTGAGGAGAATTGTTAAACTGAGCTGTTCGGACAGCCGTGCGCACCGCAACACTCACCATGGGAAATTGCCACACTTAAAAGCGGGGCCATGCTCCTTCTTTTTGAGCTTCCGCCAGTCCTGAATATGCCATGTATGCCAAGTTTCTTCTATAGTTTCCAACTCAGGATCTTTAGGAAGGACGCGGGCCATCATTGCCGGATCTGTAGCGCATACACCGTTTAGAATTCATCTTAAAAAAAAAGACGATAGTCTTCAGGACATAGGTCACGTCCAAGCCGTCCTAAGATATCTCCTCCGCGGGAATCGCTTGCTTCACAGGGTGCAAAGGGCCGGCGGCGAAATGATGCGGGTTATAGCAAGGGTCTTACAGTCATCCGCTGAGGGTTCTGTCTCCGGCTCCTCGGAGCCGGACTGGGAGACAACGACGTCGTCGGTTCTGTCATTGTGGTACTGTTCGTATTCATCAACCAGCATTTCATTATCTGTAGGCTGGCAGGCCAAGAAAACAGAGAGGTTAGCAAGGGCTTCTGAGATTGGGTCCAACACCATAGCTGTTTCATTCTTATAGGGCAGCAGAAGAATCTCCCAGCGAAAAAAAACTCACGGTGTCCATGAAGAAAGAAAAATGCGCTCAAGCACCGGGTAGGGAAAGTGCTTGCTCGCAATGTAGGTGGGGAAGGGCAGAACCCAGAGATAAGAGAAAGCTCTATAGAATCCACAAATCGCAGAGAGTGGGCGAAGAGGGAAGGAAAGGTGTATGTTGATTGAAGATTACAGGCAGTGAGAGTATCGGAAGAGCCTGGGTTCCTAACAGGTTCCAGTTTCAAAGGAGTTGAAGCCTGTGGCGGAGTCTGCGAGGCCCAATAATAACGGCGGACTTGCGGGACACAACAGTGTTCCAGATTATTAAGGCACTGCACAACTTCTGCGAGGAACAGGTCGAGGATCAAGTAGAGAGGCCTCTCGAGTCGTCCTAAGCTATATATATGCTTGGTGAATTATTTTCTACTGAATCGTCGAATCTTGCTGTCCTATGATGTATATTCACTTGGGGTGCAAGTCTCCTCCAGAGTAAGCAGGGTCTGACGACATTTCTCAGTGCTGCCGAGATTTCTCTTATCGCGTGGGCAACCCAAATACTATCGCGCCCTGATACTTCCATGCTGGCAAGGAATCTTCTTTTCTTCCCCTGTCTTCAGTCTGAAGGGCTGAACTTTATAATATAGCAATTTGCAAGGTAAAAAGAGATGAAATGCAAAGATGCGCCCAGTGATATCATCTTGATTTTGTTGCTCCACTCAACTTTTCGAACAACACAGACCCGACGATCAGAAGCTACGAGTATCGAATGGTCGAATCGCCCCGGAAGACAAGCATATGGACTTCTCCTCAGAGCAATCTGAAGGTAATTGAGAAAAGCTAAGGCCTGTAGACACAGTCATCCCAAGTCGTTATCATTACGATTCGTTGCTAGATGCAGATATAGTCTCTCCGCATCTGTTTCCTTGAGACGACTTTGAAGAGAAAGATTATCAACCTGACGACGGAGTATGCCCTCCTTGAACTCGAAATTAAGTCCCAGAATTCCAAATTGTCAACGACAAACAGAAGTACGTAAAACAAGGCCTTTTCTCCGCATTTCGCCAGTTGCACAGGCGATCTCGACCATCGATTTACCCCGGTCTCTATACTTTAGAGGCTGCATTGGTCACATGCCAGGCGCAATCGGAGCTTCTCACCGCCCGGTGAACATTTCCATGAAAGTGTGAGCCCACCCACATCCAGTTCCCAAGCTTGCAGCAAACTTAACTAGCTGTCAATCTCCTTGAGAATTATCTGTGAGTCATGAGGGAGACTTTCATCTCAAGTCCAGCTTCTTTCTTTGCTCCTCGAGATTATACCCCTCCAGGAGAACCATCAACGAATCCATGAAGCAACCTTGAAACAATCTAAGTGGACGAGATGTTGCGGAGTTATCCAGCTCGATGCTGGCGCACCTTCCAGCGGCACCCCCTCTCGACACGAACACTCTATACGAGTACCGAGGCCTATTCACATAATCCTCCACCATGGAGGCCTGTCTCCGCTCTTGATGAGTATGGACTTTGCATTGCTGAGATGATCTTCAGCTAATACATTATGTCTAGATATGTCGAACGCCAGATTCGACCCATCAGTTTGCGGCAACTTACGTTCTTCGGACGGACCTTGACCGAATCGAGACTTCTAAGCTCCGCCAATTATGTGCGGACTGAGCTTCCGACTAGGTACCTCTCAGTGATTTGCACCGCCGCCAGCTCTTCGCTTACTTGGTGGTTTTTTACAGGTTAGCGCACCGTCTACGGGAAATACAGAAGCTGCCATACGTTGTGGTGGCTAATCCTCATTTCTCTCTCGTATATGAGCTCTACTATAAAGCGTTTGAACGGTTTCGCACGGTCCCGGAGATACGGAATTTGGATGACAATGATAAGTTCTGTGAAATCCTACGCAAAACACTCCAAGAGCACCTCGTTGTCATACCAAGATTAGCCATGGGTGTGCTGGAATGCCGCAACCTCCTACCATCAGATACTATGGACCATTTTATGAACACTTTGCTCAGAGCAGTAAGGGACCTGCGCCCTCTGGGAAGTTAATACTGACGAGACATCTTAAAAATAGAGGATTTCCCGTCGAGTCATTGCAGAACAACACCTAGCACTCACAGAAACCTTTAATTCTCCGTGGCACTACCCTGGATCGCAGGATCGGACAGACTTAAATGCGGACTTCGTCGGCGAGGTATTCCTGAAATGCAATGCCAAAGAGGTTGTCGAGCGGTGCGGCAAGCTTGTGCAAGACATGATCCGACAGAGCACCGGGTCAGATAAGATTCCAGAAATATCAGTCCAGGGACATCTAAATGCTACATTTCCCTATATGCTCAGCCATCTAGAATATATCATCGGTGAACTTCTGCGCAACTCAATCCAGGCTGTTAGCGAGAGATACCAAGAATTGGACGAGACACCGCCTCCAATTGAAGTCCTCATCTGCGAAGCACCTCAGCATGTGATCATGCGTGTTTCCGATCAGGGAGGAGGTATTCCTCGAGAAATACTGCCCTACCTGTGGTCCTTCAACAAGGGCCCTCACAGCAAGCTACGGCTTGAAAACCTAGGGCAGGTCCCCGCAATGGCAGCCACCTTGCAAGAGCTATCGGTGTCAAAAGAGACGAAACATGCGGACAAGGAGACTTTCCGCGAGAGCTCCCTAGACACCCTAACTTCGCGATTCCCAGATCTGAGATTGGGGATAGGGCTTCCAATGAGCAGAGTCTATGCCGAGTACTGGGCAGGCAGCCTAGAACTACACAGTCTAGAAGGCTACGGCGTGGACGCATTCCTTCAAATCTCAAAACTCGGCAATAAGAACGAGCAGGTCACAACCAGAGCGGCAATTGACGCCGTATGAGCCATCTTTTGACTCTCCCCCATCACATCTAGATTTCCCGAAAGTTTTTTTGGCTCTAAACTAGGGGCCCATTTCAAACCTTCTCGAGGATAACCTACACCAGAACTGGCAGCATGCTTTTTTTGTACGACTCTGTTACTTTGCTGCCTAGCCCTACCGGATTTAGCGGAATGACGTCAACCGAATTACGGCCTTAGGGCGAGGCCGCGCTCTTCGTGCAATTGTGCCTCTATTTATACAAGCAAACCACCCCTGTCTCTGGTGACGTCGTCCCATCCCGTGCCTTGAGAAAATGGAACGCCTCAGCTCCAACCGCGACGACAATGTTCCCATCTTAATCTTCGTCCTCCTATTTACAATTCTCTTCCTAAGTTTTCTCGGAACTTATTCAGATACCAGCGAACGTACAAACACAGCAGCACAGTCTTCAGCAGATCACCGATCATAGAATCGAATAACAACCCAAGATGGCTGGCACAGCATCTATGCTTTGCTTGATCCTGATTACTATTTTCAGTGCGTGCTCCAGACTGAGTTTCAAAAAAGACACAGACTTACAATTGGCAATTTAGTTCCGCCGCTAGGCGTTTTCCTCATCTCAGGCTGCAGTGTCGACTTCCTCATCAATATTCTCTTGACAATCTTAGGGTCCGTTTAGTCCGAACCTATATCCTTTTACCATACTCCTAGATCAGTGGAGCTAACGACTTCAGCTATCTTCCCGGCCACATTCACGCATTTTACTTAGAATATGTGTACTACAAGAATCAACAGGCTATGGTCGCCGAACCCGCCCCTGGTGTATACTCAGACTGGATCCAGCGCGGGGGGCAGCGGCAGCAGAATTATGGCACGATCCCTTGAATGGAGTGGATTCCAAGGAAGCATACATATTGTTGGATTTCTGGTGCTCAAATGCTATGACAAATTGGTCCTGAACTGCAGCATCTATCAAGATTGGTGTAGTGTTATTTATATTTCGTCGTCAATTGAATGAAATAAACCTAAGATTGAAATGATCTGCTTCTTCAAAACGTGATGAAGTAATTATGCATCAATACCATTATCATTTAGTAAATCTTTCTAAGCCTAAAACACCTAGGTACTCCCCTAAACAGAGGCAGTCTGTCCCCCTTCTGCCTCCCCCTTAGGCTTCAACCCCTTCAACGCTGGTAAATCAAACGCCTTACTCGCGCCATTCTCCCCACCTGTCCTAGGAATAGCCCCAGACCCAGGAGCCCACCATAACGCGCCAACCCACGGCTGCACATTCCACCCAACCGACAGCGTCACATTCGATCGCTCCGCCATCCTCCCTGTGATGTCACCAATCTGGTACTTGCTCTTTTGGTCGCGGAGACGAAGGACTCTTGGCGCCGCAGCCTCCTTCTTACTCGGAGAAGAACTCTTCTTCTTATTCTTGTTCTTGTTCTTGTTTGCGGCGGACGTGCTGCGCTTGGAGCCCGCGGAGGCCTTGGCGGGGAAGAACCGCTCACGCAGGTTCGCGAATGAGTACGGGGATTCGGGGGCCTCGATGATGGTGTCCCAGATTATAGATTGGGTTGCTGGCGCAGTGGTGGATGCTCCGTTGTCGGCGGAGGAGTAGGTCGCGTAGACATAAACGAAGAGTTGCTTTGTATTCCAGTTGAAGAGTGGGGAGAGGTCTGGATATGATCTAGTTAGCTGTATTTCTCCGGGGGGGTGTTAGGGAAGGCCGTCGGTGCGTACCAGCATCCAAATCGAACTTCAGCTGCGCATATTCTTCTTTTTTCGAGGAGTAGTAGTGCGGTCGGCCCTTGATTCTGTACAGTCATCGCGTTAGAACATAACATGTCTAAAATGCCGTCCACCAATCCAGTGAGCTGGTATAGGATAGTCCAAGAGTGAAACATACACTTTTGCATCCTTCAACTGCACGTTCGCCGATACATTGTCCGTCGGATACAGGAGCACCGAAAGGGCGGCAATCCCGGCGACGAAGAGGGCGACTGTGGTGAAGAAGCCGAAGACCGCTTGGGCGCGGTTGAGTGTTGAATACATCGCGATCTATGCTTGGTCTTTACCCAGAGGGTAGGTAAAGGATGTGTTTGTTGACACCAATTGGTGATCAGAGGTAACAATAAGGATGAAGCCAGATCTCCGAACGTTTTTCGGAGGCCTCGCGATTGGGGAAGCTTATCGATAAGCCTACTAACTCTGGGGAGTGAGGACAAATGTACTATTTGGAAGGGCCATGGTCGCGTTTGACAAACTCAGCTCTTTTTTTTTTTAGATTGTATATCGCGTTTTCAGTATGAACTGCCCTTTAGTAGATATATGTAATTGCGGGTTAGTCCATTTATTGCTTCGGATTGTCCATCCGTTAGCTTCAAAAGGTATAGGGCGGAGAGAAAGTTGCGTTTTCTTTCTAAATCTATTGAAGGACTCGTAGGAATGTGAAAACAAAACATGGAAATTATATCATCAAATGGACCAACTGGCCTAGTGGTTTATGGCGTCTGTCTTACATAATCAGTGTTCACAGAAGGTCCCAGGTTCGATCCCTGGGTTGGTCATTTGTTTTTGTTCTTGTCCTTTCCCCCTTCAGCTATCTTAGTATGTACTCCGTACTACTTGTTATATTATTAGTGGTTTTTATGCATTTTTTGCCGGTTTATTTTGTGACATGTAGAGTCTGTAAATATATTGTCTAGGAGGTGTGGTGGCACCCGCAAGATATATACTAAGGAGGCTACTGCCGCATGGTTGCCCAAGCAAGCAAGCCCTTACCACACGGCTGGTGGTGCCTGCCTCCACAGCTGTTCCCTAACCATTGTTGTCAGAGGAGGGAAACTCGGTGATTGAATCTGAGTGGGACTGAGGGGGCTAAAGACCAGAAACCAAACCCAAAGTCTCCAACAATACCACAGAAAGTGCTATGTAAGTGATTAAAAAGGAATATTTATGTACTGTTTAAACCTCGAGAATCATAAATCCCCCATGCGATGACTGGTGATTGGCTGATTATCTAATTGGGGGGACGCAGCACTGCCCGAATCAGCGATCTCGCGAGACGATCCTCCCCCCAGCGACGCAACCACCTCACTTGCACCCGAAAGCATGCAGGGGAGACAAGCCTAAATCTATCGGCTCCATCGAGAAAAAGCGGATCGCGATAGGCGTGCCTAGCAGATGGTACACATCTTTGCAGCACGCGCTAAATGAGTAGCGGAACAGAACACAGATAACCCCAATTTTGTATACAACAGTTAGTCCTAACCCCCGGAGTACGAAAACCTCCTCGAGCAAAGGAAAGACAGGAAAAGGGCAAAGAGGGAAACCAAAATGGGCGACCACGTCCTTTTCTTCTATGGTACTCTATCCCCACCTCCGCCACCCCTCAGCCATACGTATCCCATGTACCTATTCTACGTATACTATGTCTGCTACGATATCTTTCTACCCCGCCTACAGGCGGATCAGAGAAAACGAAGTGACAAGGGCTAACATGTTGACACAGGCACCCTCCTGGCTCCCCAAATGCTACACCGTGTAATCCACGGCTCGCCCGAACCCGAGAAATGGCAGAAAGACATGCTCCATTTCAGGCCCGCCATCTTGCACGGGTATCGACGCCATCGCGTCCGGGGTGAAGACTACCCAGCAATCATTCCCGTGCCGTCTGTATCCGAGGATACGTCTACGTCTGCGACGGCTCCTACAGCCGCAGGAGGTACAACGGGTCCGGCCACAACAGATAGAACCATGCAGAACCTTACAAGCAGACCCGCATCGGTACTTGGAACGGTAGTCTCAGGCTTAACAGACGGCGACATCCACAGGTTGGACATCTACGAAGGGTCGGAGTATGACCGGGTCCCCGTACGAGTTCGGGTATTGAAGGAAGCATTGCCGGGAAGTGCTCTGGGGGCTAGGAGTAATGAAAACGGTGGGAATGGAGGGGAGGCTACGGAGAGGTACCTGAAAGATGTGTTGGAGGCTGTGCCACAGGAGTTTACGGACGAGGCGGAGGCAGTTGATGCAGAGACGTATGTTTGGAATGGGGGAAGGAACAGGTTGCAAAATGTGGAGTGGGATTTTGAGGTGTTCAAGAGGGATAAGATGAAGTGGTGGCTTACGGTGAATGAGAACGACTGGTAGATTGGATGGATGGTTGGTTTCCATTGTTGGTTGGGAATGTAGACATATTTTGAGCATTAGCTGCATTTTTCTCACGAGCGCTAGATAGATTAGACGCATTTTACGTAGAATAGCCTGGAGTGAACTCATATAATAGAAGTGTCAAGACAAGAGGTGTGACAATATTCAATGCTAGTATTCAGATGCACTGAATGGGGCATACAGTAATGTTCCAGAAAATGAAGACTGATACCTTAAACTCCCCATAATACAAATTCTAGAAACTCCGAAGGAAACCCCAACATATTTTCCACACGAGTCCCTGCTCGAATGCGACCTCGGCCCATGTATAAAGGGCACTTTCTTTGACATACGCAAGGAGGTACTATACTGAAAGCCCAGCTGCTTGTACAACCCTTGCGCACGTCTATAACCCTTGCATATGCACACGATCTATTGATATAGTGCCCAGGTGAGCTCTTGGGAATCCCCCATTGTCCCTAGATTTAGCAGAACCGCCCGGCGCAGCATGAAGGGTACCGCCACCACTCTCGTAAGTGCCCAGCACCCTTCATGGCTAGCTATATCCGACCGCCAGGTTCGAGTTATATTTTCCTCCATATTCTCGATTTGAATGCTCCCTTCATTCGTAGCAAAACACCATTATCATGCAAATCTTCGCCCGCCGTCTCCTCATTAAATAGCTTGCCAATATCCTCAAGTAGGACGCCATTCGTCTCAGGGTACTAGAAGAAAAAAGTAGGAATGGTGAAGGCCACAATGCTGAAGAGGAAGACCAGGCAGTATTCCCAGAATTAGCGAAAGTGAAGGCGATTGGGGCTTGCCACAGGAAGTAACCGGAGATTGAGCCTGCCATGCCCTTTGCTCGGAAGAGAAAGATTTTGGAAACGTAGACGCTGGAAAGAAGCTTGTTAGTGATTGGTGTTTCTCTTTCCTCCTTTTCAATTCGGATAAGGAGTCGGGGGAACCACGGGTAACTGCCCTTTATGAAGGTGGCTTGGGGGTTAAGTAACTCAAGACACCTAAGGTGATGGTTAGGTTAGACTACACGCTAACTCTCCCTGTAATGTGTGACTTGAGCTATGTTAGATGCGTTTACGGGTGTGGAACTGTTATTCTCTAATGAGTAGATGCTCGTGAAAGGTGTACTGAGAAGGGGCTATCGATGAATGGGACCTCGATTGCGAGGCTGAGGAACAAGGCCGAGGGTGACGCAGTGGCGGGAGTAGTCGTCCCTGGCTCAATTTCTGGTTGTGGAAGGAATTGCTTCTTTAAGCAATTGGTTAGTGCACATGTTGGTTCCAATTGCAGTGCCAGATACTTTGAACGGCAGGGAAGTTTTGTCTCTCTGTCTCTCTCTCTTTTTACATTTCTTATGCGCGTTAGCCGGCAATACTTTGTAATAGGGGTCGACTTTTCATGTACTAATACAGTGGAGAATAGCATCTCCCTCTATTGGAATGCTCTGGAGTAAGATGATGGAACTCCAAGTACCATAATAAAGATGACTTGATGCGCAGGGTATGAAGCTGAACATAAAAGAGAAAAAAGTATGAACTCAATGCATATAATGGAACAAGTCGGTCTTTGACATGGAAGCTCGTTCATCGTTTGATACTTGGGGATCCTGGTGGTGTTTGCTTGACTTGGATTTGGACTTCGACCCCGCCGCTTTTGGGGGCATTGATTTTGCGTTCAGGGGGCATAGCCTCAACGTCATCGCTATCATCAATATACACAGAATTTTCGCGCGCTGGCGACTTTGGCACTGGTGGCGGCGAGCCGACGTCGGCTGGTTGTGCTGTTTCGACCAAAGGTGTGTTGGCCTTGTCTTGGCTATCTGGCACTTCGATGATTTCGCTTTTGCGATAACTACCTTTCGTTTTTGGCTTCGGGGGACCTGCGGGCGAGTTGTCCGGTGGGTAAATATGTATTATCGATTCTTGCGATTCGAATTTCCCGGGGTGCATGCCTTCCGCGACATCAGGCTTCGGTCTATGTGATTGAACAGACGATTCCCTACGAGGCGATTCCTGTGATATTGATCTGCCTGGCTTTGAGTGCTGGGCTTGCGCACTCTTCTTTGCCTCGTCTTTTTCGGCTCCATCGATTGAAGAAGACCCGAGTAAATATGACATTGGTCGCTGATCGACCATCAATCCAACTTCGTCCACTTTGTCTTTGGTGAGCTGCCCTTGCTCGGCGTAGAGGTGTTCCATGAAGATTCGCAGCCGAGATCGTAGTAGATTTGATCGTAGCGGAGGCCAATCTTCTAAACGCATTTCTTTCCGAAGAAGGTTCTTAACGAATAGATCCGGGTCCTGGATGAATTTCTCGATATAGGCTAAAAGGTAGAGGCCGCAATCAGAGTAATTCGGCTGTTGTGGAACCTCGCGCGCTTTCATGCCCTTGATGAGGGTCTTGTTGATCTCAGTGCCACGTTTGGATCTCGCCTCTGCATAAAGGTACTCCCTTAGGGTGTTGATGGTAGTGTTGCGAGGTACACCTAAGGAGTCGAATGTGATAACTATTGGCTGGGTAACATCATACTTCTGACCAAGCGGCACCTTCTTCTTTGGTTTTCGACCTTTCTTCGGTGTCGTTGCTATTTCGGAGCCTATCTGGGGCTCAGGCTGTGGCTGACTCGAAGACGCAGAGAACCGTGCACGTGAGGGGCCTGGATATTCTTCGCGCTCTGGCCATTCTTCCTCTCCCGACCTCGAGCCGTCCGCTCGGGGCGCTTGCTTTTCGCTTAGTATCATCGAGGCCAATGAATGCCTGGTGCTTTCTTCTTGAGGGGACTGCGGAAGCGATGTACCTTGTTCCTCGTCGGGCTTGGTTGGTTCCGGCGTCTCTGGGACCTCGCGAACTTCACTCGGTGGCCGAGAGGTACCTGGGTCCAAAATACCCTCTAAGTATGGCAGGTTGCATATGATCACAACGTACCAATGCGCGTCTTCATTTATCGGAACAACGATATAGTCATAGCTGAAAAGATCCACGTTTCGGGTCCATTTCTCGACACCTTCGTAGTTGATGGTGCGTTTGCCTTTCGGAGAGTTCGTGAGCGTGGCAAAGAAGTACGAGTTGAAGAAGTAAACTCTCCGTGCAGCTTCTGCATTGCATCGCTGAAGATGATCTTCGAGAAAGCGTATGTACAATCCAATGATATTGTCGTTGAGAAATTGGTGGGGAGCAAGCCTTTCTAGGTCCAACCCGTTCACTTCAGCCTTCTTTTTACCGAAACGCGGATACACGAGAGGTTTTCTATGCTATGTTAACATGCTTGCCTGGAATGACTGGAATGCGAGAGCGTACTTATTCCACTTCTGGTCCACGTCAAGATTCAGCTGAGAGGTGAGATCTTCATCCCCGTCATCGTCGTCGCTAGATCGCCAGTTAGTCAATGCAAAAACCCATTGCGAAACACGTACCACAAAACGGTAGTAGGCTCACGCCGTGCCATGGACCTTGTCGCTCGAACTGGAGCCTGAGGGGTCGGATTGTATTTCTTTACTGGAATCTCCACCCCTTTGGGAGTTCCAGATTTGAGCACTTGGCTATCTTTGATGGCCGCAATTGATGAGTTTGCGCCTTTGGCCGGACCATCGCCTGATCTGACGGACAATTCTGCGGTAGACTTTCCATTGTCCTGGAGGGCATCTGAGAGCTTTGGTCGTTTACATGGTTCAAGCGAGCGTTTAGGGAGTTCCTCTGCGGTATCGAAAGCGTCAAGCAGCCGTTTATACGAGTCTTCAGGCGGGCCAGACAGCTGATTCTCGCGCTTGCTCTTATTGAATGCTTTATCCAACCATTTCCTATTTGAAGCATGCGTCAGTGTTATCTAGCCTTGGGGTCATGGCCGGGGAGGATTTAGCTTTAGACAACGTACTCTGGTTTTTCCAGCAAGTCAATTTGAATTGTTCTAGACTGGTTAAGCTTCTGGATTAGAAACTTGAAGCGCGCCTTTTCGTCCGCCGTTAATAATTCAATGTCGACTTTGTGATCCTGGGACGGTTCCATTGGCAGCTCCAATCGAATCTTGCGACTATCTTCGTCGCCCACCAGAATCTTATTCACCTTCCCAAGAGATATTTGTCGAACATGGCCCGTGTCGGCTACTGTTATGGTGATCTTGTCATCGACAGGGTCCAATATCAGCACGCCTCCTAACGCGTCACGTATATGAGGGCCTGTCCGGAAAAAGCCGAGTCTAAAAGTTTCAGGTGCTGGTATTTTGTTATTCGATTTTCCCTTTTTGGATTTTCGAGGGCGCTTTTCATGAGAAGCAAATGCTGTTGGCCAAATATCAGATAGCGAGCTTCTGTCATCTACGCTCGTTTGGTCTCTGGTAGACCGATCTAAAGACGTTGGCACTGGTTGAACTGTTGCCTCGCCTTGGAGTTCATCGGGGCTTTCCCTCGAAATGGACAACCGTCCGTTCGCAAGATGGGGTATGCGGACTCGGGGAGGACTTTTCATCCATATGTCATCATTAACGGAAGGTTGAGACGGAATTTCCACGAAAACTTCTGGCTTCTCCCCCGGGTGTATTGGTAAAGTTTGACAAGCGTCCGCCACTGATACGCTAGATCGTCTTCGTCTCTCACCCGCTGCATCGCGGGTAAATCTGAGGTCTTTGTCCTCCGATGAAAAGCGGTCGATAAATCTAGTTTCCTTCCGGGGACTAGGTCTTGGAACTCTTGTAGTCTTATCAACGTCTCGATACTCTGATGCATGGCTAGACCATTTCGCTTGGCTCGACAGCTGGCTCGGCGTGGGTGATAGAGCGGAAGGACGGGTAGCGACAGGAGAGCTCCTGATCGTTGAGCGGTCCATGGCATCATCGTCGGATATGCTTATCCTTTTCGAGAGTTCCTCGGGGCTTTCGACACGGCGACGTTTGGAAGATCTCTCTGGCGTGTCCGCAACTTGATTCGAGCGAGGTGGACTTAATGCGGAGCGACGCTGACTACTGAATAGCTTCTGTCTTTCTTTTCCGTTGGCGCGGACCAGTCCACTTTGACGACTCCCTTTCGAAATTTTATCCACAGGCTTAAAACCAGAGGGAATGTTCTGAATTACCCGGTCTGTTAGTGAATAAATGGTACTCTTGAGGCAAAGGCAATCAACTGACCGGCTTCCTATTACTATACATTTGCCCTGGGATTATTGGAACAGCATTTGGGTCGGGCCTGAACGTGAAATCGGTTAATATCGATGTTCCCGTAGCCAGACTATGTTCGGAGAAAAGGCGGCGGACATACCTTCCGTTGTCGCCAAACAATCTGAGCTCATCAGCACGTGTCGAATCGTCAGGTTTGCGCATCTGCTTTTGCCCCGGGGATCTGGAAGGTAGCGCATCAGCACCGTTTTTGGATTTCGCATATCGTGTGAACTCACAAAGTCGGCATTCCTAAGCCGGAATGAGGGTTGGGCCGGCGCAATAGTCGACGAACAGAGGGAGGCTTTCGGCTGCTTGAGAGACGTTTGGCATTGCTATGAGAGGCCTACATAAGTTGGTTCACTAAGTCAGTCAAGTGAAGCAAAGAGATAAAACCATGGCCTAGAATACGCCATAAGGCAAAGTATTAAAGGACAACTGAATGTGTCGATCAATGGCCCGGCTGCTCCCTAAAATAGACAAATAACTGGAAGACATCTGTAGGAGAGGTCTCTTACAGTTTGTGAGGGGAAACCGTCAAACGGAGCGAAATCTGAGCCTGGAGGGACGGAGACAACGGCATTCCTCACAGGCGGCGCGGCGGCCGCATCTGATGACGGAAGTGGGTGGTGGGTAGGCTGAGAGGGTTCCGTGGGCTGTTGAGGCGTGCGGTTAAGGAGTTGATCTGAGATTGTTTTGAGCAGCTGCATGTAATGACCACAAATAACATTACGAGGTTATCAACTAAGCTGGGCCGTGGGAGAGCTTCAAGTGATGTCCAGCCCATATCTACAAAGGCGGTCGGATTGTTTTCTGCCCGCATTCTGTACAGCGCGGTTTTCTTTTTTGCTTTTTCGCTACTGGGAACAATCATGTGCCTCTCATAGTATTCAGATTATTACGTTGCATAAGTTATACATAGACCGGAACTCTGCCCAGTGTCGCGCAGCTGATTGACAACACTGCAGTCTGTGATCTGGCGAATACGTACGTAGAATTCGACAGGTTCAAATTTCCGGCCTACTACCCAACGGCAATGTTAGCAAGCTTGCCATATACTATGTCAACACGGTCGAGATCTAGTTTATAACCCTCAGACAATGCCATGGGACCTCAAGCTCAACCAGCAAACAGCCTTGTGACCGTACCATGAGAGGGCGGTTGAGCACATCGGATTACCAGAGTATGTGTATCATACAATTCGTCATGGGGAGGCAGTGGTGCACAACAGGAGTCGCACGCACCATATAGTCTACTCTGAGGGCGCTGCAAGCGCGAAGACGAGGGTTCATCCCGCACAGCCTTCATACAAAATAGAATATCGTGACAGTATGTCCCGTCATACAGGTCATCACCGCATCATGGAGCTGGAGAGCCCTCGTGATGATGGTTTTAGAAGCGGATTCTTTTTCTCGACACACTCATCGGAATCGCCGGTGCAGTGTAAGAAGGTTGCAGGCAGCGATGATTTGAGTTGGTGGTCTTGGGTTTTATGGAAAGAGAAAAGAAAAAGAAGAGAAGCGGGAGAGAAAGTTGAAGAGAAAATACTTAAGGTGCAACGGAGCAGGAGAAACAATGGTGCGGACTGAGGAAGAGCGGGCCGCAAGTTGATTGGCCCAGCGCCACAAGAGCTCGGAGAAATTTGCGGCCTCAGGCACGAAGAATCCAAACTTCATCTGGTTTCACTTTGCTCAAACCAACGACTTCTATTGTCCATTTCCAAGATATTAATTCCGCTCAAAAAGTCCCTTTCCCTCTTTGCTACCTCCCATCCTTCCCGGTAAACTACTAGCTGCATACCTACCTCTTGTCCAACCTTTCAATTTGCCTCTGTCTCACCATCACGATTACGATTCTGCCACGATCTTTCTCCTCATTCCCCCCTCTCTACACTGTGCTCTCTTAACCTTCCGTTCGCCTCCCGCCCTAGTTCTTTTTGCATCGTTCGAATTTGCATCACTCGGATTTGTTTCTTGCATTGCTCTAGCGTCGGGTCTGTGTTGATTTTATTTTTCCCCGCTATATCGACGATTGTACTGTTGAACGGCTTCGGATTTTTTTTCCCTCTTGTACAACCCGATGATAGCTCCCTCTTGAGCCGCCTCAAGTCACTTCTTGCCCCCAATGGAGAACGCAAACCTATGGACTCGCCGATCAAAGTACGTCCGAGTTTCTCCCTTGCCCCTCTTTTTCGCAATCGTGCGTGAGTCCCGCTAACCCGGATCTATTGTCACTAGCTCCTCCAAGTTGTCTCTGTCTATGACGGGGACTGATAGCAAAGAGAATGGCGCCAACATTTCCCGCACATCGAAGCGTTTCGGCCCCGACAGTTCCCACGGGGGCCGATCCAATCCCTTCAACGCACTCTCCCCGCTCTCTGCTGGCGTGTCCTCCCCCTCCACCAACGCCTCGTCTGCATTCGGCCTCGGCTCAGGTGCCTTTGCGTCTTTCGGGGCTCCAAAGACCCCTGGGGGTTCGTCCGACTTGAAGACTCCTGGCGAGAAACGGGACAATCCAACGGACCGGGTTGCAGTATCCGCGGAGGGCATCAGGTCGAAGATTTCCGTGCCGTCACTTAAAGAAGAGCATCCTCTGCGGTCCACCTGGATCATCTGGTACCGTCCGCCTACACCTAAATACTCTGATTACGAAAAGTCTACCGCTCCACTCGCGTCCATCTCGTCCGTGGAGAGCTTCTGGTCGATATACTCGCATCTTAAGAGGCCCTCGCTCCTCCCTACCGTCTCCGACTATCATATCTTTAAGAAGGGAATCCGTCCGGTATGGGAAGATGAGGCTAATAAAAAGGGTGGAAAGTGGGTTGTGAGGTTGAAGAAGGGCGTGGCAGACCGATATTGGGAGGATCTGCTACTGGCCATGGTCGGTGACCAATTTGCAGAGGCAAGTGATGAGGTCTGTGGCGCTGTTCTTAGCGTTCGGAGTGGGGAGGATGTCCTGAGCGTTTGGACTCGGATTGACGGTGGGCGGAACATTAAGATCAGGTATGTTTGACGAAGGCGTCGACACTCTTCGGCTACTAACAAAGCAATCCCAGAGAAACAATCAAACGCCTCCTCGCATTCCCCGTAGACACAAACATCGTATGGAAGAGTCACGACGACAGTATCGCTCAACGCTCTGCCATTGATCAAGCCCGCCAGGAAAAAGCAGCGCACCACCACAACCAAAACCACCATCACAATACCAATCCCAACAACCACCACACCCACCACAACCAACACCACCAGTTCAGCGCAGACCGTCGAAGGCCCACAACGGCCGACGACTCACCAACAGGAACAGTCGATAAAGGAAAATAACCAGCGTCTTGATGTGGGCATGATAAATGACCTCCCATGACATCCTTTTTCGCGCTTTCTTCTTATTTTTCTTCTATTTCTTCGGATTCGGGTTTTCGTAGGGTTAGTCAGGTCGGTTGGGTTACGTTGGGTTACGTTGGGTTACGTTGGTTGGGGTTAGGTTTATGATTGATTTGACTGCTGACTGATTGATTAATTTCTTGATTGATTAATCGTGTACTGTACAGTAAATATTAAAGGAAAAAAGGAAGGCGAAAGAGAGAATAACAACTACTACTACAACGACTGCTTACTACCTACTCCAGTGACTTGGGTAGTAAGTTAGCTAGTTACAGTATATTATACCTATTACTAGTATAGCTAGTATAGCTAGCTTTTAGAAATCATCGGATCAGTTATCTTTGATTTTTTCGGGGCAAACTGGGGCGAATATCGCACGTGCACATTCTGGCTGTTGGTTTGGCGGCTTGATAGTCTTTTTTGCTCTTGCGCTTTTAATATTGAATTATTAGATATCGAAGATCACTTGTTTTATGCTGCCTTTCTGGTCTGGCGGTGGTCTTCGTATCATTGATTTTACGAATTATACCAATGGAAAGGCATTGTTGGGCGCCAGTGCAGTAGGTTACCTGCAGGCGATGACGTTCTTCGACAACTAGTAGCAGTTGTATCAAGAGAAGAGGGTAAAAAGCAAGGCCAGCCATGAGACTCTTTAGATATGGATTTCTATAATTCTTCGTTCATTCAGAGCGACGTGTGTCCGACATGATACAAGATACGGTCGATAAATGACTCTAGGTAGTACATTGTAGATAAAAAGTCGGTGCACTTGCCGGTGACAGATATTTGTCGCTATCGTTCAACAGGTTGTACTGTAGGCGTAAACCCATCACTCGTGTCTTGTTTAACACGCTTCGGATCCCGCTCATCTTGGTTGGAGGATACTGTTTTCCGCTTCTCCTTATCCTTATGGTATTCTGCGCGTCGGGCTTCCCTGTCCCTTTCCTTCCGGAGTGCCTTCGACTCGAATTCATGCCAGTCGCCTTCAATGTTTTCGAGTCTATGGTATACGTGATTAGTCAAACGATAACGATGGTGTGGATATTTAGAACTTACTCAATCGGCTGCTGAGCGACTGGTTCCTCGGAATGAAAATAAGGGTGGGCAAGTACCGCTTCGGCAGTGGACCGTTTAGATGGATCGTATCGGAATATTTGGGAGATCATGTCTAGCGCCGCTGGTGACAGAATGTCACGATAGACATCTTCAAACAATCTCTTCCGTCGCTCAGTGGGTCGCATGAGCTCAAACCATGGCATCTCGATAATGTCTGGCCACTCGGCTCGCGTTGGTGTTCCCAGGGTATGGTAGAGCTTGTCAAGCTGACTGATCTCACCTCCTTCACCAGGGAACACTGCTTTCTTTGTGAACATTTCGACGTACACACAAGCCGCACTCCAGACATCGACAGCTGGCCCATATCTAGTCTCACCCAGAAGAAGTTCTGGAGGTCGATACCATATTGTAATGACGCGGTTTGTATAGTCGAGCTGGCGGCTCTTTGAGAAAAATCGGGCCAAACCAAAGTCCGCAAATTTCAGCTGTCCCTGGTTGCTAATGAGGATATTGGCGGCTTTGATATCACGATGTAGGACGCCTCTATGATGTAGATAGTTCAACCCCTCGAACATTTGCTTGGCGAGATCTTTCTTATGGGCGGCGGTAAGTGTGAAGGTGGGATGATTGATCAGGCCTGTAAGATCATGAGAGAGATATTCGAACACCATAAAGCACTCATTCCTTTCCACCATGACTTCTAGCAAACTGACAACATTGTGGTTGCGTAAGTGCTGAAGTAGTTTGATTTCACGAACTGCAGTGACGGGGAACCCATCCTTTTCACCCTCCATTCGAATCTTCTTCAACGCAACCTTCCGTTGAGTGTAGACATGGATTGCTTTGAACACTTTCCCGTATGTGCCAGCACCAATCACAGACTCATTCCCAGGCTTGCGGTAGTAGACAGAATCTGACTTGGCAAATTCTTCAGAAATAGTAGGACGCGGTTTGGGTCGTAGCATGATCCTGGGTCGTCTGACCGGTCCCGGTGAACGCTCATGATGACGTTCTGGCCGGCTGTCTGTAGGCCTTTCGTTTCTTCTTTTGTCATTATTGCGAGGTTCGAATCGGCGCTCATCCCTCCGGGTGTCACGGGGTTCTCGGGGAGGCTCGCGGAATCCCCGTGGCTCCCTATAATCTCTTCGGTCGCCCCTGCCTCTATTTCGGTCACGATCGCGGTGCCTATCTCGATCTCGGTCACGACGTTCGCGTTCGTAGCGAATGTCGGGCTTGATTCTCGGGGGCGGGCCAGTTGACATTCGACTGCGAGGAGGTTCAGCAACTCGTGGTGGTGGCTCACGAGCAAGCATTCGTTGGGCTAGATCTGGTACAGGCTTAGGAGCCGATGGTGGGCCAGTCTTTGCCTTGAAGGCGAAACTGATTTTGCCGCCTTTATTGGGGGCCGGCGGATCTGCTGGGCGGGTGTCTTGCTGTCCGGTCTGGCCAGGTCCGTTATTCAACTCGTGCTTCGATACCTCATCTCCCACGCGCGGTTCTCGGCTAGCAGGTCTGTGATTGGACACTTTCTGGTATGCTTCACGATGCGCTCGAGGCTCAGAAGGCGGTGGAGGTGGTGGCGGAGGGCTTTCTGTCGGCCCCTGTGGAGGAGGACTAGGGGGGGCGACTTTACTTCGAGAGTCTGAAGCATCCCACTGAGGGGAGCGGAATCGACCTCTACCGTGAGAGGCCGGCCCTGATGGTGCAGACGTAGAGAAGCCACGTTCGAACCCTTGAATTTGACCAGGCTCACGATGCCTTGACGGTCCGTCACGATAGGCGTGCGATGAGGGATTTGACGGGTTGTGGCTGTGGTGGTGCGGGTTGGACGAATCATTTGCGGGGTGGTGGCTTGACCTAGAACTATGCCCATGGTTAGCTGCGTACATCGAAGGATCACTTGAAGAGGTAACAAACCCATGTTGACCATGAGGTGGAGGTGGCTGTCCGATCCGTCCACCCCGTCCGGCAGAATATGGTGAAATCGAACGTGTAGATCCATGATGAGAGTTGACTGGCGACCGTGAAGTTCGCCGTCGTTGGGAGTTTCGCGCGTTTGGCCCTCCGAGATCTGCATCTTGGGTCGTCTCTTGCCGGGACGGAGAGGGCGACTTCTGGAAACTGCCCATGCCCGTCTGAGCAGACCGAGGGGGGTACATCGTAGATTCACCTCTTGAGCCCCGACGAGAAAATGCCGAGGGTCTTGAATCGATCGTTCCTGCAGAATGGCGTGAGGGCGATCGATGGCGAGAGGTGCGGTCGAAATCGTCTTCCGGATAAGGGCTGCGAGGCCGCCGGCTCGGATGCATATGAGGGTCTTCTTCCCAGCCAGGAGATCTAGAGTGCCTAGGACGGGATGAATTTCGACGCCCGCCCTCGTTTTTTCTGCGGTCTCTTCCACGTCGAGGTGAAGGTCTCCGACTAGGTCTACCGCGGCCAGATGCACGCCCACGTCTTTTGCTGTGCGACCAGGTTCTATCGAAGTCCTCTCCTTGCCGGGGCTGATGGCCGCGGGGATGGGATGGGGGATGGCTTAATCCAGGAGATGGACTGCGTGTCCTTTTGCGTTTTGATGGGGGAGGTGCTGATGGAGAATCCTCTCTGTGATAATCTCTATCGACCGTTCGCATATGTGATTCGGGGCCCCGATGGTCGTTGTGCTCGGGAGTAGTGTGGCGATTTGATTTTTGGCTGGTGTGATTTTCGGGGTGTGACGGGCCCGGCGAACTGCGAACAGGAGCGATATCTGAAACTTCACGATGCTGAGGTTCGTTGTCTGGGCCGGGGAAGGAACGCGGTGGCGGCGACCGTGACGAATGATTAGGACGAGAGTCTTTGTGCCGACGACGACGGTCCCGGTCGCGAAATCTGTCCCTCCCCCTATCGCGGTGGGAGCCCCGATGCCTGCTGTGCCTGTCACGGCCTGGCTGGTCTGGAGCTTCGGGCGCGCCTCTCCACTCCTCTCTCAGCACCGGACTCCTACGGGACCCAGCCATGTAATCTGCGCTTCTTGCCTCATCTGGCTCAAGATGGATAGCCGAGGTTGTCGTCGATGCTATAGGACAGCTGGCTCATCCAAAGTGGTGGAAATTGCTGATGATAACGAAGGTAGGAGATTTTGGCGGCGATCCTCGTTCACTCGGCAGCAAAGCGTGTTGCCCGTGTTGAAGTCTTTCTGCGGTCGGATTGGGTGGTGCGGAACGGCGGTTTTTCCGGGACAGGAAAGCAAGAGTTGTTCTGAGGGTGGGAATAGAGAGCCGTTAATCAACGAGGAGATCACGGGATGTGAAATCGAGAAGCGGTGGGAAAGGAGAGATGGGGAAGGGAGACGCACCTTGCTAGTCTCTGGCCCTTATATGGCGAGGGCGTTGGTCACTTTTCCACTACTGATGGTAACTGGCATACAAAGCAATCATTCACTCAATAGAGGAATGACAAGCCCCAATCTACTCGTATCTGTGTGCAGGTGCTGTGCGGCTCTAACTACGAAAACTGTGGCCCACAACATTCACTGTAAATGTTAGTCACAGACAAGCTGTCAATATGGTCCGAGAAGTCAAGTTGACTCGGTGCGGCGTCACAGCTTGCCCCAGTGCGGTTCGGGTGATCCTGATGACACTCCAACATGCCTCCCTCCGCTATACCCGTGGCTTTCTTCAACCCACACCTAGTTTCTAGGATAAAAACCTGCGGCGTGGTTCTCCAGCCAGTCGCGAAGCGCTGGTCCAGAGTCCGCATAATTGAACCCGAATTCCAATCCAGCCAAACCGGCCAGCACTCCTTACCTTCAATAAAGGCACCGTTCGTCCGGTCTTGGCGTGTGAAGACCATTTCTGGCCTGGCACTGAAAACCTATCTACGGATAGTAAAACAACAAGAAGGACCTGAGTCGAAGTCCACGATTCTTGGCCTAGAAGATGAAGTCGCGGTTGAGGTGAGTTTTGGCGATCATGGTGGCTCACTGATCGAGCAGCTGGCGACTGTAGGGCGCAATGTCGGACCGCGCCGAGATAACTCCAAAGGACAGCAATGTCGCAGTGTCGATGTGCATAAGGCGATGGATGACCTCCATCAGGGCGAAAGACGCAAAATAGAGGCTCCGGTGATGAGAGTGGCATCATGAATGCGACTCGCGAGACCAGACTCGTCACTCCAATGTTGAAAGCTGGAACGTGTTTCGCAAAAGACATGATCAGCCACACTCCCCGCGAAGACGAGCTCCAATGCCACGTGCTTTACTGGAATAATTCACAGATGAAACAAAAGCAGACACCAGTCTACCAGACGCTGTAACAGGTCTGTTAGAGGGACAAGAAAAAACAGTTGAGTGTTGGAGACTGTCGGTCCCAAGTTCAGCAAACAATTGAAGATATGACAACGGCACAGCGTATTTGAAATCATGACATGTCGCCAGTTTGCCATGTCTAAGAAGGCCCTGTCAGTGTTAGACGCCGGTGTGATAAATACCCTTTTCGGGGGGACAAAGCCCCAAAGTCGGCAGGAGAAAGTGCCCAGCAGTACTCCGTAGCATCTTCCCCAAAAAAATGCGGACGATCAAACAGACTTCAAGCTTCGGCTATATGATGCCCCGTAATTTCAACAGCGGCCACGGATAGCAGCGCAGCCAGCGGTGACACGAAGGCTAGGATAGAGCCTAGAGGTTGTAGGCAAGGCGGTGGGCGAGCGGGATGGGATCGATCACCTTGAACATCGAATCCAATCCGAGAGAAGCCCAACCCAGCGCAGCGATATGGCCAGATTGCATGTATATTACTTAGAGAAGCGAAGGGTTAAGCCTCAGTTCCAGATAACCAGGATTTGAGATGATGATGAACTTGTTGACAGAGCATCTCGTGGGTGGTGATTTGATGACAGGTTGAGGTTTCCACACATTCCGAATTCCAAGCCAGCTGACTAGTCATGTGATGTTTCCGGGCAGCATAAGCATTTTTCGGCGCATGATTGGCTCAAGATTTCTTTTCTGTCAACATTTCCGGCAAACTTCAATGTTTTGGGATATGGGTAGTACTAGGGAAGAGGCCGTATAGTATACCTAGGTAATTTTTCCAAGCTTGGTTTTATACTGCTATTCACAGCCGATCATGGGTGTATCGATCGGAACGGGCACACCGCTGTGCTGATATATATCATGGATCGCCACAATAGTAAACTAGCCAACCGCATACGTAGATACAGTCATTATTACACCGAAGTCCGTGAACATACATATTGTAGATACTACTATGAGGACAGTATACTCCCTGTAGTGCATCTCGTAAGCTTATCTATCATCCATGAGACTACTACCCAAGTAGTTGGTAGGAAGAAAGCCCTAATTTCCCGGAAGTTCGATCCTTCCGACGTCAGGTGTAATATACGGTTTCTCCTTAAACAGTGAGAAATTAAGTCGTACTAGTAGTAACTCGTACAGAATATGATTGTTCTATCTGGCTTTCATAATTTTGTCCACATCCAGCTGGATAGCAAGAAAGTTCGTTTGGAAGGCTGTGTGTCTCGTCAGATCCTAGCCAAAAACAAATGAAAGCAAAACACAGATGTTGAAATCGCTTAATCTAATTTCACAGCAGCCCTGAAACCACGACTCTCGCCCTTTTGCTCAAGCATAACCCTCATCTCCTCATCCCAGGGACTATGATGTCGCTCGCATAGAGTAAACATCTTCTCCTGGGCGTGAATGAAGATACGTTGATACATATCCTTCAGGTCGAGATGTCTTCTCTGTGCCTCGCGGAGCACGAGTTGGTCGGGGCGAAGAAGCTTTGCATTCTTTTCACGACCTGTACCATACCCCTCATATTGCAGAGAACCCGCCTCGGCAATAGGGACCCCGAAGATTTCCTCGCAGTTCATCTGCTCGGGATGCGGGTTATAGCGCCAGCGAACAAGAGCTCTCAGAAGTTCCTTGTCGTCTTTCAAAGCACGCCCGGTCAATACATCATAACAGAAAGTGAGACTAGGTTGGGCCATGATAAGTCGTCTCTGGCCGCCGGTGAGGTTACCACGCTTCAACTTCACAAACATGTCAAGGCGGATTATGAAGAAAATCGCCCCAAACAGGTCCAAGTCCCTCCACAGATTTGGGTTTCGGACGGTCCAAACGCGACGCTTCGTGTCTGGAATGTCCATCAAGAGCCAGAGTTTCAAGATGGCGGGTTTGAACCTAAGAGGGAAACCGTACCCAGCGCTTTCGAGGGTTTTTATGATGTAATAGACGGTATGGTCGCGATGTCTTACCATTTGTAGCCATCGAAAAGAGGGGGCATACGCAACGATAGTGTCATTGGGGCACAATGTAGTACCCTGGGGAAGTTCGGTGTGCGCGGCAGGCCGAGTATACCACAGCTTCTGGTAACAGCGCCATGGGAAGACGTAGGAAGCTGTGCGCAGCCTACACTGGGTCTGGAGCTTGATGATGCGTGGTAGGTATTTAATCACGAATGCACGGAATGACCTTGAAACTGCCTGTAGATTCATGATATCATGGACTCGGAGATGGCCAGTGACCTGCAAGGCAACCTCTGGGTGGTCTAAGACGGCAAGAATGACACTGAAATTATGGCTTACAATGGCAGCTTCTTCATGTCTCATGACGTTTTCGACCTGACCAGCTAAACCATTGAGCGGAGTGTGGGCCTCTGCAGTCAACGGGAACATAGAGCGCTGTTGATCGTCGGCGTTGGGCTGTTGTAGGCCGTTCCAGCGAGGAACCGGGAGCTCATTGGCATCACATACAGTGCGGACCACGTCTTCGGCGCCATCGGTATTTCCAGTACCGTATTCTTCATGTTGAGTAGAAGTCGGGCCTCTTCCTATCAGATATGGACTGGGGGCGAGCTGAAAGGGCTCCGTCTTCAATCTTGGAATACCAAGGAGGCCTTGAGCATTGCCACCAAACCTTCTGCCAGAGAACTGCGTAGACTGACCTAGCCCCTGCTGGCCCTGTCCTACATCCGGGTCAGGTTTTACCATCCCTCCGTATTGGCCACGAATGTAGCCTGCCCCGTTTGCAATTGGGATATTGGTAGGAGCTTCGGGAAACCCATGCTGATTTTGTGTGTCGGGTGCATATGCCCCAAAGTTCTGGAAAGGAGGTACCGGAGGCTCGTAGTAACCCTGAGGCTGGTGTGTATCACGTCCATAAGGGGTAAAATTCTGAGCGTGAGCGGAGGTGGGACATGTAGGAGGGTACAGCTGAACTCCGTACAGACCGAGATAGTTTCCCGCTGCGTTCATATCCAATGCGGTTGCAGGACGTTCGAAACCGCGATTTCGGTTGCCGAGCCTCTCATACGATAAGCCATGGAACTGTCTAGCGAAGTCGCCACCTTCGTTGTCGATAGACATTTCCGTGTATGAAGGTTGAGGGGTGAAAGTCGCAGCTTGAACATGGGGAATGGACATACCGTTGTCGGTGATTTGGAGTAAAGCCGGGGTTCTGTGTTGGTTGATATTTTCTCGAGGAACCGGAGGCGCATTCAAGGGGAGGAAGTTGTCTGGAGTAATCCCAGCAATAACCTGTTGTCGGGCAAGGTGATCACGCAAGTTCTGCGGCCTGTTGTTCACGGTAGCCCACCGACGCACCGGATCCTGAGGGTGTGGGACGGCTGGCTGGTAGTAAGTAATAGGAGCAGTTCCGAAGCCAACACCATTGATTTCTCTCTTGATTCTCCGGTGTGTCGCAGGTCTGGCGGTAGCTTCATTTTGGTGGAATTCAGGCTGGCCGTTTGCAGGGGAATTCTGGATGTCGTCTGGAAGCGCCATATGGAGCAGGGAACGTGCAACATCCATCTCACGGGTGTTTGGATGGGCCATTTCGGGAGGGTAGTGGAATCGGAGACGATGAGGGCAAAACTAGGAATGAGATAGGCTATAGAGCCTCCCAATCTTGCGGGAAAGGACTCTTCTTAGAGACTAAATAGACGAGGTGAGAATCAAAGGTAAAGTTGAACTAGGTAAAGTTGAACTAGGTAAAGTTGAACTAGGTAAAGTTGAACTAGGTAAAGTTGAACTAGGTAGAGTCCAAAGGCAAAGTAGAAGTAGCCAGTGTAGGGAGGGTTGAAACTGATGGATAGAAGAGAGGGAAGGGAAAAGGAGGTAACACTGGGAACCTGAGACATTTGTTGGCATCTGAGTCAAAGTTCTTTACATTGGGGAATTGTTGTGTGCCTTCATTCACCAGCAATGACATGATAATTAGCGCGTTTTTATTCTCAAATATGGTTAAGGAAACATGCAGATAGAGCTAGGCGCTTGGTTGAATACCTACTTGAAGATAAGAATTAGTGAGTGCAATTTTGCTGTCTTGTGATGTCTTTTGTTCAGTATGTAAAATAACATTGTTTATCCGATATTTAGTTGAGATCATGTTTTGTATAACACAATAGACCTGCGATGATGTTGTTGAATAGATCGCAGCAGTCAAGGCAGAGATCAAGGCATCAACCACGCGGATGGGTGAGAGAACGCGGTATTCTGGCATCCCTTCTCCTATCTTCAGGCTCGACAACCCTGGGGAAACTAGATATCACCTGGACTTTTCGCCCGTTGTGAGTAGACATCAATCGGTAAGCGAATCTATGCGAGTAATATATGCAAAATATGGAAAGAAGATAAACACGCAGAGCATGAAAAGAAGGCGTCTGATTGAGAACAACATTACCCATTCGTTCCATGGGGGAAAAGATTGCCAACACCCGATCCTATTGAACATGACCTGTTGAGAGGTAACCACCAAAACTCCAGAAAATCATGAATACC
Organism: Aspergillus ustus; assembly: GCA_000812125.1. Classification (NCBI taxonomy): domain Eukaryota; kingdom Fungi; phylum Ascomycota; class Eurotiomycetes; order Eurotiales; family Aspergillaceae; genus Aspergillus; species Aspergillus ustus. Next base: position 192,861 of record JOMC01000153.1, read on the forward strand.
GTCCACTGTTAAAATGAGGGGTAACAATTTGAGATAAAGAGAGACGTAAATGTGTACAAGTCGTTGAGTTGAGTGGAGTAAAGCCGGATTACTTTCTGTTCAACAGTGTCAGGAACTCCTCTCGGGTCTTTGCACTGGAGCGCATGCAGCCAAGCATGCAGCTGGTGGTCGTTGTGCTGCTGGTTTTCTGGACGCCGCGCATTACCATGCAGAGATGAGAAGACTCCATGACAACGCCGACGCCTCTGGGCTTGAGGACTTCGGAAATCGCGAGGGCAACCTGCTTGGTTAGGCGCTCTTGCACCTGGAGTCGTCGGGAGAACATTTCTGCTAGACGGGCAAGCTTTGAAAGGCCGAGAACGCGGCGATCGGGGATATAACCAATGTGCATCTGTAGAGGAGCGTCGATTAGAATGGAGTAAAGATGAGGGCTGGAGTGGCTCTTACCTTTCCGGTGAAGGGTACCATGTGGTGCTCGCACAACGAGAAAACATCAATGTCCTTGACAATGACGAGTTCATCATGATCCTCGTGAAAGACGGCGCCGTTAACCAGATCCCTAACATTCTCCTCGTAACCCTTGGTGAAGTAGAGCATAGCTTTCGCATAACGCTCAGGCGTTCCCCGAAGGCCCTCCCTCTCCGGGTCTTCTCCGATGCATTCAAGAATTGTCCGTACAGCTCCCGAAAGCTTCTTGATGCGCTCTTCATTCTCTTCTGGCGAAGATTCCAATCGCGCGCGAGTACCGGGGCCTATCCACGACTCCAATGTAAGTTAAGTGAGCTTCCAAGGGGCCTGCACGAGAACTTACAAGGCCAGCTGAGTCCATCAAAATCGATCGGTGGATTCAAAGTGTACGGGCTGTCTGGACGGCTGACAGTTGCCGGCGGGGTCAGGGCACCGGCCTCATCTCTCGGATCGCGGGCGGGATCATTCAGCGAGGGCCTACAAGCGTTGCGGTTAGTCAAATACGTAGAAGGGAAGCTGAAGAAAAGCATACTTTGTAACTGTAGAGCTCCGGCGAGGGTTGTCGTAGCTGCTAGCATGATCAGCCGCCTGCGCGTCTGATTCGGGAAGGTCAAACTCCGCGGGAATGCGAGGAGCGAAAGATGAGCGGATCGAAGTTTGGACACTTTCCCTCTCACGAGCGTCTCGGGAGGCAACAGACGTATGGAGAGGAGAGCCACCGTTCAAGAGATGAGAAGGTATCACCGACTTGGGCTTGGGACCCGTGGGAGGAGGTGATCCGGAACCCATGGCTAAATTCTTGTTCTAGCAGCGGAGAAGACTGAGATGTGGGGTGTTACAGTATTGGAGAGCGGGTGATGGAATAAAAAGATGGTAGGGCTTAATTGATCGGTAAGCGACTCAGATAGAAAATGAAGAATGAGATTAGGACATAGCTTGAGTCATATTGGGGTTGTCGGATTTTTTTTGCTTCTGACTAGAGGGGGAAAAAAGACACTACTAGTATGACGGGCTGAAGGCGATTCTTTTCGGAGTCTGGATTAGAACCCCTCCGAGCACGCTAGCGTGTGGGGTTGATTTGCAACGGTCTTACATTTGTATCTACACCGCCTGCGACAAAGGCTACTCACTGGTGCATATCACACCCAGGCAGGTTACCTATCGTACTTCTTAGTACTAGTAGAATAACTTATTGGTTATATCTGCATGCTGCGGGCTGACGGGGCCGAGTACATTAAACGGCCAATCCACGCGTGCTCAGAGTCAATCTGAGGACAGAAGTGATGCGATTGAACCGTTTTAACTCCGAGAACAGGAGCCAAGGCTCCTTGGATCTACTTCGTTGATCACATAGAACAGAGACTGCTACCAAGGCGGACTTAGAAACATCCATTTATGAAATCCGTATCCGGAGAGTCGATTTTCCCAGATACACCTTTCAAGACTAGGTATTATGAACAAGTGAGAAGTACAATGGCACAGATACTTTCCCAGAAATCGTATTTCTGGAACGCGAGTTAGAACTAAAGAGATTCTTCGCCAGATGCTAGACTTAACTCAAGGTTCCAACTCCTCGGCCGGCACATCTTCCATATCCTTACCAACGATTGCATCGGCAACCTTCCACACCTGTAAAAGATTGTCCTCTGCGGCAGAGCAGAGCACCCAGGGGTCATTGAGGTTCCAGCTAAAGTCGGAAATACGATTCGTGTGACCACCGTGCATAAACAGACTAGCAGAGATGTCGATGTTAGTAATTGAACCTCCAAGATCCCACGAAAAGATAGGGAAATGGAGATAACATACAGCTCAGGTGGCCCATCTTGGGCATCCTCAGGGCTTTGTTCTTCGCCCGCCCGACTGAGATCCCAGAACATGATCTTGCGATCATAGCTTGCACTGGCCAGCACGGCTTCTTCAAACGGATGCCAAGAGATTGATGTAACAGAGTCGGTGTGATTCTCGAGGGTATGTAGCTTGGTGTTCAGGTTACGTAGGTCCCATAAACCAATGGTTTTATCAGCAGAACCTGTGGCCAGGACCGTCTCGGCGGCGGGGTTGAAAGCAAGAGCATTAATAGCGTCACGATGTTGGCCCTGAGCCATTGCTACTGAGCGAGTGTTGTCTCCTACTCGAGTGTCAAGGATTTGTAGGGTGATATCATCAGACACAGTTCCAATAAGGGATGAATGGAGGGGGTGGTGCTGAACGTCATTAACGATGGACTCGTGGTGGGTATAGGTCCGGACAGGCTTCAGGGCCTTGTTGCCTTTGGAGTATGTAGTGAGATCCCTACCAGGTGTTAGCAGTAGCCGAAGACGAGGGTTATAGCCATCTTAATTACCAGAGGCGCATGGTTTTGTCCTCACTGCCTGTAGCTAGGTGACCGACAGCATGTGGACTCCAGCTTAGACCGAATCCTTCGCGCGTATGGCCAAGCAGCTCCATTTCAGGGTTTACTGCTCCCGTGGGGAGACTAGGATGTTTTGATCGATCCCAAATCATGACTCTCCCGTCCGTACACATCGTGGCAATTATGTTGGGGTTCTGTGGTTGGTATCGTGCCTTGTTCACTTCGCCCTTGTGGTCAATCTTCTGCACAATGTTGAATTTGATCTCCATAGGAGCCTTCTTGGAGCTGCCGCCGTATCCGCCAATCTCTCCACGTTCCTCGTCATAGTCATCAGGATTGGGGGCATTAGGGTTTGGTAACTGGATTTGAGCGATCTGAAGATAGTTTTGTGCGTCGCTGGACGTGTGAGTACCGAGGAGCAGGCGGTGGGTCGAATATGGCTTGTCCGGGACTCTGCAAAAGTGATTAGCGATCGACCAGTTATCGCAACTAAGACGAATTGCGTACTCTTGCTTGTCAGGCAACCATTGTGTTGTGAGAGTCGGCCACTCTAACGCCGTGCTGAGGATCATATCGTAAAGGAAGGGAGCGTTCTTTTTCCATGTCTTGTATTCTGATCGATGCGTGTTGGTATAGATTTCAGGGTAAGTTGATAAATACCATAAGGTAACATACCTTCATTAATGATCTTCTCTTCGGTGCGCTCTTCCTCTTGCTCCTCCTGTTCTTCGATAAAACCTGATAGAAGTTAGTGAATTGGCCGCGCGCAAGCATTCTGAAAAAAAGAAGCGCACCGTCATCGTAGGGCTCCATGATCTTGGTAGTGTGTCTATGAGTTTTGAAATGCCGAAGAGGCAGAAGGCGACGTTGCTGTATAACACAAGATCGGGGGGAGAGCTTCGCAGTTGCGGACGGAGCTTCTTTCGAGAAAACGCGAGATCTCGTCGCAGCGCGTTAATGGGCGTCACTGGAGCTAAACCTAATGAAGGTTGAGAGACTTGGCAAAAGTCTATACCTAAATTGGATTCCGCCCTGAGCCTCCACGCTCGGTTCGAGCCCGAGGCGGTCTCAGCCACCTTGAGTGAATCATCTTTCCAACAGCTACCCTACCTTGAGTCAGTTTCATCTTCCTTTCTATTTGCGCTTCTAGTTTTCTTACTACTTGGAATCATCGTTCCTTATTTTGTATTGCACTCTCACGCTCCCTGAGTATTCAGAGTTATTTTCCTTGGATCTCTGGTCTCTCCGAATAGTTTGCCTCGAAGCTTGGTTTCTTCATTGGGTTTACTGACGACGACTACGACGATCACGACACACCACGAGAATCGCACTTAAAATAGCACTTAATTGCTTGCGCTCTTACTACAATTTCGAATCTCATAATTTTCATTGATTCGCCATGGGTGTTCCTAAGTTCTTCCGCTGGCTCAGCGAGCGGTATCCTACGATCTCTATGCTGATTGCGGAGAACCGGATACCGGAGTTCGACAACTTATATCTCGACATGAACGGCATTATTCATAACTGTACGCACAAGGACAGCGACTCTCCTACCTTCCGATTGACCGAAGATAAGATGTTCATAGCCATCTTTAACTATATCGAGCATTTGTACGGGAAGATTAAGCCGAAGAAACTCTTCTTCATGGCGGTGGATGGTGTTGCGCCACGCGCCAAAATGAATCAGCAACGCGCGAGACGATTTAGAACGGCCTTGGATGCCGAAGTGGCGAGAGAGAAAGCGATTGCCCAAGGGGTTGAAATGCCAAAGGAAGATCCTTTCGACAGCAACTGCATCACTCCAGGAACAGAGTTCATGGCAAAACTTACCGAACAATTGAAGTATTTCATCAGCAAGAAGATTTCCGAGGATAAAGATTGGCAAGGGGTGGAAATTGTGCTTTCAGGCCATGAAGTACCAGGTGAAGGTGAACACAAGATCATGGAGTATATTCGGCACGCGAAAGCGCAGCCTGGATACGACCCCAACGTTCGCCACTGTTTGTATGGTCTTGATGCCGATTTGATCATGCTGGGTCTGTTGAGCCACGACCCGCATTTCGCCCTCCTCCGTGAGGAGGTGACCTTTGGTCGTCAGGTGCAGAAAAAGCCAAAGGAGCTGGAACATCAGAATTTCTTCCTTTTACATTTGTCTATGGTGCGAGAGTACCTGGAGCTTGAGTTTCAGGAATTGGAGCAAGAAGGAATTCTGAGCTTCCATTATGAGTTTGAACGTGTGATTGATGACTTCATTTTGATGGCTTTCTTTGTGGGAAACGACTTTTTGCCCAATTTGCCCAACCTTCATATTAATGAAGGCGCGCTGTCACTAATGTTTAAAGTCTACAAGGAAGTTTTGCCGAAGATGGGTGGCTATATCAACGAGGAAGGTGTTATCAACCTGGAACGGCTTGGTATGCTTCTGGATGGATTGAGTCACGTGGAACACCGTTTCTTCGAGGCTGAGAACTCGGATGCGGCATGGATCCGTGCAAAGCAGAATGGTGCGGACGAGAACGGAGAGAGCGATGCGAAGCCAAAGACTTTTACGATCACACCGGACCAGAAGACGATTTTGAAGACAGTCAAGAAGTTTGTTTTGAACCGACCTGGAAAGGCGGCAAACTCAAAACCTCTTGATTTCCCACCGACTCTCCCTGCTAGAGACCGCAAATTCGTTGAGCAGCTCGCGGGTGACCTGCGGCTACCCTGGTCGACGGTTTCGAATGACGATGGGGACCGATTTATCCGAGTTGAGTTTCCTACCAGCGAAGATGACGACAGTGAGGAGGATGAAGACGAAGAAGCTTCTATGGCTGTTCGGCGGATCCTCCGTAAATACGAGAACGCCAAGGTTCAAGAGTTGTCCCCTGAAGAGGCCCAAGCAGCGGCCCAGAAAAAATATGAGGAGAAGTTTCAGGATTGGAAAGACAAATACTATATGAATAAGTTCGGCTGGGGCTTGGACAATTATGAGGAAATGAGAAAACTGACGGAAAACTACGTGCAAGGCCTTCAATGGGTTTTGTACTATTATTATCGAGGCATTGCCTCTTGGCCATGGTTCTTCAATTCCCACTATGCTCCCATGATATCCGGTAAGTTTGGTGGTATCGACTTTCAAAATTCTCGCTCCGCTGACTGTGTTTTAGATGTGAAAAAGGGCCTAAAAGCAGATGTGAACTTCCGCCTCGGACGACCTTTCAGACCCTATGAACAGCTCATGGGCGTGCTTCCTGACCGCAGTAAGAAGACTGTGCCGAAGGCGTATCATGACTTGATGACTTCGCCGGATTCCCCAATCATCGACTTCTATCCGCGTGATTTCGAACTGGACATGAACGGCAAGAAGATGGAATGGGAAGCTGTCGTCAAAATCCCGTTCATCGATGAACGTCGCCTCTTAGATGCGCTTGCTACGAGAGAGCACCTCTTGGCACCCGAAGAAAAGGCGCGCAATGGCTTTGGCGTAAGCCTCAAGTTCACGTACTCCCCGGACACGCAGTATATCTACCCTTCCTCCCTGCCAGGAATATTTCCGGATCTCCCCAATTGCCACTGTGTACAAAATGTTTTCGACCTACCTACAATGGAGGGGCTAGAGCCATATGTTGGGTTGATGGAGGGAGTGCACCTTGGAGCTTCCGCTCTTGCGGGATTCCCGAGTCTTAAGACCCTGCCGCACGTCGGTCAATTGGGTTTCCATGGCGTTTGCGTCTTCCAACAGGAGAGCCGGAATGAAAGCATGGTGGTCACGATTCTTGACCCTGGGAGTAGATCGAGCACTGAGCTGGCAAAGCAGAAGCTTGGCCAGCGAGTCTTTGTCGGCTACCCGTTCTTGCAAGAAGCACTCGTCATCCGCGTTTCTGACGAGCTGTTCGATTATACTCTCCCGGAAGGGGAGCAGCATGCTCTTGCCACCCCACATTCGGACGTCCAGATCGAGCAGTGGAAAAAGAAGGCCGACAAGATTGAGGGCACTTACAGCCGGAGGTTTGGTACGATCATTGGCCCTGTCGAGGCTATGGTTCATGTTCAGCTTCTGAAGGGCCTCATCAAGACTGACGAAGGGGCAACTGTTAAAGAATTTGCGGATATCCCCGGACAGGAAACCGATTACGCTCTGCAGCTTGTCGTTGACGAAGTCATCAATCCCGACGAACGCTTTATCGAACGCGAAGCTTTGCCAATCGAAAAGGAGTTCCCAGAGGGCTCCCGAGCCTTTTTCCTGGGCGACTTCAATTACGGTAGACCGGTCCATATCACTGCTCATGACGATGGCAAAGTGACTGGCTTGATCGCCTCTATTAAGGGCCGAGAGCCCGAATTCGGCAGAGACAGGGCTAAGAACGCTGAGGCGCTAAGCCCTTATATGCCATCCTTTGCGATTGCCCGAAACTTGCGCTTAAATCCCTTGGTCCTCGCCAAGATCACTTCTTCATTTTCTGTTGATGTCGAAGGCTTCCGCGTCAACCTAGGTCTCAACCTTAAGTTTGAAGCTAAGAAGCAAAAAGTCCTCGGATATTCCCGCCGTGGAGATTCGGGTTGGGAATTTAGTGCAAAGGCCGTCGGCCTGCTACAGCAGTACATGATTAAATTCCCCGAATTCATTGCCGGTATCCAGCGCAACCCTCAGAATGACCGGTACACGCCAACCGACTTCTACCCACCCGACATTGCTCTCCAAAAGATCACTGAAATCAAGGCTTGGCTGAAGGAAATCGAAGCAAAGAGTTTTGAGAGGGTTCCTCTCGAAGCAGAGCAGCTCGATTCGGATATTGTCAAGCTGATTGAACAAGATGCCGATCAACTCCTGCAGAGCCAGCCACCCATGGAGCCCAAGAAGATGCGAGGCGTTCCTCGAAGTGCTCTTCTTCGGCCATCTGACGTTGAGCAACGACTCGGTAACCAGACCTTCAAGCTCGGCGATCGTGTCGTATACGCCCAGGACTCCGGAAAGGTGCCGATTGCCACGCGAGGAACTGTAGTCGGGCTTACCCGAACGCCAAGAGCTATTCTACTTGATGTTGTGTTTGACGTCGCCTTCATGAGCGGCACGACCCTGGGCGATCGATGCTCTCCTTTCCGTGGCCAAACTGTCCTCGCATCGTCTGTCCTCAACGTGTCGTACAGACAGTTGACAGCTAGCACCAGAGCTGCAGTAAGCCAGAAGCAACAGAATCAACCTTCTCCCTTGACCGTCACTGGATATGGTGCTCCTATGGGCGCAGGTGGTCAAGCTCAGCTGAAAGAAGCTGCTACCCCGCCACCCCTCAGAGGATCGTTCCGTGGTGCTTTGTCGGGGAGGGGCCGTGGACAGGGTACTCAGAATGGCATTACAACTTTGCCTTTCCGACCCCAGGCCAATGGCAGCCGAGGGCAACATAACGAAGCGGACGGATCTGGTCGTGGTGGTAGAGGGCGAGGCGGTCGTGGAGGCAACGCACGCGGACGAGGCGGTTACGTCGCGGTTGACAACGAACCCGACTCCGGCATCTTGCAAAACAACCCTAACTTCCGGCCCAAGAACTATTCGCAAGTTCCACCACCTCAGTTCCAGTCGCGGGGCCGCGGTCGTGGCAACGGCCGTGGCGGAGACCGCGGAAACGGACATCGTGGACGTGGACGTGGACGAGGCGCCGCTGTAGCCGGAGACGCGTGATTGTTATTACATTTGGGTAGCATTTGAGGTTCTATAGATTGTCTAGGCTAGACGACATCCTGTATATTACCAGTGATCCTGCGTAAAGTTAGGAGGAGGCAACGTTTGGGCTAAGCAATCTTCGAATGAACTCCCCACTTTTCCCCCGCATTTCCATCACGGCTTCACTCCGAGATCTGTATAGCTTTTCCTGCGCTGGAAAAATATCCGACGGCCGAATACCCGAACCTCGTATATTATTCCTTTCAGTTGCCATTCTAGTCTTACATCCGTCTCAAATCATTTTTACATCCATATAGTCACCCATTCCACATTTCCATCACATGGCGACCCCCACAATCCCCGCCTTCGATTCCCTAACCCTCGACCCCTCTGGGCCGCCAGGAAACGCATGGGGTCTCTTCGGTCCAGACAACGAGCTGGGGATGCTTAACCTCCTAACACCTGAACTAGTTCGTCGCGCAGCTGCCGAAGAGATCCGTGAGGGAGTTCGGATTTCGCTAGACCTTCCCTTGGACCGCCTAGGCCACCCGAGTTTTGGTCGGAACCCGTTCACCCAGAAGCTTGTAAATAAGGCGCCAAGGATTGTCAATGATGATATCCTTACTTTTAATACGCAGACGAGTACGCAGTGGGATGGTTTCCGGCATTATGGTTAGTAGGGTTGAGAGAGAAGTAGCAGTAGTGGCCCTTCTCTGTGTGCCTGTGCTGATAGTCGTGGCGTATAATAGGGAATCAAACACACGGGTGTTACTTTAACGGGCACTCGCTGGACGAGCTGAAAGAGTCGAGGGTTATTGGAATTGACGGTTCGTCTTCTCCGAGTATGTATTCCCACGCTCAAGAGGGTAGCTAACAACTACGCAAGCATGGTCTAACACCGGCGGCATCGTCGGCCGTGGCCTGCTAATCGACTACGCAACCTGGGCCCAGAAAAAATCAATCCCTCTTTCCCCTTTTACCAGCAGCACAATCTCTCTCGCCCACCTCCAAACCATTCTCTCGGAAACATCAACAACCCCACGCCCCGGCGATATCCTCTTCGTCCGCACCGGCTTCACAGAGGCCTACAACGCTCTTTCTCTAGACGAGGAAGCCGCCATCGCCGCCCGGCCCTCTCCTGATTTCGCGGGCGTCGAGAACGGCGAGAAGACGCTGCGCTGGTTGTGGGAGAACCAGTTCGCGGCGATTGCGAGCGATTCGCCGAGCTTTGAAACTGCGCCGCTGGTTAGGGATGGCGTGCCGCCGGAGCAGACGTTGCATCAGTGGTGCCTCAGTGGGTGGGGAATGCCAATTGGGGAGTATTTCGATCTAGAGGAGTTGGCGGCGAAGTGTAGGGAGCGGGGGAGGTGGACTTTCTTTCTGAGTAGTGTGCCGTTGAAGGTTTGTTGTCCCTTACATACCTTCTTCTTATCTCAGTGTAGGGGGTATGTGTTTGATAGGAGGATGAGTGCTGACGACGCTGAACAGGTTCCTGGAGGCGTGGCTAGTCCACCCAATGCTGTTGCTATTATTTAGGTATGGGGCTTGGGCTCACGATAGATCTAAGAAGGTGGTTAGCGATTTATTACTGGATTGCGTAGTACATACTGGAGTAGAGAGTATTTATTATCCTAGATTTCAGAGCCATGCAAAGAGCTAAACTAACAAACTGAATATTCCTGCTAACCTACGGCGTTCATTCCTTGTGATAATTCCATGCCTTTAAATCACCATGAATCCCTTTGCAAGCCGAATCCAGATAAATCATCAGATCTCATTTCCTGTCCTCCGAATAAGAACTCTCGCAGAAAAATTTGGCATGATCTGCTCGCCATTGCGAATATTCATTGGCCGTTTGCCTTCCCTACCCTCCTCAAATTTCATATCATACTCAATGAGCAGTCGACTGAGAATCGCTTTCGAGGTATTTGCGGCGAACTGACGCCCAGGGCATGCCTGACGTCCGAACCCAAAATGCAAATTCGCTTCAGTCGTGCTGACGAGTTTGTTGTTCTTCCCATAAGGGTCGCGGCACCAGCGGAAGCCGTCGAAGGTTGAGGGGTCGAGGTTGGGATAGGGGACGTTGGAGGGATCGCGGGAGAGCGGGCCTGCAGCGAAGCAGATATGCGTGTTTGCGGGGATGGTTAGGCCGTCGGAAAAGGTGAGGGGCTCTCTTGTTACGCGTTGGACGTTTACTGTTCTTGTTAATAATGGGATGCAAAAAGTTAGGGCTCGGTTTGGGAGGGGAAGGAAGGGCGTTGTGCATACCTTCGCCAGTGGGATTGAAACGCTGAGACTCGCGGAGAAAGCTATCCAGGAGAGACTGGGCACAGAAGTGGTACGGAGTCGCATTTACCCATCCATCCTTGAGAGTGTCCAGAATTTCTTGACGTAGTGGCTCGATATACTCTTGATGGATGAGAAGATCATAGATGGTCTGGGTAATGAGCATGGTAGTAGTATGCACAACAGCTAGTGCCATGACGATCATTAGTCCCTGCGCAATGTTCTCGGGTTTCCTGTCAAATTCGTTATCTGCTGTATCCATCATCCACTGCATGAAGTCGTCGGGCTTCTGGTGGCTAGGATCATTGGCCTCCGCTTCGCGACGGGCAAGGATCATGGGCACGAAAACCTCGTCCTTTACTTTCTGCAGGGTCCTGTTTAGATATCGAACACTAGGTAGGAGCCTGGCGATTAGTGGACGGAGGAACCGGGGCAGAGGACGGATCAGGATGATGGTGAGGCCAAGATTGTGGGTGTAGGTGGTTACGGTGTTAAGCCATTCCTCATTGCGACAGAGTATTTCACCGACGATGATGCGCGAGGTGGAACGGTTGATAAGTCTGAGGATCATAGGGTACAGGTTCACGGAGACCCAGCGATCTGTCGTAGGGTTAGCTCTAATGCGGATCAGGAGGTGGAGTAGATGTACCTGTGCATTCGGGGACCTCAATCTTGAAAGCATGCTGAAGCTCATTAATAACATTTGGAACAACCCGGTCTAGCGTACTGTTAGAACAGAAAATGGTACCAAAACGAAACTACATACGCAAAGCAGTAGCCAGCTTTTTGGCGACGGTATCTGCAGACAGACTGCTGTCGTTGAGGATCTTTGTGTAGTCACCACAGACGCTCTGCGAGCCATTAGTTCAGCTCGTATCGGAGCACGATGTAAACTCACATTGAACTGCGCATCCAAGAGACTAATCTTTGTATGAGGGAGTAAGCGAATCTCAGGAAGGTATTTGGCTGGTAGAACGATCATATCTCCATCAACCTTGAGGATTCGAAAGGGCCTGTCCTTATACTGAAACAGCCGCATTAGCCGGTCAGTACCATTGAAAAATGAATGTTATGTACCTTGTTGTATCCATAGGAGATCAGAGAAGGTCCCTTTACAAAGAACAGGAGACGGTTGATGAAGTCAGGAAGGATTCGGCAGAAGGTGACAGTCGGCACCTCATCATAGTCAGTGTACTTCTCCACGACATAGCCGAGTACAATGAGAAACAAGGCAAAGGCAACTAGTGGTGACATGGTGATAGAAGTGTTAGACCTGAGTCACTGTTTGAGACGGGGTTCGCTTTGGGTTCGCAATGTACATGGATGGATATGGATCGTGGGACGCGAGGGCTATATTAACACCACTGTAGGAAGAGGGACAAGGATAAAAGAAGAAAGGGCAGGAACAGCAGAATCATTTCTTTTAAAGGCACTGATTATCACGTGGGTGTGAAGGTTGGGTGTGAAGGTTGAGATTGCGGTAATTATCTTGCATGGCCTGCATGGCAGCTGGGCGGAGATGGCACGCTTGGCCCCAGTCCTTTGCTTCTAGAAGCGCCTACGGGGTACGTCTAGTTATGGAGATGATGATAGTCCCAGGAATTGAGTAGCAGCCTAGATGCAGATCAAAGAGTGCAACAAGGTACTTTTAAGGCCGGGCTCAGCCCGGGACGCTTGCAAAACGGGTAGCCGGCCAGCAAACAAACGTGCATGGAGTGACTAGAGTGAGAAGAAAAGGATGCTATTATAGAGCTTTTGGGGGACTTTTAATGCTGGTTGATGTGCGAAAGTCTATTTCCCAAGTTTGAAGTGTTAAACGCCACTCCCTCTCAGAGCAGAAGGTTGCATGTGTGAATAGTTTAACCATAAATGATACAATAAGGTTGGCTTTATGGGGCATACCCGAGGTAATTGAGAAGTATTGGATAGGGTGGATCATAATTATGTACAGTTCTAAAACTTTTAGCTGTCCCAGCCATCTTACAAGGTATATAGCATCACGATAAACAGAACGCCAGGCGCAAATGCAAGCTCTGAGAGTCGATGAGAGCATAGAATGTCAGGCGACGAATAGTAGGCGAAGACAAGAAAAAGCAGATAATACAGGTAAGCTGGCGCCGATGCTTTCAAAGGCCTTGCCATTCACCCTCTGAATCAGCATCACTCGTCTTCCCCTCGCCGTTTCCTATGGCTGCAGCATTGTCGGTTTCGACTAGCCTGGGGAAGACAGGCGCATGTTTAGCAGTGAGAATGGGCTTCGCAAGAAGATAGTTGAGATTGTAAAGGTTTTTCTCGGAGAGGCGTTTGAGGTTCTCGTTGATTTCGTCAAGTGCGCGTTGGACAGCACGAAGCTCCGGGGCTAACGTGCCTGCGTTGTCCTTGAAGTATCTGCCATGATTACTTAACAAAGACTCGATCCACAGAAGATTAAATTCAAGATGAGGTGTTTCGTCGCACGAGTGCGCAATGAATCGTAACAAGCGAGGGAGATAAACAGTTGGTACAGAGCGAACCACGTGGGCGATATCTGAAGGAGGAATAGACGCGTGGACGGCCCGAATGAGCTTAGACTCGTTCAGTCGGAAAGCCATGACCAATGCCTTCAAGAATGTCTCGTCGTTGTTCGTTTCACCCGTCGCATGAGCTTGCTTTGCGCCTTCGACGGTGGCGAGGATACTAGCGGGTGTAATGTCAATGTCAAGATCAAAAGGATCGAAGACGAATTCTGTATCCAGGCTGTAGATGAGAAGCCCCTCTGTGGACGCTGCGCAGAATGACCGCCCAGTCGAGGAGAAGTCTACACAGCTGACTCGCACCTCAGGCCGAGTGGTTCGAGAGCCGGCATCACCACGCTTTGCGCCAGGCAAAGATCGGTCGATGCGTTCCTCACGGTCAGATGCTTCCCCGGTCTCATCTATGAGGCCAAGCGCACCGGCTTCCGTCATATCACGGCTGTTCAGGTATTCCAAGGTGCCATCCAGCGAAGTGTTCACCGATACGGTATACTTCTTCACCAGGCAGCCCGACTGTACGTCGTACAGACAAATGTATTTACTGTTACCTGCAGCAAGAATACAGGACCCGTCGGCACTGTATGTGATGCAGTGGAAGGATTTTGTACCCGCAGCATTGGCGGCAGTAGTGCGATCTGTGATTTTGCGTCCTCCGGAAACATCACGGCGGCCATCGATACCAGCGACTTGCACGGCGTCAGCCACTGACCAGAACGTTAGCTGGCCATCGAGCGAGGAGGCTGCAATTTGCTTCCCATCGGGTCGAAATGCGACGCTCAGGATGTCGGACGTGAGCTGCAAGGGCTCACTGGTTTGAGTTCGTCCGAAGATGCTCCAAACACGGACGGTGCGATCCCAGCTACCACTGACTAGGTGGTTTCCATCTGCGGCGAATGCTAACGCAGAAACGGGACCCTCGTGCCCAGACAGTTGGTCAAGAAGCTGGCCAGTTTGCACGGACCATACATGGATATCGAAGGAGTCTGGAGATCCAGCACAGATAACTTCTCCACTAGGATCGACTGCAAGCGATGAGAACGAGAGCCGAGATGGGGCGGTAAAGGTTCGGAAATTCCGGTAACGAATAAGATCCCAGGCTCTTACAGAGCCGTCCAACGAGGCTGTGAACAGAACGTTTCCTTTTTTTGAGAACTGACAAGCCGTCACTCCGCTCGAGTGTTCTGTGAAGGTTACAAGGCAAAAGCCAGACTTGACGTCCCAGACTTTGACTTTGCCATCGTCAGCGGCGGTCACGATCCTTTGGCCGTCAGGAGAATAGGCAAGCGCATTCATCGAATCTAAATGTCCTTGTTGCTTGAGGATATAGGACTCCGATTGCCATTCCCAGACTAGCAACTGCCCATATTTCGAGGAACCGAAAGCCAGCCACTCCCCGGTTTTGTTGATAGCCACGACGTCGATATTACTTTGCGAGACACTACAACCCAGTCAGCACCGCAGAGTGCGGCTGGAAAATGATCAACTTACCTTAGAAGGTGAATAGTGTTGAACTCGGGCAGGTCATAAAGGCCGAACAATCCGTTTGAGAAACCAACAACAAGCAAGTTGGAAGGAGCGTGAAATGCGGCACACTTGACCGTGGCGTGCGACTGCTGGAAGAATTCTTTCTTGACAATCCGCCATCGCGGTTCGTCTACATCCTCCATCGTGTCTGGGTCCTTCTTAGAGACATACTCCCATTTCAAGAGTGTGCAGTCTCGGCTGACAGTGTAAATCTAATTGTGGTTAGGACAGAAGCTCCGCGTGCACATTGGGCCACCTACAATCTCTTGGTCGCCCGAAAAGAACGCTGCCTTTACCCCCTGTCGATGTCCAGAGAGGGTCGTAGGCTCAAAACCGTCTTCGGGATTCAAACTCCACACCCGCGCTGTCAAATCTTTCGAGGCGGTTAACAGAAAACGGGAATCACTGGACCACTCGATATGTTCGACTTCGTCGAAGTGACCAGCAAGGTCCCGGTGAAGGACGAAGGGCGCGAAATCAATCTCTCCGTCGGTACCGACGCTAGGGGTTTCCGGGGTATGCCATAACTGCAGTCGACGTCCCACTCCTACCGCAAAATGACGACCATCTGGCGAGAATTTAAGGGCAGAGATGCGGCCCTTGAATGAGAAGTTATAGATCTGAACGCGACGGCGAAAATTGGTCAAGATTGCGCGGCCATGTTCGTCGACGGATAATAGGATGTTACCCCGAGGAGTAAGGTCTAGTCGGTGGATATTTGTTCGATGCGCAAAAGGCAGAGTATGAGAAGTGTTGCTGTGAGAGTATCCGGTTAAAAAGGAGCTATAAATAAGCACCCAAGAGCCCATAAAGCTACTTACTTGACCAAATCAAACACCGTGACCTTGTTGCCGACGGGAGATATCAGGCAGTCCCCATCTGGTGTGAACAGAAGATTTCCTTTGCGATATACCGTACCGAGCAGGTTTGAGAACTAGAGTTTCTAGTTAGCATTCTTCAGGTCCCCAAGCCAATTTTGCTGTTCTGCACTTCCAGTTGACCTGCGCTACTCACCTTGAAATCGGTCTTCATTTTCGACAGTCAGATCGTCTCCCTCAGCGCTCGCAGTTGCCTCTCATGTCGGATCTTCACAAAAAAAGTCGGCCTCCCGCGATAAGAGCTCGGATCAACATCTTTATCCGGCCCCGAGAGCTTAGCCTCGAATCGCACTAGCGTTTCTGCCTAAGGAATCGAGATCCCCGAAAAACGTGACTTGGGGGTCTTGGAATCTTGGGATTCAGGGGCAGCAGGAGCCGAACTAAACTGAACCAGGCACAACCAAGAAGTGGGTGAACTGCTGCTGTCCTCTTGTCTTCCATTCTCCTCTCGACGACCGTCCTCCGACTTCGACTTCTTCAGCTCTTGAAGGGTCTTCTCGTTCCCTTCCTTCCATATCCTTCTTCTCTTTCTTGAAGAAACCCGGGGTTGCTCTATCGGGACCCGACCGATTGACTTCAAGCTACCTCCCATCAACCCCTTATCATCATGGCTCCCATCAACGAGACCGCTTCGCCAATTGGCATTGCCAACGTGAGTATTGAACCTAAAGAATCAATTCATTAATAGCTGCAATGCTAACCACCAATGTTTCTTACCAGCTCCCAAACCAGCGGTATGTACTATGCGACCAATTGGATAGAAGAGTTACCGGGTGGTCTAACCAATATACCTCAGACACAAGATTGTTGCTAAGCGGGGTGCGGCTTTCACTATTATGGTGCGTTACATTGATGATATTATAATTGTGAGCAGTTTGTTAATTTGATCCTAGGTTGCTGGAGAGTCTGGGCTCGGAAAAACCACGTTTATCAACACCCTGTTTTCCACCACCATCAAGAACTACGCCGACCACAAGCGCCGTCACCAGAAGCAGGTTGACCGGACTGTTGAGATTGAAATCACCAAAGCTGAATTGGAGGAGAAGTTTTTCAAAGGTTCATAATGGATTGACGGGAGAATTGAGCTGCGACTAACCGATTGCGCCTTATATAGTCCGCTTGACTGTGATCGATACCCCCGGATTCGGTGACTATGTCAACAACCGCGATTCCTGGCAACCGATTATCGAGTTTCTTGACGACCAGCATGAGTCCTACATGCTGCAAGAGCAACAACCCCGCCGTACAGACAAGATCGACATGCGTGTGCACGCCTGTTTGTACTTCATCCGCCCTACCGGACACACTCTGAAGCCTCTGGACATTGAGGTTATGAAGCGCCTGAGCTCCCGTGTCAACCTTATTCCCGTTATTGCCAAGGCCGATACTCTCAGCCCCGCTGATCTCGCTCGTTACAAGCAGAGGGTGAGACGCCCTATTCGCATAATCGCTGTCCAAGGCATATAGCTAACCGCACGATTCCCTTCATTAGGTTCAAGCTGTCATTGAAGCCCAGGGTATCAAGATCTACACTCCCCCGGTCGAGGAGGACGACGAGACCGCAGCCACCCACGCCCGCAGTCTCATGGCTGCCATGCCTTTCGCTGTGATCGGCTCGGAGAAGGATGTCAAGACCAACGATGGCCGTGTGGTCAAGGGTCGTCAATACGCCTGGGGTGTTGCTGAGGTTGAGGACGAGGAGCACTGCGATTTCAAGAAGCTGCGATCGATTCTTATCCGTACTCACATGCTCGACCTCATTCACACAACTGAAGAACAGCACTACGAAGCATACCGTGCGCAACAGATGGAGACCCGAAAATTCGGCGAGGCCCGTCCCAGAAAGCTGGACAACCCCAAGTTCAAGGAAGAGGAGGAGAACCTGCGCAAGCGCTTCACCGAGCAGGTCAAGGTCGAGGAATCGCGATTCCGACAGTGGGAGCAGAAACTTATCGCGGAGCGGGATCGCCTCAACAAGGATCTGGAAGCTACCCATGCTGCGTATGTCCCTATGTTCACTCTAGGCCTCCTACGAATTTGCCCAACTAACTCGAGAACAGGATCAAAGCCCTCGAGCAAGAAATCGAAGGGCTCCAGGGTTCATCCACCAGGAGCCACGGCCGTCGTTAAACATATTTTCGTACCACTGGGAGCAGGCGGTAGTGGTTGTCACGGACGACAGAAAAAGCAGAAGTGTGCATTCATCTCGACTAATATGGCTTTACACTCGATTACCCCTTCATGGTTTCTTTTACTTTCATCCTTACTCACCTTTTGATCTTCTCCGTGACTATTTCGGATTGTGTTTAATTCAGAAGCTCACACCATCCATACCGGGATTTCCATCCGTTCTGGCTGGGCCTCTGTTCTGAATTTGCTTGCTGGCAGCTAGCGATGGTTTCTACGTCCTTGATAATAACTCTCTTGTATCCGTATCATCTCAATACAGATTTAATTCTCGGCACTGAGAAGTATCTTCGTCTTCCTATCGCTGTAGTTCTGAGCGCTCTCCGCGGTCACAAGCTCCGGTCATTTTAATAGTGCTGAGGAGGCCACTCTTGAACATCATTATTTTAATTTTGACAGATTGTATAGTCTGCGTTGTCAATCCTCCTTGCCTGGGGTAAAATACGTAGCGAGTTGGAGGTTAATCGCGTTGGCGCGCCCCGGTGAACGTTTCCTCCGCCTTCCGACGCAGGTTTCATCTCAAAACCGCCCAAACTCTCGGCCAGAAGCAATTATCATGCTCTGACCTGCGACTTCTGAGTGCTGTACCCTCATCGTTATTTATCTTTCACGCTTCTCGAACGCCCGCCAATGACTGCGACTGGCAAATTCCCCACACAGTTGACACACACGCTCAAGACACATAATGGTACGCTCCGCCCATAAACACTGAATCCCTTTCCCCATCCTGAACGATCTCGCAGGGCCCGTGAATGCCGTGACATTCTCTGGTGGTCCAGGAACCTATGTCCTGACCGGATCTACCGATCGCGCGATCCACCTCTCGCGCGCAATCCCGAACAGTAACAATGTGTCCGCCGTCGTGACGACTTCACCGATCCAGAAATACGAGGCACACGGATATTCAGTGCTAGATATCGCTGTCGCATCGGATAATTCGCGGTTTGCGAGTGTTGGTGGAGATCGTCAGGTGTTCCTGTGGGATGTTGAACAGGGTATTACCACGAGACGCTGGGGTGGGCATAATGCCAGGGTCGAAGCTGTGCAATTTGCTGGGGAAGACGATGCAGTGATAGTATCTGGTAGGACTCTCGATGCTCAGGACCCTGCGGCCCCAAAAATTGCAACGGCTAACCTTTTTGGCGCGGTCAGGTAGCGCAGATACGACTATTAACCTGTGGGATGGCCGCTCGAATTCCCATAAGCCGATTCAGACTCTCACCGAGGCTAGTGATACGGTTTCCTCATTACATGTGAATATGCCTACATACTCTGTCGCGAGCGGAAGTTATGACGGTCGCGCGAGAGTTTACGATATCCGCATGGGTCAGACAACGGTCGATGTCCTTGGGCACCCGGTTACCAGTGTCCGATGCTCTACGGATGGGAACGCGCTTCTGGTGTCAACGCTAGACAGTCGAATCCGGATGCTAGACCAGGATGATGGAAAGCTCTTGAAGGCATTCGGACAAGATGACAGCACCAAACGTACACCAGTCACAGGGAAGGGTGCCCCAACGTATCGGAACACAGAATTGCGCATCCGATCAGTATTCGCAAAAGCTGACGCGGTCGTCCTAAGTGGAAGTGAATCCAACAAAGATGATCTCTCTAATCAGGCGCATTCCTTCGCTTGGGATGTATTAAGTGGAGAGGTTATCGCGGCGATCCCGGCCGGAGAGAGGGTCAAGGCCGTGAGTTCTGTGGCCTGGAATGAGAAAGGAAAGTGCTGGGCGAGTGGCTGCTCTGATGGTATGTATTTTGTTTTTCTTGCATTCCAGGGCAGAAGAAGACGACGAGCGTGCTTGGTGGGATGCGTGCTGACGACGGCGCTGCAGGAACCGTCAAAGTCTATCGGTAAAAACAACCGCGAGATAAGGCTAGGACGCTTAGCCACGGGGATGAGGCTAGCTGTGCCCACCTCCATATTATTATCTCACCCGCAACCGAAATAACACCGAGAGGCTTGCCAGTTTCAGGGATCATTGCGCGCGCATCGTGGAGCTTTAGCTGATCCTCCCCGGAGGCCGTCAAATTCGAGGCAATTGCGGCAGATCGAGAATGTGCGGCCTCCCATTCCATTCAGACGACCACGTGCGCAGACGTCAGCCCTGACATTCTGACTCGCTTCTCCCACATTTTTACGACCTGTCAAATCACTTAAATTCCAGTATGTTTGAGTGATTTTCACTTTCCTGGCACCCGGATACGCCAACTTATCCGAAAGAGATAATCAGCAGACCAGCCCACTAAGCAAGGCCCCTGCACGGCATCATCCACAGCGTCACTCATCACGAGCAGCGACATTACCGGGATCCAGGACTCCAGAAGCTGAAACAAACTTCGTGGCTCACTTTTCCCATCTTATCGCAACCCTGTTCTCCACATCGAGGCTGACAGGAGGCGCCGTTCCTTCGGTACTTGGCGGCCTGGGCTTGTCCTATCACTGGACTTGCCGCTTAGCTTCTGGGTTACACAAATGCACAGGCTAATGACGAACATGGGTTCGTGAGCTGAACCTATGAG
The DNA here is from genome assembly GCA_000812125.1 of Aspergillus ustus. Classification (NCBI taxonomy): domain Eukaryota; kingdom Fungi; phylum Ascomycota; class Eurotiomycetes; order Eurotiales; family Aspergillaceae; genus Aspergillus; species Aspergillus ustus. The sequence continues at coordinate 213,240 of JOMC01000153.1, forward strand.
CTCATCGAATCTCCGATGACAGAAGCAATTATACGGATGGTGGGATAGTAAGGGAAGAGAAAACAGGACCTGTACTGTAGGTATGATCTCATGATGGATTCGAGATTGAATTTGGATAACAAGATTCGTCGACTCGGCTTAGATTCTGGCGCAAATGATGTATAACCTGTTTTGTCGCTACCAACAAAATATTGTTCTTCATACTGTAGTAAGCAGCAGGCTAGCTCCCGGCATTCCCATTCCAGCTGAGTATGGAATGCTGCGCCTTGCGTCGCAACGCATTGCTTTGCCGTTCTGTGTCCCCGCTTCCCATGCAAATGCAAAAAAAAAGACACCTATCAAGAATCCAACCGTACATATGTACTTGATTTTCTACGACGGTTGATGGTCTTCCCTTTCCGTTTTAGTGCTCACCCCTCGCCGCTTTTTCCTCACTGAGTAGATCTGAGCACGCCCTGAGCGCGTCCTGAGCAGCCTGAGGCGATCACTGAGCATCGGGTGAGCCAAAGGCTGAGTGCCCAATGCCAGTAACCTCAATAAACTGCACCCCAACTGAAAATCCTTTTCTTGCCCGGTTCTCCACTCGCACCCCACTTTTGCCCGCCACACTCCCCTTCAAACCCGGCACTGCCATCAGGAAAGAGACGAATAGGTGGAGCTACTATTCCTTCTGATGCCCATGGCCTTCCCGAGTAGGACTCTGCTGGAGGTGATCGCGTTGCGCCAACACGGCAAAAGATTTTTGGCGGGCTTTCTCGGTCGGAAAGACAGCACAAGTTCCAATGTCCATGGGGGCAGCTCTGCATATCCCAAGAGTCAAGGGATCTCCAGAACGCCAAATAGCCAGTCTATAAACACATTTTAGGACGTAACGTTGATCAGTTGTGACAATTCTCGCCTAAAGGGTTTGATATCTACACCATAGAGGGATATTGGCTTCATTGTAAATCCGTTGAAATCTTTTACATGAGGCTCTATTCTTCTTTGTCCGAAGCATTGGCTTAAGCATAGGACGATGCCCCAGCATCATGTAGGCATAGCGGCATGATGGCCGGTACATGTGCAAGTAGGCGTATGCCGAAGTTTGCACGGAAGTTGCTGATGTGAAATCATAGCTTACGCATGGTAGTAGGAGTACGTAGTAGAGTGAAATCGTAGATCCTAGGAGACCCAAACTGGCTCTGGGGATCTTTGTGGGTCTCCGAAATCTCGAGCGCCCTGACTGCATTCTTCAACAACATCATGGAAAAATAAGAGATAATATCTTGAAAGTATTTGCTCTTGCAAAGTGCTCCCCATCTGGCATTCTGGGCCAATCAATCTCAAGTGAAGAGTGCTCGACTACTCCAAATTCCCCATCAATCGGACCGTCAAAAGAGCAATTAGGGTTATGAGAAGGGATTGCCCGCGCAGGGCGATGAGTATTGGATCGTCGTGTGCCGGTCCAAGTCTAGTTCCAGTGGTTTTCTACGTTTGACTTCTGTCCTTCCTCTTCGTTCGTTCTTTCTTTTTCTGTCCTGAGTGCAGACAAATCCACATCTTTTTCTGCTGCAGCCAGCCTTTGTGTGGTTTTATACTCGGCTAACATCTATATAGCTAGACAAGAACGGCCACTCGTGCCTCGGAAGCGGTGGGACAACGTTACTTGCATCCCATGGACATATCTACGGACCAGGCAGACAGGGTGTTATTGAGGATAAGCAGTACGGGCTTGTGTTGAATTATCAATTTGCAGACAAGTTGATTGGGCTTTCGCGGTTTTAGTACCAGTTTGGGTGAAACCGGTTGGGATGGAATGAAGAATGGTGCTGAAGGAACGGGTTAAAACCCTACTCGAGAGGCAGTTCCCCTTCTCGTAGATGGTTCAATTCAATGCCATTTAGGAGGATTTCACATCTAGTAATTAGGGCCGAGAATCGTTATTCAGTTGCCATTACTACTAGGTATAGATGCCATCCAAACAAACGCCAGTAACCTCTATGGCATGCCGAGCCGTTTTCGCAGCCAGGCAGTCCACCTCAGCGATGACGTCAAGTCACAACACCTAGTCGACCAGAAACCAGGCAGGCTTTTCCTCCAACAAACCGAATTCTCATCGGCGTCAGAGCTAAATCTAGACAAGAGCATGAGCCTTGGACCCAACATCACAGATATTACCCCCAGTCAGGTTCTGTACTCCGTCCTCGATCGTCTTCACTTCGCCGCCATTCAACCCCCTGGGACCGACCCTCCTTGGCGTAAGGCGGATACTTGTTTGCGAAGCTCAACAAAAGAAGTCCTTCCCATTCGCCACTGTGTTTGCTGTGCAACCCGTCAGTTAATGATCGTGTACGCTATGCGAGACGGGAGAATCATACGTTTCGATCCCCACGGTCCTCTAGCTTGAATATTTGCATCCTTCCCTTTGAGCTTGTAAAAGAGATATTTCGGCGCTAGAGGTGTGTCGAAGTCAGTGGTTCGATCGTTGCGACGTGGGAGGAATCCGAATCCAGTGTTTGTGCACGTACATCCAGGGCCTGTACCAAAACCACACTGCGATTAGCAAAGGGTATTATACGAGCACAGGCAAGGTAAGAAACCATACCACTCTTCAAGGCAGCCTTGGCCTCCGCGGCTTTGAAGCCTCCCACCGGAACGTGGTGTTCCTGGTTTGGGCCCGACGCCTGCTCTCGTGATTCCGCTCAAGTATTATTCGATGCCTTCGGATTCTGTTGGCGTCCTCGGGGCCCGCCGTGCGCGCTCATCGTCCTGTTATTCGAATGTCGCTGCCTAGACTGGCGGTTCTGTCGCTCCGCGCCATCTAACAGCAAATCAGCCCCTACTCCGAACCAATAAATCGTCCAGGTAAACGGAACGGAGGGGATGAGAATACCGGTCATCAGCTGCGCCACTCATGGTGTAGGACTAAGCTTCAAAGGTAAGCCTGACGCACGAGGGGAAAAAAGCTGGGGAATGCGACTAGTTGGCTGTCAAATTGTAGGAGGAGAGGAGCTTCGGAGTGTTTGTAGCTGGCATTACTAATTGCGGTGGTAAATTACGGGGAATGAAACGCTTGACGCCTCAGGCACCGTCGCGCGTGGCGGGGACCGACGGCCTACTACACGCCGCGCAATTTCAAACCGACGACGGCCATGAAAAAGTCCGGTCTCGCGTTGCTCTACAGTTCTCCAATGCTCGCATTACGGGCGCCTGCCCTGTGTCTCTTATATATTAGCCATGTGGCATTTTTTTTACGGACTGCTCCTTGTTTTGCGTTGAGCATATAAGCCGGAACCTACAACCAGCACTCATTCACCACTTTTTTCTTTCTTTGACAGTTATTCGCTTCTTTTTTTGGCGCCTGTCTCCCAATGTGGCACCTTCTTCTTCACCAAAGCACCGCTCCTCTCCTGAGAGGCACTCAAAAACAGCGCCAAGACCCCTTTCCAGGATTCAGTGAATCCGGAACCTGCCGTCGTCGAAGGACCTGAAATACGTCCCTGGTGGACCAGGTGGTGGAGGAAGATATATTGAAGTTGAAGTTAGAGAAACAGTCAAGCCGAAACCGAAGCCAAAGCCAAAGCCTAAACCGAAACAACCCAAATTGAGCCCCGTGAAGAGGAGGAATTCGTCCATACCCCGCCCGCACTCGCCAACAAACAAAGGATTGACTCGTCCGCGCATCTACCTCTGCCTCCCCCGGTCCATGGTCCAACAGCCCCGCCGTCTACGCGCTTGAGGAGGTCCGGGGGCGATTCGGATCGTCAACAGCAGCGGCGCTAGCTCTACAAAAGGGCGATGGATACAAACCAAGAGAAGAAAGGGGGTGGGAGGAGTTCCATCCGGGAATTGACATGGAAGCAAAGTTCGCAGCTTTGCCCTCGTCAGAAGTGGACTGACCCCCTCCGTCCGCACAGCTCGTGAACCTCCTATCTCCTAATGGCCTTGATAAGACCCATGAGAACGATCCCATCGCCGAGTTTATCCGCGCGCATGCGAATGGCAGTGCGCAAAAACCAATCAAACGACGACCAGGACGCCCTCCGCGTCGTCCGGAAGCTATCTTACAGGCACTTGGTGTTTTTACTCCTCAGCCTAAAGTCGTTCCTCTGCCAGGCCCCAACCCGCGCAAGAAGCTTACCCCTCCTAAACCTTCCTTCCGACTAAAAGACCCTTTTACCTTTTATGATCCTGCCCGATATTGGTCAGCAGAAGTACATGGATCGCACGAATGGCTAGTGCTAGGTCTCAGGAAAGCGACCGCTTTCTCCGTCATGACCGCCGCTTGATCCGAATGGCTGAGGGCGCTCAAGAAGACGACTTGGACATGGGAATCCTGTTGCCGGCGAGGCAGAGGTCAATTCCGCAGTGGGCCGGGTTGAATATGATATGGATGACCAGGATGAGAAATGGCCGGAAGAATATACTCGGAACGGCGAGAAGACCAGTTTGAACCGATCAAGCCCGCCATCTTCCAAATCACAATCACCAAACCCGGGAAAGAATGGCAAAGTTTGGAGAAACGGATCCCAAAACCGAATCCCAAGCCTCCAGAAACCCTGCACCCTCGTTCAAGCTCGGCTGCAGCTGTTAACGGCGAAACGACAGGTCTCGGACACGAAATGCGCCATTTACGATGACGGTGATTGCGAAAACGCCAACGTGCACTTGGATATGCACAGGCACCACGCATCATCTGGCGGCTGGGGCCGCTTCTACTTGAACATGGCACAATCTATCAGCCACAGCAAATCGCCGCCATCGCTGCCCCTGATTCGCCCTGGTGCCGCTGCTCTGGGTGCATCTGAAAACACCGGCGGACTGCGCTGGAGTTGGCCAGGCCCTATAGCCCATATTCATTGCTTGCCTCTAGCCTTTTTGTTCTCTCATGCTGTTGTTCCCAGCAGGGATTCTTTAATCCATCCAGTAATCTGGGCATTATTTCGAAGAAGTGAGGGAAGCAGTCTTCGGCTACTATGTGCACCCAACGTCAACGTCAACTGCTGCTGGCATACTACAAGTGCACTGATGTAGGGTATATTACTGGAACAAACGGCAGTTGTGGTTGAGATTCTGAAACAGGATCAGATTGACGTGAATCACCAAGATAATGCTGGGCGCACAGCATTAATGCTCGCTATAGAGCGGGGAAACGACGAAGTATCCATGGCCTTGCTTAATAGAAAAGATATCAACCTCACCCTTGAAAATGTTGCGGAAGAGAGCGCGGTGGACTATGCACTGAAGGCAGGTAACTCAAAGACGTTGGGAGAGATCAGAAAAAGGTTAGCCGGCCTTAATCCATGATGTGCGCATCTACTGCGTCCGCACGAGAACGCAGCCGAAAAGTAAGGTAAGGACCAGATATACTGCTTTGCGACATGGCCATATCAACGTGCCTGGAACTGTCAAGGCACGAAGTGTTTGACTAACGAAACTTTTTTTTTAGGACCCAAGCTTTCAGGATCCATTAGTCTATTAGGCCACCTACTGGCTTTGGGTTGGAGTTTTTCGATAGTCGTCACCAGCGGCTGGCACATCAGCTTGGAGCCAGGGTATGTCCTAGGTGCCAGTGGAACAGGCGGAGTCTAGGATTCAAGGACTAGGGTCTTTTGGGTATGGACCAGAGTCCATCATGTCTACCACTCTATAGTCCGGTATTGTCCCGAGGATTGCAGTGCACTATGTAAACTTTCTAATGATGCCTATTCTATGGATGCTATCTCCATCTGTCGCTCACCTTCTCTTACCTCAACTAGACGGTCAACCGGAGGCCCTGTGTCAGACTTTGGAGAACAGACAAGTTGTTAATGGAACGCAGCGATTCTAATCCTAAGTTAAAAATCACCTCCATGGAGTATACCACATCATTTTCACACTCCATTGCCCAACCCTCAGTCAGTTGCTGCTTTTGACAGGCCACGTTCCTCCGCACAGTTGTTCCTGTCGGCTACTACAAAGAATAGAGCCGATCCACAGCCTGATTTACCTCTTTATTCCACCGCTCCTGTTCTTCCATATTGGATTCCAAGGCTCTGTAATCGATCGTCAATCCCTGACGTTCCAAAGTCCACGACAAGGAGATAAGCTTGTGACGTACTCGATCCTCTCTTTGAGCCTGTGAAAATCTTAGCTTCATTCTCACCCGATCGCGGGTTCTACGGCACCATACGTACTCTTCCAGAAGACTCTTGACGTCTAGGCTATTGACCTCTATACGATCCGAACCTTCGGCAACTTTTCCATGCCTCCATTGGTTGCCTTCCTCGTCTGGAGAATCCCAGTCATCGCGAACTTCTTTGACGTTGTCGTCATGCATAGGTTCGGAAATCCGAAAATTATCTCGTTGCCGGGTGGAGTCGG
>JOMC01000154.1:0-123268 GCA_000812125.1 Aspergillus ustus
ACTCGGTTACAGCAGTGGCATTCTCTCCTGGTGGCAGGTGGATTGCCTCAGCTTCTAATGATCAAACTGTCCGGCTATGGGATGCAAGCACGGGCAAGCACCAAAAGACACTAGCTGGCCACTCTGACTCAGTAACAGCAGTGGCATTCTCTCCAGATGGCAAGCAAATTGCTTCAGCATCTGATGATGGTACTGTCAGGCTGTGGGATGTTGGTGCTTCCCTGCGCTTTGTCAAATTATTTGGAATCTCTTTGGGTTCGCTACGCAAGTTTCGAAAGTGGCACCAACAGATCAAAGTCCCTTATACTGTCACAAGCTTAACCTACCTGGCTGATGGTCAAACCCTCCGGACAGACCTTGGTCTTTTTAATGTTGGTGATAGTGACTCTAATGGTGGCTTATCACTCAAGGATGACTGGATCTGCTATGGAGTGATGCCAGTATTTCGGATTCTCCCAGGATTGCAGCCAAGCTGCTATGATATTTGGGGGGGCTACATTACCATTGGTTTTACAAATGGTCAAGTACTGTGTCTTGAGTTTGATTGTAGCGCGTTGGGGCAGTTATTACTGTAAGATTCTTTTCGTTCTACATATCCCATTTGTGAATTGATGTTTCAGGTTCATAGTCCCCATTTACTCTCTCTATTTTCTAATTCCTATTCTATGTAAAAGTAGGGCTTGGAGCGTGGTGAATCCATTATCGCGTGGCTCGCCACCAGTGAGTTTGGCCAGGTCTCAACAAATCATGGTTTCCACTTGGCAATTTTCCGGTTTTGTCTTGTTGATGACGGTTCGTAAAATACGAAAGTAACAGCCCAAACCTAAAATGGACTAGCTCTCGGTTGTGGCGCTAAGAAAGAGAAAGACTTTTAAAAAGCGAAAGCCAAACCTGCAAGGCACTGTATCTTGTAACGAACTCAGCTTTGAATGAACTTATTTGTCTGGAATAAAGTCGGATATGAAGACCATGATATCATTGACATATAATACATACTAACTACCGACTAACTACACTGCCTTCGATGACAATTTGGAATTTTCGCCCACAAAGAGAGACATTAAAGCCAACAAACAAGGTAAGTTGTCCTAAATCATCAAATCAAATACCTCCATCAGCAAGCTCCTCGGCGGCTTCGGCGGCCTAGTCGGCAACCCCATCAGCGTCGAAACAGCCGTCTGTGCGCCGCGCACACTATACTCGATCTCGAGCGTGGTATCCCCCGGGATCTCAGCGAACTGACCCACGCACGCGAAATTCGTCGTCCTCGGCGGCACGACAGTGGGTCTGTCGTGATGGCTGCGCGTGAGGAAGGGAGCAGTTGCAAGCGGCATCGAGCAGGGGATCGTCTTTGAGTTCTCGATGATGGAATCGGCGTTCGAGGCCGAGGTCTCGATGATGCCCATGTGGCCGAGGATCTCGCGGAGGATCTCCTCGCCGGAGCACGCGGTCATCTCCTTCTGGACGTATTTTCCCGTGTTGCGTGGGTTGAGCCCGTAGCCCATCATGATGGTGATGTTGTCCATCTGGTCGGAGAAGACTGGCTGGTGCGGGATGCACAGGGTCATCTGCCAGGGGCTGCCTGTGAGCGAGAGCAGGGATCCGTTTCCGGGTTTGTCGTGGGTGATGCGCTCGTAAGCCGCTGGGAACTCGTTGTCGGTGAATGTGGTTGTGAAGGTTGAGGCGGTCGACTCGTCGATGCGCGAGAGGAAGTTGCCTGGGTTGCCAAATTTCAGCGACTTCTGCGCCAGGCTCTCCCACAGCTTCCAGTCGCCCTTTTTGAGGTCCTGGCTGGAGGATGGGAGCGGTGGAGGGGGTGATTTGTTCGTGCCGAAGACGGCGCCCGTGTTGACGGAGCCCAGGTTCATGATGACGATGTCGGTTGGGTCGACGGTGATGCGCTCTTCCATCTTCGAGCTGAGCATCTCGATCTCTGAGATGGTTGTGGGATCGCCATCGGGGTAGGATTTGAGATCTGTTACGTGCGTGTTGAATCGGAAGTCCACGCCTTGGTCTTTAAGGTAGTCGGTTAGAGGGCCGACGGCGGACTCGAAGAAGTTGTAGTCGGTGCGATGGACGGTCTTGACGTTGTTCAGCGAGCCCATCTCCTCGAGGTACTTGCGGAGGTGGCGCTTGAACTCGGCTGCGCTGTGCCAGGGCTGGAGGGCGAACCTACACCACCATAGATATTAGCCAGTAAACCCCTTCTTCAGGTAGGTGGCATACGTAGACGACCACAGCATCCAGAAGCTGGTGTCGAAGAAGGTCTTGTCAAACACATCCTCAATTTTCTTCGTCCCCACCGACGCCTCATTCTCCATCATCAACCCCACCAGCGTCATGCGATGCTTCATCCCAACCTGGAACCGTCCAGCATGAAACAGCTCAGCACCATTGTCTCCCATCTTCACCCCGCGCACCTGCGCCCGCGCCTGAGCCTGTCGAGCCTCGGTGTCCTTCTCCTTCTCTTTCATCACCCCCTCCCTCTCCCGAATACCCTCCATAACCGACTTCCTCCCCTGATCGCCCCCCTCACTCACCCCGGGAATCATATCAAGCAACCGCTCCACACACTCGCCATGAAAATGCGGGTTCCCATCCATAGGCAGGAAGTACCCGTCGACAGCATCGCCATGGATCTTCAGCCCGCCGCCAGATTCAGGACTGCCGTCGAGGATGTGGATGTTTCCGGGGGGAACCTGCGCATCTTTCATTAGATGCAGCGCCGCGCTGAGATTCGAAACCCCGCTGCCGACTAGCCACGCTTCGCTGCTTTTCGAGTCGCGGCGTTGTGGGTGTGCTGGGCGTGGGAAGTGGACCATTTTGGGAAGCTGTGTTTGTGGGAATGGGCGTATAATAGTTAAAGATATTGATTAGAAGTGTTTATAGCCGTAATCAGCTGTCGCTAGAGCTTCGAATACGCTGCGAGGGGGTAGAGCATCTTTATTTGTGACATTATGCCTTAAAGAGGAGGCTACAGCATAGTCGCTCCATGTCTTGACGTCAACGCTGTGATCACTCACGAGGTCTGCTGATTTCGATGAGCACGATATGTCTCAATGGAATTCATAAATCGTAGGTCTTGGGGTTTGGAGCCCCAGATCCTGGACTAAACTTATCCCAGGGCGAACCGTGGTTCGTCTGTGTGTGGGCGTGGACATTGGTCGATCACGAAGTCTGTCTAGGTCAGCCCACCTTGCTTTTGAAGTGAGTGCGTGACCTACATTCAGCTGTTAACCAGTCCTAGTAGTAGCTGGAATATCGAGACACAAGCGACCGTTGACCTAAAGGTTCCCGATCTATTCTACTAGCAGTAGAATGACCTGGTAGGCAGACATGGCCCATCACCATCAGTACCCGCTGTCGCTCACAGATCCCCCGATCGATCAACGACCTCAATGCCTGCTGGCTATCTATTTAGGCTATTTTAACCACTCTCAGCCATGTCTAGCCTATGCTGATAAACCGTGTAAATCCTCTGTTTTATTTGCTCCCGGCGTACCGAACCCCGGTACGAGCAGCGTATCGAGCAGGCTTTGGGGGCTCTCTCCAACCATTTCAACCGAGGCGACCCACTTATTGCCGGGGAAGAAGACCTGGCCAAAAGCGATGATGATTCAGACCGTATGCTACCGAAGGCAGAAGCAAATAGGACCACTGGAGGTTGTCATTTCTCTCCCCGCAGGGTACTACCTAGCAGGAGTCTGGGGCCCCTCGTTCGGTCAATGCGGTCTCTAGCCAATTAGAGTGCGATTAGTCCTGTCCTGAGGATGTAGGGATGTATATGTATTTAAGCGTATGTCTTCTCGGCCAGGGTCTTGCAGGTTGAAAGAAACTGAGAAACGAAACTACTCTACTACTCTTCTCTCGTAGCTGACCATGGGCCACATCGAGAATCCCACCGCAGGCCCCGACCCGGAGACCACGATCGAGCAGGAGAAGCATGCCCTCGGACAGCATATCGAGGCTCTCGTCGAGGAGGAACACAACCTCACTTTCCTGGCCGTCTGTCGCCAGTATCCCAAGATTGTGTGGTGGTCGTTCTACTGGTGCTTAACTGCCGTTGCTTGTATGTGTCGTATACCTTCTGTGATAGATGCTTTAACTGACTCGTTTTCCAGGGGGCTTTGAAATGTCCGTGAACAGCGCAATCATCTCGGTTCCTTCCTTTCGCGCATACTATGGGTGAGTGGATCAACTGCAAAGATAGACAGAACCTAGCTGACCCCGATATCATAGCTACATGCTCAACGGCGAGCCCGTCATTCCAGCCGAATGGCTCAGCGCCTTCGGCGTCTGCAGCTACTGCGGCCTCTTCTTCGGCGGCTTCGTCTGCAGCGCAATCGCAGACCGATACGGTCGCAAGATTGGACTCGCCGTGGGAATCGTCGTGGCCACGGGCGGGATATTCGGCGAGATATTCGCCACGTCGCGCGCCTCCTTCCTCGTTGCGAAGTTGATTCTCGGCATTGGGGTCGGCTTCTACCTCACCCTGGGACCGGTGACCTGTTCTGAGTTTGCACCCGTCGTCATGAGAGGGCTTTCAACGTCAGGTGTCAACCTAGGCATTGGCGTCGGCGGTCTTCTATCCAAGTCCGTCACAAGAGGGTTCGGCACGCGCACTGATGAATGGGCCTTCCGCGCCCCCTTTACCGCGCAGCTCTTCTTCTCACTCATCCTCATCGCACCGCTCTACTTCTCCCCCGAGTCCCCATGGTTCCTGGTACGATCAGGCCAGATCGAAAAAGCCCGCAAGACATTACTTCTGCTCTACTCCTCCGAAAGCGAAGCCGAGAAACGCATCGCCGACATCACCACCACCATCCAGACCGAATCCCAACTCGAGCAACCCAGCTACCTCTCCGCATTCAAGGGCACAGCCCGCATACGCACCCTCATCTCAATGGGCGTCTTCGTCGGCCAACACGCCGTCGGAATCGTCTTCGTGCTCAGCTTCGCACCTTACTTCTTCCAACTCGCGGGCCTGGGCGTGGCAGACTCACTCAACTTCGGCGTCGGCATCAGCGCCTGCGGCATCGTCGGAAACGTCACGGCCTGGTTCGCGGTGAACCGCGTCGGTCGACGCATGCTGTATACCTGGGGCGTGGCCGGGTGCTCGCTGGTGCTGTGGTTGATTGGATTCCTGGATCTTGCGGGCACGCAGGCTGCGAAGTGGGGGCAGGGTGCGTTGTGTGTGATTTATGCGTTTGTTTACTATCTTACTCTGGGGGCTATTTCGTTTGTGCTCCTCGGGGAGGTATCTTCGCTGGCTCTTCGAGCGAGGACGACGGCGCTTGCTACCGCGACACAAGCGGCTCTGAGGATCGTCTTTCAGATTGTCGTTCCGTATCTGGTGAACCCTGACGCTGCGGTATGTGACCCCTCCCCTTACTAAAAGATTGCACGCACCGGCGCTATCCATTACTAAAGGAAACTCGGCTAACTATTGAACGCATGCAGAATCTAAAAGGCAAAGTCGGCTTCGTCTTCGGAGGCACGTCACTCATCGCTACGATCCTTGCTATCTGGTATATCCCCGAGCTCAAGGGCCGCACGCACTCGGAAATCGACGAGATGTTCGCCCGCCGCGTCCCGACGCGGAAGATGGGGTCCTATGTACCGGAGTAGGCGAGTTTGCTTGCTATATGGAGTCGTGTAAGGAGAGATTTATCCTGGGAGGGCTTTTAGGATTACCGTCATACAAACAACCTAGCGTAGTATGGAAATTTAGTGGAAGAGCTGTAGTGTTTTCATGTCCAGATAGCTCTATCGCTGGAGCCAAATGAATTAGTTTGGGCTAATGTTATTTTGGCACTCACTCTGTAAGCACTGCTTGGAATATTGCTTGAAGGAGGTATCGGACTCTGTATAGGGTGGCATGAAGAAAAGGGACTTCCTAATGCTATCAAAGCTAATTTCACGCATTGGCCAAGGATCAACACCGTACATAATGGTTAGACGCTGGCTGGAAACCTATAGGCAACAGACACTGTTCACCGATGATGCATAAAATAAACGTCATTCCCCATTGCATTTATGCTACTGCTGTCTGTCCGACGATGGATAGCCTTGTATACTCTATTTATTCACTAAATACGAGCAAGCTGTTGGACATGCCCCTTCAAGCTACAGACTGCCCTCAAAGCATGCGGATCACCCGCAAACGCCGCAAATTCCACTGCGAATTCATCGCACCGCAGGACAAATTGCCCGTCCCGCATCTGCTGGAGTGGTCGCAGTGACGCCGTTACAGTAGCCTCAGCCTGCTGGCCTACTCCCACATCAACCGCCTGGAATCCGAGCAGGATGCACGACGGGAAATCCACCAGGCTCGGCCGTGCATAGACCTGCGCCACATATCTCCCAGAATGAGCTCCAGTGTTTCGCACCGTCGCGACTACAGTCACCGACTCAGTGTCCAGAGAAGCATTCAGACCGTGAACGCGCAGGTCGGACGTCGTGAAAGTGGTATACGAAAGCCCAAACCCGAGCGGGTACGCAGCGTCGACGCCCAATTTATCCAACAACGCCTGCCCGAACCACCGATCATACTTGATCTTCGTCGCATTGATATCGAAATCGGGAAGATGGTCCTCGCTCGCGGGGATCGAAAACGGTAACCGGCCACTCGCGGGCACGCTCCCCGTCAGCACATCCATCAGTCCGTGCCCGCCCTCGCACCCGGCGTACCAGCTCACGAGCAGAGCGGGCACCTTGTCCTTCCACTCTTCCATGATGACTGCGCCTCCGCAGACGACAGAGACGATCGTGCGAGGATTGATCGAGGCAACGGTGCCGATGAGCTCGACGTCCGCATCTCGAAGCCGGAGACTCACCCTGTCGCCGCCGGCGCCGGCCTTCCACGAGTCCTCGGATTTGTCTTTCTCGCGGGGCCCCGCGTTCTCGAGATACTCAAGGATCCGCTTCTCCTTGTCCGATACGGCGGGTGGAAATAGTGCGCGCAGGGCTGGGTTCTTCATCAATGTCGGCGCCGCGTACTCGCCTTCGTCTTTCTCCGTATACCCGACGACGCAGAGGACGAAGTCTGCGTCGGAGGCTACTCGCTTGAGCTCAGAGATGGATGGCGACGAGTCCGTGAGGAGAACGATCTCAGCGTCTGGAAACGCCGCCTGCGCGCCCTCGTACGGTGTAACCACGTGCGGAGACCAGACGTGCGAGGAGCCCCGGTCTCCCGTAATCGGGGTGTTGGCCAGCCGACCGATGAGAAGGATCTTGCGGGCTTTACGGGAATCGATCGAAAGTAGGGGCTTGCCCTCGACGGGCTCGTTTCGTAGTAGCACGGCTGATCTGGAAGCCACCTCTCTTGCGAGGGCGCGGTGCTCGGTACTGTAGACGACAGAGAGGTCTGGGATGTCTTTCCTGAGTGTCGGGGCGAATTCGAGCTGCTTGCGTAGGATTCTGGAACAGGACTCCTTCACAGTGGACCATTCCAGCTCGCCAGCATCCAGCGCGCGCTGGAGGTGCAGATGCCGGAGCTGCTTGAACGGAGTCTCGATATCCAAGCAAGCCTTGACCGAGAGAACAGGGTCGCGAAGACCCCAGATGAAGTCCGAAATAACAAACCCATCAAACCCCCACACCCCCCGCAGGACCTTTGTGAGCAGCTCACCATTCTGCCCCGCCCACTCCCCATTAACCGAATTATACGCCGACATAACAGAAGCCGCACCAGCTTCTACGACCCGTCGAAAATGCGGCAGATACACCTCATGTAGCACATCCTCATCCACTTCTACATCAACCTGAAACCGCGCATTCTCCATCGAATTCACCGCGAAATGCTTGACACACGCCATAATATGCCCCTGCACCCCCCGCGTAAGCGCAACCCCAAACTCCCCCAGAAGAATCGGATCCTCGCCATACACCTCCTGACACCGCCCCCAGGCCGGATGCCGGGGTAGATTGATGCACACGCCCGAGTAAAGATTCGCACCCTGGGCTTTCGCCTCGCGGCCGATTGCGTCGCCGACGCGCTGCTCGAGGGTCGGGTCCCAGGTTGCGCCGCGGGCCATGGGGACGGGGAACGCGGTTGAGGAGCCCATGACCACGCCACGGGGTCCGTCGGAGAAGCGGATGCCCGGGATTTGGAGGCGCGGGATCGAGCCGAAGATGTAGGGGACGCGGTTGAAGCGGTCGTAGAAGAGGTTGCGGAAGCCGGGCCAGAAGGATTCGTCGCCGTCTAACAGGGAGAGGAGTTCCGGGTTGGAGAGGGAGGTGAGGAGGTGCGAGGTTGCTTCTGCTATGGGTGTGCCATTCTCGATGGCTGACACGGCGTCGGGGAATGTGCATGTGTTGCCATCCCGGTGCAAGTCGGTTGTAGATGTCATGGTTGGAATGTTATCTCTCAACACTAACGGTACACAAGATCGCGTGGTGTGAACGTAGTATTCGCTCAGCGTACGCGCAGTAGTTGAGCTGAATATACTACAAAGACTAGAGCAGAATCATACGCACCGTCGAGGGCTGAATTCAGCCTGAATTTAGCCGGACAACAGCAGAGATCCTGTTGGGAACCCCCGCGCGCTGAGATACCGCGGATCGGTAGTGTGTGGGACATCCGCAAGCCGGAAACGGATGTATGCCAGTGCTCACTAGGTGCAGCCGCGGGGTATGACATGGCACGACATGAGCCGGGCCAATTCTCGCGGCTGGATGGTACACAATGTAACTCGGGTACATGTGGTCACCACGATCAGGGGGGCATCTCATGACATCGCAGGCCACGAGATATCGATGGGAGGCAGACTTTGAATTCTCGGCAGTTACGCTCGCCCAACTGGCATATCTGCGCTCTGGGCACAGGACTTTCTACGTGCTGATGAGGGCTTCTCCATTCTACGCTGCAAACTGCCGTCTTCGGAGATTTCAATATAGACACGTGCTTGAAATTTGACTACCTTGAAAGTATATTATCAACCACTCCCTGTCGCCCAAAAAGGTGCCTTAGCACATGTCCGTAAACTGGTCGAGGTATAGAAAATACATGCTAGAACTGGACTGTCATCTATCTACAGTACCAATTGATTTGACCTGTTATATCCCTTGCAACGGCAGGGACAACAAAACGTGGACCCTTCGATGTGTTTTGTTTCTCACTCACACCTCCAACACTCTCCCGTAGCAGACCGACTGTCACAACCGTGTCGAAAGACAGCCTTCTGCGGATACGGACAAATAACCTGCTCCATTGTCCCATTACTGGGTAAAGTAACAGTGACAGCGCTAGAACCAGGCGCAGTCCCATTCTCCACCCACGCGCGCAGCTGGTCGAACATGTGAACTGGTTGGCCACCGTTCCCGCCGAAGCAGTGCTGGAGACCGGGGACGCGGTAGTAGCGGTAGAAATCGGATGTGTTGTTGAGGAGCTGTGAGACTTCAGTGAAATAGTGTAGTGTGCTTGCGGGGGTGATTGCTTGGTCGGACTGAAATGGATTTATATTATTATCGCGGCTTATGGTCTTGGGGATGGGAATACGTACGAGTCCGTGGTATGTGAGCATCTTCCCTCCAGCTTTCTGGAATGCTGAGATACGTGTCTCCGTGGCAGCCACTGTGTTGACCTTCTTCTTCAGTGTGAGGTACAGCTGGTCGTACTGTTCGTGCGTCAGAGTTGTGACGTTGGCAGAGAGATCTCCAAGGACGAAAAACTTCCACCAGAACTGGAGCTCCTGTCGCTGGGTCGGAACGCATGACCCGTCGCTGGAGCAGGTCGACGCGGCGAGGAACGACAAGTCCACTCCAGGCTCATACCCAAACCACATAAAGTCGCCATTCGAGTATCTGGGCCCGTCAAAGATCGCCTTCGCAACATCGATCGCCGCAGCTGTAATCGCCACCTCTGTCCCAGTCTCATTGCAGGCAAATTTCCTTCCGACCAGCTCATCCAGCTTGAATTTCGCCTTGCACTTCTCCGGATCAGAAATAAGGCCATCCTTGACGCCATCTAACCCATCGCACACGGCGATTGCAAGGGCGTTCAACTGCACCATCTCGCATTTACGCGGGTACTGCTTCATCAGGTCCATGTAGAACGCCGGCCAGACCGAAGTCACGGCCAGTTCGACCCATTGCAGCGCGGGCGCCGCCGCGATGACCCCGTCATAGGCTGTTGGGTACTGCTGGGCTAGGATACTTGCCTGTCGCCCGCCGTTGGAGCAGCCGTTCCAGTATGAATATGCCGGGTCCTGTCCGTAATAAGCGCGGATGACGCCTTTGGCAAGGATGGACTGTCGTTCGGGCGCTGTTAGCATAACTTCTCGGGGAAGGGAAGGAAGGAACGAACTAAGTCATTCAGGGATCTCTGCCCAAAGTTATCGAACGCAACGAGATTCAGATTCCCAGGACTAACCATCCCCCAGGACGCCGGGTTCGGAAATTCCCCAACGCCTGCATCGGTCGTCGCGGTCACGTATCCATCATGGATAGCCCCCGCCATGCCCGTATACGAGACAATTAACCGTCCTGCAGTCCACCCTCCTCCACCAATCGACTGCAAGACTCCATTCCAGTTCGCAGGCGGGAGCCAGATCTCGGCGTTGATCGCGTCATTCTGGCCCGGGTGGGTGTAGGTTACCGTGACGTTGCAGAAGCTTGCGTCCGTGACGTTGATTGTTGGCTGCGAGTAGCGCCAGCCATCTTGCATGGTGAAGTTGTAGTTGGTGACCAGGTCAGCACTAATGGAGAGGATGTCTGCGCCGAAGAGCGAGGCGGCTGAGAACGTGGGCGGCGTGCATGCTGCGATGGGTGAGAAGACGGCGGCCATGGCTGGTGAATGGATGGAGACTGTGAGAGTGTGTGGGTCGTTGTGCGTGCGCCACCCTTGCTTGAGAGGGGGCGCTTGCTGGTGCTTTATGAGGTGCTCGTCTGACTGCAGCAACTGTATACATCGGCCAGCTTTGTTCCGTACACCCCCGGCTCTTCTGCAATCCTCCGGAGTACGTTCTTGCGGGGTAAAGATGGAGACCCACATCCTACCGAAAGCCCGCGGTAGCCTATATGTCCGTTCGTTGCTTTACAGACTGTTGCGGTTCAGACCGGGGCCATTATATTGATTTTGCGAGGCAGTCTACGGTAGCAGCCGCGCTGCATTAGCTGCCCAAGGGAAGGGGAAAGAGGGTTAGTGGACCAGGACCGAGGTGATCCATAAAGGCTACAGGGAGAGGAACGGGGAGGACGCTTCGACAAGTTGGAGATATGCCTCTTGAATTGTGAAAACAGTCAGTAAAAGTGGGTTATTATGTATGGGTTTGGGCAAATATTTTTTTTAGGACCAGGGAGGTGCGGGAGGGGGGCCACCTGAAAAGCTTCATCTTCTAGACATACTGGTATACTGGGATACTGGTGGTAGTTCTTTAGTGAATAGTGTCTCACTGTCAGTCCACACGGAGACGTACGTACGCGTTCTCAAAAGTCTAGTACACCGACCGCATTTAACCCGCGACCTTGCGCATTGATTTGGAGCGAACATTTGTGTCCGGAGCACTAACCGCGCGATTCGAGCTGGACGAGTACAAAAGCAAAAGCGGTTCTATTGAGCTACATCTACAGTATTCGCCGGCACAGGGGAAGACGCATTTCTCGCATGGGTGCTTATACATGGGCACGGGATGCGGACGACTAGGTGTGATGGAAAGGGGCGCCGTCAGGTTCCATATTTTGATCGCAGTCAATGATGATATCACAAACTATGCAATGTCTACCACTGGGTTTTTTGGTTTGCCTCCTTGTGCAGGTCCGAATACGACGTACCCCTATTATTATGTACATACTCGACAGTAGCGCCCGCGGGAAGCGCCGGTCCACTTGCGTGGCAGTAATCATGGGAAGACAGGGACATTGTGGCATTTCGCCAGAATGATTCACTCGTGGCGCAGGTATCTTAGGGCAGAGGCAGAAGAGATTTCAGGTATCAGATCCATGGTTCTTCTGCCAGGCTGAGCACAACCGATCGTCATGTGGAGTCGCAAACCGAACACGAGTTGCCCTGCGAAGCAATCGACCCACTGCGAGCCTGGTAGGGGAAATCGCACTCGGGTACAGATAGTAGCGGTCTTTTGTATCAGAATACAGATATAAAGATCATGTCACATCGCATTCCTGTTCCTTCGCTTCACATTCACACACCCACTGTATTCCCCCGTCCAAAATGAACATAGCAGCCTGCACCCCGGGCGCAATCCACCCCCCCGCCGTCTACGGCACCGAAATCCTCTCCCTCTCAGCGAGCTGGGTAACGAACTTCACACTGGACGTACCGGCGACATACAACTACAACCACGGCGCCGCGGCCGTCTCCAACGCCGAATTCTGCAACATCACCGTAACCTACACGCACCCGGGCTACGATGACCAGATCACGGTGGAAACCTGGCTGCCCCCAGCCCGAGACTGGAACGGCCGGCTACAGGCAACCGGCGGCGGCGGGTGGCAAGCTGGCCGCTTTCCCTTATCGAATTTCTTCATGACCGGGGCGCTCAGCGAGGGGTATGCTACTACAACAACGGACGCGGGCCTGGGTTCCGCGAGTGCGCCGAATGACTGGGCTCTCACGAGCCCGGGAAACGTCGATATCATCGCGATGCAGAACCTGGGCTCGCGATCGCTGAACGATCAAGCGCTGCTAGCAAAGGAACTCATCCGCAACTTCTACGGGCGCGACGCCGAGTACGCGTACTGGAGCGGGTGCTCGCAGGGCGGACGGCAGGGCCTCATGCTCGCCCAGCGGTATCCAACCGCGTATGATGGCATCGCGGCGAGTGCGCCTGCGCAGTCGTGGACGAAGCTTACGGGCGGGTTGTACTATCCGTTGCTTATGAAGAGCTGGTATGGGGTTGAGCCGTTGGCGTGTGAGTTGGATTTTCTCACGCAGGAGGTTGTTGCGGCGTGTGATGGGATGGATGGAGTCGTGGATGGGATTATCTCGGATATCGGGGCGTGTGATTACAGCCCCTATGAGTCTGTTAATAAGACTTTTGTCTGTGCTCCGCTTAACAGGACTATCCCGCTCAGTCGCGGCGCTGCGATCATTGCGGATGCCGCCTGGTCGGGGCCAGAGACGAAGGCTGGCGAGAGGTTGTGGTTTGGTGTGAATCCGGGCTCGGATATCAGCAGCCTGGGGTCAGCGCCGGGACAACCGACATCAGGCGGAAATGCAACGGCAAAGTCCGATCCCTGGTTCGGCCTCTTCGTCGCCAAGAACGCGAGCTTCGACCCTACGACAATGTCCTTCGATGAGTACGTTAACGCCTTTTTGCACGGCGTGCAGGAATTCAGCGGCTTCATCGACGCCTCCGACCCTGATCTAAGCGAATTCCGCAACGCGGGTGGCAAACTCATTGCATATCACGGCATGGTACGTGTTCATCTATCTATATCTAGCTTCCAAACAGGAAGGAGAAGAAGAGCGACTGCTAACTCAAGTGGTAATATCATACAGGCCGACCCCGCCATCCCGACAAAGGGTACCGAGTTCTACTACGACTCCGTCCGCGAGTTATTCCCAGATATCCTCGACTTCTACCGGTATTTCGAATCCCCGGGACTGGCGCATTGCTCCGGCGGTGCAGGCGGGCAGCCCACGACCGTGTTTGATGCGCTGCGGCGCTGGGTCGAGAACGGGACGGCGCCGGAGACTCTACCCGTTGAATACCCGGCTGCCAATGGCAATGGGACCACCTACCATCGCAAGCTGTGTCCGTATCCGCAGCAGGCAAAGTACATGGGCGGGGATGTATCGGTGGTGAGCAGCTTCCGCTGTGTGGATCCGTTTGCGGATGTGGATGGGTGCTCGGATTGTTGAATGTGGGATTCGAGTCCGAGATAGATGTTTTCGCTTTCATGTACGAGTAACCCAAGTCAATTCAAGACGATGTGTTTGAAAATCTCCATAGTAGCGTAGATCAAACAGCCTGAAGCTGCAGCATCGGCCACATGATAAACTGCCTATGGAAGGCATCAAGATGGTGCCAGCACGCGGTCAGGATATGCTCGGGCCAACCCTGGATAAACCACGCGACATCCATATCCTTGAGCAAGACGGTAAAGAAGGCGAAAACCGTCAAGGCCAGCGGGTGCCGGCGCCGCAGGTCGTGTAGCACACTATCCGGCAGCATGTACAGCCACCCGAAGACCTGCGGGAATTGGAGGATGCGCTCCGCGGGCGAGTCCGGTGGCGGGTGTACGACGCTGTATGTTTGCTTCAGGCTTTCGAGTATCCGCGTGTAGTCGAGGTGGACGGATTGGTGTGGGTGGTAGGTGCTGTCTAGCAGGAAGCTCAGCTGGTCGAGGTGATCGGCCGCCATCGCGTTGCCTTCGGTTTGCAGGGGGGCGGGCGGGGCTGGGAGTTGTGGTGCCGGGTCTCCTGTCGTCAGCTCGTCCTGGAAGTTGTATGAGTGCGAGGTGGAGATGTCCAGCGAGAGGACATTGCTGCAAATATCGAGGATCGAACGAACCCCCATCAACAGGGACAGACAACCCGATTCGCCGTCGTCTCGAAAACCCAGGTATTCGCCGGCCTGCGGGCCCCGTGCGAGCGAACAGGTGAAGATGAACACGGCGCCCGTGTAGATGACCTGCCCGTTGCAGCCGGTGATTTGCGGGACGACGCCTGCGGCCTCGCGGACGGCGGTTTCGTAGTGTTTCTCTGCCTCGGCGGCGTAGTCCACGTCTTGCCCGACAATCTGCTGCAGCTGCGTCGGATTCCGCGAGAGGTGGAAGCCCGAAACGGCGAGCAGGAGGCGCAGAAAGTAGTGGTGCTGGAATCCCCAGCGCGTCATTTGTGTCTGCCATTCGCTCTGGCCGGCGCCCAGTTCTGCGCAGGTCAGGAAGTGGTGGAATAAGGCGAGGTCTGTTGCGTTGAACTGGAATGCCTTGTTTCCCACGGCTGAAGAAGTTTCGGGCGTAGCTGATCGCTCAGACACGTCAGAGATTGGGGCGTCGCGCCTCCTGTACGCGCGCTTTGGGGGCTCGAAATTGGCTTGCGAGGACGAGATGAACGTCAGTCTATCCTGCGCCGATGCTCCCCTGGCGGGGGTAGAAGATGGCACATTATCAGTCGGAGAACTGATTGTGTAGTCACACTGGACCGAATGGCGCAAGCAGTTTGTGCAAGCGGGCTTGACTTCGTCGCACTGATTATTTTCGTGAGCCTTCTCGTCTTGTAATTTCTTGTGTATGTTTGCGTGGGCTTACTTTGATCTTCCTCCGCTTGCAATTGCCACACCCCAACCGCGACTTGGAATGCGTCTTCCGGGCGGCTTTACCGGTGTAACTGCTGACTGTTGGGCTCATTTTGATTCAACTGTGGCTGTCGAGGAGGACTGTCTTGCGTCAAAAAGAAGAATCTGACAGCCTTCGCTGGGCAAACTTGAATTGGGCGCCTTCTAACGACATCTCCACTTAGTGCCGAAATGCTTCTTTTATGGGCCCACTTTGTTACATACAAACCAGCAAGCAACCTTTTACATACATACAGTAGACTCTGTAATGCCATTACTATGACGCTATAGCTTGGAGCTGGGGGTCGCAGACGCATCAAGATACTCCCACACACACTCATCCCCGACCACCCCCTCCAACCCAAACTGCCTCTTCAACTCCATCGCAAGCCGATAATACCGCTCATGCCGTTCCCTCACCTTCCCCGCCCCCTTGATCTGATCCCGCCCAACCTGATGCCGATGCGCCGCATCAGGCCCATCCGCCACACGCACAAACCGCGCATACGTCCACATCTCCGGCAGCGGCGTATGCTGCGTAAGACCCTGCCCACCGAAGAATTGCATGCACTCATCGATCACGCGGGCAACCCTCTCAGGGACAAGGATCTTGCTCTGCGCGATCACATAGCGACCCGCCTTGTTTCCCCGTGTATCCATCGTATCCGCGGCGTTGAAGACAACCAGCCTCAGCGCATCGATCTCCATGCGCATCTGCGCAACCCGCTCGATATTACTATCGAAACTCCCGATCAGCCGCCCGCGCGGGGTCTTCCGCGCGTCCGTCGCGCGGATCAGCGCGTACTCGTACGCAAGCTCAGCCTGCCCGATCAGTCGCATGCAATGGTGGATCCTCCCCGGTCCCAGCCTGCCCTGCGCGATTTCGAAAGCGCGGCCGGGGCCGAGGATTACATTCGCGGCTGGAATGCGCACGTTGTCGTAGACGAATTCGCCGTGCCCGTCGGGCGCGTGGTCGTAGCCCATTATCGAGAGGTTGCGTTTTATGCGCAGCCCCGGCGTGTCACTGGGGACGAGCACCATTGAGTGGCGGAGCCACGGGTTGGGGTTCTGGGGTTCGGAGCACGCCATTACGATGTAGAGTTTTATATCGGCGTTCCAGAGCACGCCGCCGAAGATTTTGCGACCGTTGAGGATGTAGTACTCATCGCCATTGCTGTCGCTGGCTTTCTCCATGCGGAGGCTGATATTCGTCGCGTCCGATGAGGCGACGTCCGGCTCGGTCATGGAATATGCCGAGGAGAACTCCCCCCGTAATAGCGGTTCCAACCAGCGCGTCTTCTGCTCCTCATTCGCGTATTTTGCGAGAAGCTCGATATTCCCCGTCTCGGGCGCGTGGCAGTTCATCGTCTGCGCGGCCCAGTAGACGCGGCCCATGATATCCGCGCAGCACGCATACTCGAGGTTCGTGAGCCCCGGGGAGTTGGGGAAATGGTGAGGGAGGAATAGGTTGAAGAGGCCGCGGGCTTTGGCTTTTTCGCGGAGCGACCGCATTAGCGGCGGCATCTGCCAGCGGTGTTTTGCGATCTGGGCGCGCATGATGCTGTCGGCGGGGAGGCATTCGGTTTCGACCCAGTTGTGCACGGCTTGGATTTTCTCCAGCGCGAGAGGGCGCAGTTTCGAGAGGACCCATGGGGGGAGGTGCTCGAAGGGCGGGGCGGTGGTGTCGATTGGGTTGCTCATGGCTGGGCTGGGAGAGTATTTTTTTTGCTAGATCCGATTGATGATCCAAGCGCTCGGACAGCACTTTGTTCATATATATACGTAGGGCAAGAGCTCAGCCTCGGTCCGAGTGTCGGTTAAGCGTAGGACAGCCAGGGGCGGGGTTAAGAGGTTTATATTTCGTCAACTATTGTATCGTTAGGCTCATGTCTCTCATTCTATTCTATATTCGCCACGTTTGAAGCCATGTTCATGTCTCCTACAGCGTAAACCCCGTCTCCATTACCCAGGGTAATTCCAGGTTTTTATTAAACTCATCATCGCAGCTTGTCTGCGCACTTGGTGACGCATCCAAATCGCACGCACTCAACCTCAGCGCGTTCCCTGGCCCGAAAAAGAAATTGTCCATTGCTTCTACCCACACCGGTGTGACCTCTTCTGCAGGCAGATCCGATGTATCATGGTGCGCTATTGATGCGGCCGCGTACAATACCTCAGTCTCCTGTAAGGAGTCTTGCGGGATTGACATTGACTCGTCAATATACTGGAGGAGCCGCGCGTACTGCTGCAGAGGTAAGGTGAAGAGATTGCTACGGGCTTCGCTCTCGACAGTGTCTTCTGCATACCCTGTCGAGGCGTCTTTGAATAGCTGGAATAGCCACAGGGCTCGCGAGGCCAGATTCGACACGCGGGTTACGTGGTATCTCAGGCCAAGTGTCCGGTTGACCGCGTCGAAGAGGACGAGTATCTCGCGACTTTTCTTACTATCCGGTGACGAGTTCATGGCCAGGAGAATATACGGGGTCGTGGTGTATGCCGCCCTAGTACCAGGTTCAGTCCTTGTCCTGCAACCTGAGTGTGGATCCTGTACTTACACACTGATAGGGAGCTTATCGACTGCCTCGATAATAATGAGTTGTCGGATTTTATCCGCTATACTCGCAGTCGCTGCGAGGAGTTCTGACCGGCATAGTTGGAGGTGCTGGAGATGCCTCCGCTTGTCGTGTTTCGCTTTGCCCAGCACTGCACAGATGCGATTACTGAGTGCGACGCGGGCTGACCTACACAACTTAGACACCGGTATTAAATATGCGTTGGAGTGTACTCACTGGTAGTAGATAGCGAGCAGACTCGAGAACAGAGGGATGGATGGATGCAGACTCGCGTTCTTCCCTTCCATGTACGTCAACCAATCCAGCTCCCACAGAAGCAGCGCCGACTTTGCATCCTCGAGCCTGTCGAGGTCGGAGGCAGGGTCACTGTCTACCCGCGACCTCGTATAGGCTATCGTGGCTAGCTCCGTGACCGCGGTTGCAAAGTGGCACAGGCTCGTGAGGAGCTCGAACAGCGCCGCTTTTGTTTCGTACGAATATATCACCGAGCTGAAGATTTCGTCGTTCATATCATCCATGGTCAGCATGGGAGGATATGGACCGGATTCCTCGCCAACCATCTGGAGTGGACGCCGCATTCCTAGTGAGATGATCCGGTCGCGTATGAGGCAGCACCACCACACGCGCCGGAACGCGGAGCGATCCGCTTCGTTGACGGTGCGTTCCGGGATGAGATGGCTCGCTCGTACGAGGTTTGCTTCTCGGATCGCGATGCGGAGCCATTGCGAGTTGGCATCCACATCAAAGTCGGAGCCATAATATGTCAGGAGCAAGGTGGCCCGTGAAAGAGTTAACGCGTCCTTCTCAAGCCCGCTATCGTAAAGGAGCTGGATAATATGATCAGCAACTGACTCCAGAAGGTCAGGATACCGCATCACAAACTTTGGCCTTTTGGTAGAGATCATCGCGGGCATCGAGCAGGGAGCCGTAACCACACCGGTTTGCCACATCTGCGGGAACAAACTGCCAGGTGTCAGCGTGGGCCTCTGGAACTAGGAAAGAAAAGTTTCTCTTACACAGCTCGCAGCGAAAATCATCGCCCTGACCAAAAATAGCGGCACTAAGGTATCATCCTGCCGGGGATCCTTGTACAGCCTCCAGAACACGGCCTCGTCAATGACAGGGGAAAACGGATGCACGTAGAGAAAATAATGGCGGAGCAAGACGTCGATCTCGGCCTTGATGGGAAGCATGAGACAGCCCGTGCGCTGCAGGAGAGGCAGTCTGTCCAGCTCCAGCTCGTCCACATGAAGCGGCTCGATGAAGGCGTAGGATGAATATGACACCTCGACAGGTCTCGCCCGCGTTGAGGCTGCACAGGCGCGACGCGACGACGACGACGACTGCTTTTCAGTGACGCTTGCAAGAGCTCGAGCACGAATCAACGACAGCTGTTTCCGGCGCTCCCTCCCACCCGTAAACGCCTGGCAGGGGTGGCTATCAAGACGACAGTTCGTGCACGGGTATCCGGTCACCGTCGCGTCGCATCGCACCTTCCGGCCGTGGCAGCGCTGGCAGGCGCGCGATGCCCGCTTGATCCGACGATATCCGCTGATGTTTGGCAGGTCACTATCCATGGCCAGTACAAAAGTTTCTTGTCTATCACGTAGAAAGCGGCGAATCATTACCCCAGGCGTCTACTATTAAATGGCCCGGGGAAACTGGGGTATGCCCACTTTTAACCGACGACCCGAGGTCGATTTAATTACATGTAATAGTGAATTGCCTCTCACAGCCACGCTTGCTTACCTGTGCTTACTATGGAGCATATCCTTGCATTATGTGAGCTGAGTTGCTCCGTAAAGACTTTCGAGGTCGCGTCGTGCGGCCTTTGGGTCCGCGGACCCTCCGGCGCAGCCGCAAGTACCACTGACCTGCCGGTCAACCGTGTCCTGGATGGTTCCAAGCATCTGTAACTCTGATACATCGGTTGCAAGATTCCAATTCATGACTACATACAATGTAGGAAGTTCCGTATCCTCCGCCTCGTCTCGAGTTGGGCCCGCACTAGCATCCTGAACCGCTGAATGGCGGACGAGGTACTCAACTTAGAAGGCCGCCAACTTGTTGGCTCCCTTATATGTAAGCTATTGTCTTAAATCCAGCTCTGTTCTCGGCCCGGTCGGGAAAACAATGTCGCTGGGTGAGATTGCGCAGATGTCGCCCGTGTTCAGCCATTTGGGCTTGGGAAAGCCGCCGGATTCCCGTCGGGGTAAGTACCAATATACGTACAGTACCCTACCTTCCTCTGGGGCCATTGATTCAGAGCGCTCCGGCGTATTCCTCTGGAGCATTGTACAGTATCTTTTCTGCTATTGGCGATCAACCGACTTTGACTGACAGAAGCTGACCGGAAGGAGATTCCGGTGCGGATGCTAATCGTCCAGCCGTCGACAGGAGGCGCCCCTTGGTCGCGGCTCGCATTTAGAGATCGTCTTCGAGGGTGATATGTAGGGGCACACGGCTTTCTGGGGGTGCGGTCGTATGGAAGAGTTGCGTGAAACTTGGTTAGTCTGCATGCGATGCTCTTGGACTCCCGATGAATGGTCATTGCAACGGAGCGGAGTGCTATCTTCATAAATATCGGGTGGTTCTTTGTTATGCCGGTTGCAGTAGCTATGCAGGTCCCTGCTCTCCCTTATCAATTACCTCATTAGACCCCATCGGCAAACAACGGGCATCGCACATTTACCGGTTGACCGAGGCTGATGCCTCGGTCTGCGCTGGGCAGCTACTGGGAAACCAGTTGTTAGGTATTTAAATGTCCTTGTCTAAAGGACTACGCTACTGACTGTACAAACCTATCACTCCGCGTACAATGGTCGATATTCCAGAGTTTCGTTACATCAGCGCCACTCTAGGCGACGAGGGCGTCCTTGTTCTCAAATATAACAGGCCGCAGGCTGGAAATGCGATTAACAACGCCACCATCAAGGTATGCTCACAATAATGTCATTTGTCTTCTTTTTCCGTGTTTGATTTTACTCTAAACTCATGGTATTGACGGATTCTACTCGTTAGGAACTATTCCGCGCGCTACAATGGGCGACTGAGGAAACAAGAGTAAAGATCATTGTCCAGACGGGTGAAGGGCGATTCTTTACAACTGGTGAGTTGAGCATCTATACACAGCATTTCGAGTGCCGCTCTCTAAGGCAGACATTTTGAAACTTGCTAACTTCTGCTGATTATCTCGTAAGGCATGGACTTGTCATCAATCCAAGGCGAAGACGATTCACCACAAATTCTCTAGTAAGTATTGCCCACTTGACTCGTTCCGCATTGCTGACTAGTGCCGTGTAGCGAGGTCAACAAACTCATGATCAACTGCGAAAAGATCACCATTGCAGCGGTAAACGGACCAGGCGTCGGCTACGGCGCGAGCAGCATCGGCCTATTCGATCTCGTCTACGCCGTCCCGGATGCATACTTCTTCACTCCATTCATTAAATGGGGTCTGTGTGCTGAGGCCTGCTCGAGTTTCGCTTTTCCAAGCATCATGGGTCGCCAGCGGGCGTCACACATGCTTCTAACAGGCGAAAGAATGACAGCGGCGGAGCTTGAAGCCGCGGGGCTTGTTAGTAAGGTTATCCCCAGGGAGAACTTTTTGCAGGATGTCCTGGCTCTCGCCAGCCGTCTTGCTGCGCAGCCGGCTGAGGCGCTGAGGGTTAATAAGCAGTTGCTAGCCAGGGCCTGGAAGGAGCAGCTTCATGAAACGAATGAGCAGGAATTGCGCGCTTTTGAGGACTTGATGCAAGGGGATGCGGCGAAGAAGAGAGCGGGCATGTTTGCGGTTGAGCAGGCGTTGAAAAAGGGAAATGGGAAGCGCAGAGCGCAGAATCTGTGAATAAGATTTATCAAGAGGTTGGATAGACCAAGTTGGCAGTCTTGTTATTTGCCCAGATCGTTATAAAGTTCCGGGAGCGTATTTACCAAGTAATACCGAGATACTGAGTGAAGCGCACCGGCAATAAAGCTCCATTCAGACAGCATCTCCCGGTAAGAAGTGGGTCAAATCCCCCGCTTCCTGCGAGCCTCCCCCGCGCTTCCAAGTCAGTTGTTGTTGCCACTGCCTGGTTCCACCAGGGCCCAGAGTCTGTCATCCCGCACTGTTCCCCGAGGTAGGAATCTCCACCACTCACTTTACGTGTGGGAGGCCACATTATGCGGAGCGCTTACGGGTGCATCACGCCAATCTTCATCGAGTACTCCATCATCACTCATGAATCGTACTCCACACATCCAATAACCACCCCATACTTTCGGCCCCGGTTACTATCCTCGGTGCGGGGTTGGCTGAGATGCCTTTACGCTCATCGAGCCGTGTGCTTTCTTGAGTATATATCGCCTGCCCCATCGCCAAACCCGGTCATTCTTCAATTGATATGATACTCCACAAACATGGAGCTCACCGATCACAAACATCTGCCCGCCGAAGAGAGCACCATCGGTCTGGGGACCGAAAAACACCCAGACGCTGACCATATTGAAGATCCGAAGAAACAAGCCGTCTTTGATGATGGCCTCACGGATGCTGAGAAAAAGCGAATCATGTATCCTCCTCCGTTACAGCATCTGTGTGCGCTTCACTCTGCTAACTTAATTCAGCCGGCGAATCGACATCAGACTCTTGCCAATTCTCGGAGTCATGTACTCCATCTCGCTGATCGATCGCACAAACCTTGGGCTAGCACTTGTAGCCGGCATGCAGGAGGACCTGGACCTGGCTGTGGGCGAACGGTACACAATCATCGTGATGCTATTCTTCATTGCCTACATGTGAGTTTAACCATCCCCTACTCCCGCACCGAGAAAAGTGCACTAATTTATGCGAAGCCTCTTTGAGATCCCCAGCGTAGGTCGCACCGTTCCCCTTCACAGCCGAGTAACTAATCACGACCGTACCAGAACTTGATCCTCCCAAAAGCCGGGGCAGCAAATTGGCTTTCGTTTTTAGGCGCCTCCTTCGGAGCCATCTTGATCGGCATGGGGTTCACCCATCACTGGGTCACTATGGCCGTCTGCAGGACTCTCTTGGGTGTGTTTGAGGCTGGGTTCCTTCCAGGTGAGCGCCGTCCCTCCGAGGTCTCAGCGGCAGTAACTCAACGAATCGTACCTAGGATGCACCTACCTGATCACCTGCTGGTACACCCGATTCGAAGTGGGAAAACGCCTATCAGGCTTCTGGATCCTCTCCGTTCTCGCTAGTGGATTTGCGGCTATCCTCGCCTACGCATTTAGCTTACTAGACGGACAGCAAGGCCTTGGAGGATGGCGATGTAGGTGGCCTATACACCACTTCTATCTAGAATATTCTACTAATCCAGACTTAGGGATCTTCATAATCGAAGGCGCCATCACCACAGCAGTCTGCCTCTTCGGCCGTCTATTAATAATCGACTTCCCAACAAAAGCCGGCAACTTCCTGAGTCCCACAGAGCAGGCCTTCGTACTCAACCGCATCAACGCCGACCGCGGCGACGCCGAAGAAGACGGCGTCACCCTCTCGAAAATCCTCTTCCACCTGCGCGACTGGAAGCTCTACTTCTGGTCGTTTAACCTAATGGCCTCGACATTACCGGGCTATGCCTACTCGTACTTCCTGCCGATCATCCTCCGCGACGGGATGGGGTTTAGCACGACGCAGTCGCAGCTGCTCAGCTGTCCGCCGTACGTCTTCGCGGCGGTGATGGCGCTTGTGTCCGGGTGGTTGGGTGATCGGTATAAACTGCGTGGACCGGTCATTGCGGTCCATCAGCTTGTCACGGCGATTGGGATGCTGATTACGGTTTATGGGAAGGCGGACGCGGCGAGGTATTTTGGGTGCTTTTTAGGTATGTCCTAGTAAGCAACTACGCCACCGTTTCCCCACGTTCTTCCTTATCTATCTATTTAGTGTGCTAATGTGAAATGATAATGAAGGAATCGGCTTCTTGCAATTCTGCGTCCCCGGCGTCCTGACCTTCCAGGCGAACAACATCACCTCGCACTCGAAGCGCGCGGTCGCGTCCGCGACATGTCTAATCGGAGGCGGGATCGGGGGTATCATTGCGAGTTCGGCTTTCAAATCGAGTGAGAGCCCGCAGTATACTGTAAGTTACAGCTCATCTCATCTCCACACTATCAACCGAATGTGCGTGGCTAACGAGAAAAAAAGACGGGTGTTTGGGTCACCTTTGCGCTCTCGATGACCAGCATCGCGATGATTGGGATTCTCGACTTCTACCTCTGGAAGAAGAATAAGGCTGTGAAGGCTGGGCAGGCTATGGTGGAATGGCGAGATGGGTGGCTTTATACCCTGTAGTTTTGCGTGTCCATGGACGTTGGCCAGGGAACATCTGCGCTTCTGCCTACAAGAGGCTTCTCGGAGAGCCACCCCGCGGAATGCCACAATGACACAGATTGCTTTTTGACTTTCATAGCATATGTGAGTGATCTTAATATGCTATCTCCTAATGGCCCTAGCGCGAGCGTCTGTTCTACTGCCATTCAAGCATTTAAACTTCTGGCTGGCCCTGGGCTATACCGCGCAGAGCCGGGTAATATCTCCTGAGTATCTGTATGAAAATGAGCATAAGTCAATCTAAGAATGACGTAAAGGCCTAGACGTAGACCCCATCGAGTCCTCATTTACATTCCAATTGAGAGCTCAGGGTACAATAAGATCCCTCGAGCCCGTCTATAGCGCAATCGGCCATTGTCCGCCAAACTGCTCTTAAAAGGACGCATATCA
Source organism: Aspergillus ustus (assembly GCA_000812125.1). Classification (NCBI taxonomy): domain Eukaryota; kingdom Fungi; phylum Ascomycota; class Eurotiomycetes; order Eurotiales; family Aspergillaceae; genus Aspergillus; species Aspergillus ustus. Next base: position 24,546 of record JOMC01000154.1, read on the forward strand.
ACACGCCTGATGGCTTATTTTCACACGAGGCAAGCGGGGTCTGCTATGTTGATTGCTGGGGCAATCATTCCTCGTTCACATTGTCCTACTTACGAGCCAGATATTACACTTCTCCGATATTTGCGACACTAGCAAGAGACAACATTTAGTGCCTACTCAAATGGAAAAGCACTGATTATTCCTCCATCGTCCGCAGTCTCCCCGGGGTCAACAGCAGATGGCAGCGTGAATAGCGACCCCAGGTCCGCAGCTGACGAAGTAGATGAAAACATGCCGAAGCCTTCAGCCGCCCGAAAGCCTTCCACACTCGCTGGTTGCAGTAACAGCGTACCCTCATCTGCAGGTGCAGCGGAAGAAATAACACCGTCGTCCGCATAGGCTGCACCCTCCCACTGATCATACTCGCCTAAGAGGGTTTCGATACTTGGTTCCTGTAGTTCAGCCGAATCCGAATAAGCATGATGGGCCCATTTCGATGCATAAGCCTCAAGATCTCGTCTAGACGATAATGGACAGGATGGCGTTGGATCGATCATTGGCTTGAACAATTGGAGGGGCGTAGGCAGGTCTGTCCGGTCCGGAAAGCGGCCCATAGCCAGCGACACGTCGATCGTTTTTGAGATCCGCACATACTCGCCTGGTGGGCAATGGGCAAAGCTGTATATGGCCACGGCACTCTCTTCCGTTCGGGGCATTGCGCGAGCACTTAGGCTGGGGCTCACTCGGGGGCTTGATGCGGTCATCCGCTGTCTCTCTGTTGCTGTTCGCCTAGTAGAACGTGCCTCGAATCGGAGTTGGTTGATGATCTTGTGAATATAATCCAGAACCTCATCCGTCCCTTCGTATTGCATTTGCAGGATCTTGAATGTCCGACTGTATATTAGTTGCGGTGTGTTTGTAGTGCTCCCAGATAATTCCATGGACGAAATCTGGGTACTGATCATGGACCAGGTCAATGGCAGCGTGATGTTGGCAGCCCTGTGGTCAACACTTAGTACAGCACCCATACAGCCGGACCGACATGACTTACGTGGTGATCGGAAGGTATCCAAGGAGGTTCCTCTGCCCCAGCTCAAGAAGGCAATCGGTGATTCCCCTGATATGCTCGCTTACTCTGGGCTTCGGCGGATCCTGTGTCGCGTTATTCTCGGTGTGCCCAGTCAATTCCAGATAAAGCGCATGATTCTGCAGGGCAAGCTGCGCGCTGCTACAACGACCACAGCCGTTAGGGCTATTCTCAATCAAGATGATAAACAGAGTGAATACATACTGATAGTAGATTAGAAGGAGGCTTTTATAGAGCACGGTAGAGTCATGTTCGACCCCCGGCTCAACCAAAAAGTTCAGCTGCCCCTGAGTGTGCTGGTGCCACCGCCGCAGCTCTTCGATGCCGTTGGATAGATGCTCTTGGTTCACAACCGCCGCGACAGTAAGAGGGGATAGCAAAGTAAGGCCGGGGGTCAGCGCGACGCACAGCTCGCATTGAAAGTTGAACAATTGTATCAGTGCTCGCTTGCTGTTTGCACTGTAAACGAGCGACCGATGGATCTCATCCGACAAATCGCTTATAGTCAGCGCGGACTGCCTGAAATCAAACTCGTGGGCACCGATCTGGAAGGGGCGTCGCAGTCCCAGTGATAGCAGTCGGTCTCGACAAACACACGCCCACCAGATTCGCTTGAGCAGATTGGCCTTCTCGTGGTGGTTGAGCTCGTAGTAACGATGGGCGTGGATCACCCGAGCATGGTGCAACGCCACAGTTAGCCAGTATGAGTTGATGTTGGGGTTCGTTGGAGAGGAATAGTATGTCAGGAGAAGAGCTGTCTGGGCGCAGCAAAAGTCGTCTGGGTAAATTTCCAGATCATACAGCGTCTCAAAACAGGTTAACTACCATAGAGATGAGGTGAACAAAATTCGAGTACCTACCTTTGCACGACTATAAAAAGCTGCTCGCCCTGTTCGAAGGGACTTGAAGCCCAACCGCTTGATGGATGACTGGCTCACGAACTTGTGCACAGCAACAGTGAGCAAACCAAACCACTTGGTGATAGAGGCGCAGGATGTTACCTACACTGGATGCAGCGAATAACATTGCTTGAAAGAGCATAAGGGGAATTGGCTCTCGCCTGTTACTGGTATAGGTATCCCAAAAGTCTGCTTCGTTTATGACTGGGAGATTGGGATGCACATGAAGGAAGTATTCGCGAACGAATTCATTGAGGAGCCCTCGGACGGGCAATGAGAAGCATCCGCGCTGCTGTAGAAGATTCAGATCCCACTCAGGCATGTTGTAGCTTATTTTAGCATGTATGAAGCGATAATTTGTCCATTCTGTCCAGGGCCTTGTCGCGGTTGAGGGGGCATCGCCGACTGTATCTCCCGACGCCATGGCATCGGTCAATGGCACCACAGCGTTGTCTTGCTGGTCTTCCTGACGAGCGCACGAACCGTGAACCGTCGTTTCATGCGTCTCAACATCATTGGGGGTGAGAAGGTATTGGATATCAGCCGCGATGGGGATGCTGTGACAGGAATCAAGTTCTGTGGAGGATTCAGTCGCAATAGTGAGCTGTGTAGTATCTTTGTATTTTGGAGCCAGACGAGTCGTCGAATCAGACGGAGTCAAGGGAATCTTGATGGCAGGGGTGGTAACGAGGAGGTCCGTCTGCCTGGGGGGAAAGCGGGTGAGATACCACTGCTACAGTGTCCGTCAAGGACGCTTACCTTCGTTGCTGTCTGCGCTTGACCTCGCAGGCTGTGTTGTCCAGCGAGCAGTTGGTGCAAGGCTGCCCTTTGGCCGCAACGTCGCAGCGGACTTTGCGTTTCCGGCAATAGAGGCACGCCTGCACAGCTCGGCGGCGGCGGCTGGTGCGAGGGGTAGAGCCCTCGCGATTCCGGGATTCGAGGTCTGCCATGGCTGAGGGACTGAGATGGAGGATTAGACCGTGGCAGTTACGATGGGATGGCAGGCACTCCGTTGAAAAGCTGACCTGCGAGAGCAGCAGTGGCGGTCGGAGGCCCCTTCCCCACACCTCCAAACTTTGCGGGGGGTCCTCCTGATTACTCAGTTGCCTGACTGGACTTGGTTCGCTCTGGTGTTGGTCGAAAGATGCAGCTGCTTCATTGGATCAGTGTGGCCCTCGGTAATAAGTGGGTCTGGCGTACGTGGACTGGAATGTGGCGTAATACAGCGATACCACTGGGTACAGGCTACAGACTACTACTCAGGCGACAGGGTTCACGGTGTGGGGAAGCTAACGTCGTCGTGGATCCTTCGACCGCAGGGTCTGCTTTTCGAGTGCGAGTGATCCATCCCACCACGGATACTCTCATCCCTCCCCCAGTGCCTGCCCTTTTCCCCATTTCAAAGTACGATGACGACACCAGCCAGCCACGATCGGGGCTCTCAATCCCGCAGGACACATCGAAAGTCTCGCCTGGGTTGTGGGAACTGCAAGAGGCGCAAAATCAAGGTGCTTCGGAGTGGCCAACTGACAGCGGTTTTGACACTAACAGATCCATCATCAGTGCGATGAAGCCAGGCCCACCTGTGGGAATTGCCTCCGACATACTATCGAATGTGACTACCACGTGTATACCCCCCAGATGCGCTCGACTCACCGCGGTGGCCATTCATCCGCCTCCGACACCACCTCGAACACGCCCCAAGGGCCACCCCTGAAATTCATCTCTACCTCTCAATCGAATTATAGCACTCCAAAAAGAAAGTATGTCGTGCGGTCTGCTCCGACCCGAACGCAGGGCCCGTGCAGTGCTGTGGGCACCAAGCCTTTCCTGTTCTCCGCCATCGACATGGCTCTCTTCAACCATCTCATGTCTTCAACTGAATTGGGCTCCTCCTACCCTTCACTCCAGACGCAGTTCACCCGTCTCGGGTTCTCCTTTCACTACCTCCTCCACTTACTGCTAGCGTTTTCCAGCTTCCATGCGTCGCGAAGCCAAGAAGCGACGCTCCGCCTCAATCGAATCGTGGGCTGCGACGTCGACTATCACGCAGAGGGCGAGCGCCACTATTCCATCGCTGTCACCGCAGTTGCGGAGGAGGTTCCACGTCTCGGCCGAGAAAACGGCCTCGCCCTTTTCGCTTCTGCTGTTTTTGTGTTTATCTGTTCCATCGCAAGAGGCCCTCAAACCGGCGAGTATCTGGCTTTTTGCAGTGACGCACGGCCGGGGTCCCTCTCGCTGTTCATGGGAGTTCGCTCCATTTTGGAGACTTGCACTGCAAAACTTTCCATCGATGCATCTGTTCTGTATCATGATGCGCCTAGTGAAAGTTCACCTCTCTCGACCGAGACACCCCCACAGGTCTCGTCACCAAGGAACCCCAAAGTCAGACGCGAATACGCCACTGAATTGACGCAGCTCGACCAGGTCATGCATGCGCTTAGCCCTACATATGATAACGATAGCTACCACCTGGTCTTGGAACGGCTCCGTGAGACCTATCATCTTCTGTACGGACCTGACCAAACATCAACTGACAGCGACCTTTGGCCGATTATATTCACCTGGCTGTATAGGCTGCCGGATCAATTTATCCCGGCACTGCAGCATCGCGATCCTGCGGCGTTGGTGATCTTTGCATTTTTCATTCTCCTGTTTAGGGAACTCGACTCGACGTGGTTTATGACTGGATGGTCGCAGCATATTGTCCAAGGTATTTTCAACTCGCTTGATCCTTCACATCGGCATTACATTCAATGGCCAATAGAAGTCCTACGATGTGCTTCTTATTAACGACGCAACGACATACGGAACCATCTTACAGGGTTGCTACGGCCGACCATTCTCCTATATCTACACCATCTACAGTATGCCGGGATGACAAGACTAAGTTCGGAGATATGAGAAACCCTCGTATTCTATTCTAAATAGCTGGGTAATGCACACCCTGCGCCGCGTGTGCAGCGCTCGTGACTTCCTTCAGCGCCTGCGCAGCCTGCTCACGCACGATACACTGCTCAAGACTAAAGCTCGCGGCGAGCTCTTCCAACTCATCAAACGATTTCCCGCGGAAAAGCTCGGCATACTCGTTGTACAGCGACGCCGCGAGGAACGTGTGGAAGACCGCCCGGATGAGGTGCCGCTTCGTCGCCCAGTTGAGAGGGTACGTCTTCTTCGCCGTCGGAGACACCTCGTCGATCCACTTCGTCATCGGGTCAAGGACCGCATCGGCCTCCGGAGAGGTGCGCACATTGCACCCGTCGACATACAGCCGCTCCTTCTTCTCGACGAACGGCCGGATTAATCGGTTCCACGGAGAGTCCGGCGAGGTCGACACCATGGCCATCAACCCGATATCCTTGTACGTCCACATCGACCACGAGATGCGGTGACGCTCATAGATCTGCATCTGCCGGCGGAGCAGGCTATACCTGCACTGATTCGTATCCGGAGGGGCATCGGGAGGCGCATACGTAGGCCCAAACTCGCCGTTCCACACGGGCACCTTGTTCTCGAGGTTATACGAGCACTTGCGCAGGAACTGGCTCTCGAGCTTCTCGTCCTGCTCCAGTGTCCCCCTGTACAACTCCCCCTCGGGGAACCCCATCATACTATAGTCATGAATGGAATACACGCAGTTCGGAAGCACGCTTTCGAACCCTTCCCACTCCATCGAATACGTGTTCCCATCCAGCCAGAGGATATGATCCGGGTCGATCGCGCGAATCGCCTTCTCCAGACGCACGTAGAACGGATAGAGCAATCTTCTAGACGGATCCGCCGGCTCGTTCATGGGATTGTAACCGGCCACCCAGGGATTCCCCCTATATCTCGCCGCAATCTGCTCCCATAGCCAAACTGTGCGGTCCTGGTGATCCTTGTAGTCCCAGAACGCCGCGTAATTAGTCGGGTTATCGCTATGCCAGTCTTGGTTCTGGGCTCCAGGCACAGTATGCATATCGAGGATAGTGTAGATTCCATGCTTCGCGCAGATATCGATCACCCGGTCTAGATGCTTGAACCCCTCTTCCTTGAGCACGCGCGGGTTCATATCGTCTTCCAGGTGGCGGTAGTTGAAGGGGAGGCGGAGGGAGTTCAGCCCGAGCTCATTAAAGAGCTTCGCGTCCTTCTCTGTGAAGAAGTGGTATAGCCATCTGTCGTAGAAAAAGTTATATTTCTCTTCACCCATGACTTCGAGCATTGCGGCTCGCATTCCGGATTCCATGCCCGGGTAGCCGATTAGGAAGTTTTCCATGCTAGAGTTGTTATTGTATAAACGTCAGTTTTCTCAATCCCCTCCGCTGAAGAAGATTGTGTAAGTCATATAGAGCGTGAGTGGAAGCCTTACTTCAGCCATCCCCCCAGAGCAGATCCGCGGAGCGTCACCGTGTTGCCATTGCCATCCACAATCTGCTCGCCCTTTACACGCAGAAATCCAGACGACATGGTTGCAGAGGGATGGTATTCCGAACAAATATAGGGGTGATACAAGCGAACACCAATGTTGTGACTGGAGGTTGTGAGAAGGCGGGGAAAAAAAAAGAAGAAAAGTTGCTGTTAAAATATTGAAGCGCACATCGGGGGAGGGGGCCGAGGGGTTGTCGACCAGACAGACATGCGGGTCAAGCAGGCAAGGCAGGCAGGTTCGTCGGTCACTGTTCGGCCGGCATTACCCCGACATTGATGGGATCTCATCGTCGCCTGCTGCCTTTTAAGCAGAGCGTACATTAGCCTAAACATGCATCCCGATGGTGGAGTCGCATCGTCTACCTAGGTAGTATAGGTCCGATCGGACCCCTCGCTATCCCCCTCACCCCCAACAATGGGGGAGGCCCCTAATTCTCTTGGTAGCAGGGATAGGAGAGGTGGGGGACTCTAAGTTTGGAGTAGCTTGTCTGTCCAATTAGAGGACTCTATGTCCGAATGCGATTTACTGCTTTTAGTACTTGAATCCACCCAAGCATCTTTAATCAATATTGACAGGCTCGTAGGGCGAAATCAAATCAGATGCCAGAATGACAGGTTTCCTCCCAAGGTCAAATTCGTAAACCAATCGTACAATTATCATATATCAACATCCTCAAACGTACATCGCCCATCCCCTTTGCCTACGGCAAAGACGCCAATAACCGGTCCCGTAAAGTCCGCGGCTGTGAGATCCGTAATATCTACCAGCCCACCAGATACGGACTGCCACTTCCCGGGGCTTCTGTGTGTTTCGAAACGGTACAGGAAATGCAGGAACTTCTCCGTGTACAAGATGCGGAATCCGATCCGTGTAGTCTGGGCATCCTGCCGGTTGTTATCTGTTAGTGTTCTCTGGATACTTAATGCAGGGTCTTTTGCGCGGTTGACAAGCTCGAAGACGAGCGTGGAGCTCTCTGTGTCCGCGTACAGTCGCGCGTAGCGGTGTTCATCCTTGTAATAGGCCAGACCTATCTTCAGGCCTGGTTTGCGGTCAATGGTTAGAATAGCTGTCGCCGATCCCTCAAGCAGTCGCTGCCGCCTGCCGATGAAGGAGATCGGCTCTCCTGTACACTCGTTGAGGTCGGTTTCCGATGGTCTCAGGGAGATTATTCCACCGTTCGGCGAGATGTCGCAACGCTCGCCCGGAGGATGGCGGATCGTCACATAGTCCAGCGTAGGGATGAACGGCGACGGAACACCGGGCTGGGACACCAAAGCCTGCGAAGCCTCGTGACCATCCCCTCGCCGGAGCGTACGTGGGATAGGCTGTATCCGCGGCCAGGGCCGCTCCTCCGGCCACTCGACAGGGGTCAAGAACGTCTCACGGCCGAGGACAATTCGACCTTCGCGGTCCTTGCGAACCCCCAAGCAGACCAGCCACCACTCACTACTGGTATCTTGCACGAGATCACCATGTCCGTTGAACTGGCAGTATGCGTGCTCAGCGGCAGGCGGGAGGATGGGATTATATTCGCAGGGCTCGTACGGACCCCAGATATCCCTCGCCCGCGCTATGGCGATCATATGGCTCTCGTGTGTCCCGCCCTCGGCATCGAGCAGATAGTACCATCCATTCCGCTTGTAGATGTGGGGTCCCTCCGGGATGATCCTGCTATATCCTTCCCAGATCACGGCTTCGGCGGAAAGCTTTGCGCCGGTGCGGATATCGATTTCGAAGCAGTTGATTGTGCTAGGTGAGGTGTCCCACGATGACCCGGAGACATAGGCGCGGCCGTTGTCGTCGAAGAAGAGATCGGGGTCAATTCCGTTGAATACGAATGGGACTGGGTCGCTCCAGGAGCCAGATCCGATATCCGGTGTGGAGATGATGAAGTTCTCGAATGTGATTGTCGAGCGCTGCTCGCTGTCTTCCTCTGGCGAGCTATGAATCACATTTGTACAGACGATATATGCGGTTCCATTGTGATGCCGTATAGTTGGCGCGTAGAGGCCGCCAGCTGCAATGGCTTTCTCTGTGGAGGTTGGGTTATCTGCAACCGGTAGGAGATTCGCGGATGACCTTGACAGGTCCAGTTGGGTCGGTCGATTGATTGCATTCCCGATGTGTCGCCACGCGAGAAGGTCCTTCGAGGCGTAGATCGGGAGTCCGGGGAATAGATGGAATGACGAAGTCACAAGGTAGAATGTGTCCTGGATTTGCACGATCGACGGATCGGGGGCGAAGCCAGGAATGATTGGATTGTGGCAGGTCATCGCGATATTGAGCTTGATGGGATGCACGCTTTAGTGCGTGCAAGTGGTGTTTAGACTGGCTACTACTTGTTGACTACGCCAGTTACTAGACTTGCCATCTAGTATAGCGTGATGTTTCAAGTGCACACTCGGACAATCACTTTCTCGGGCTAGACAACACCGAGTCCCAGTACGTGAACCTTTTTCATGAGCGGGCTCTCGTTCTAATGGGCAGCTTCACCCGGTACTCGCACTTAACCGACATCCAGAAATGGTACATTCCTGAGAGCCGGAGTAGGGGCCCAAGGGACTCGGTATTACAGGCTGTTACTAGCGAGATACACCCGAGACCCGTCACGGTATTACCGGAATGCCGAAGACAACGATTGGCCTCAACGTTCGGAGGATCCGAATACGCCAAACTGCCGGATTCGGTAACGCGTGGGCACCGACCACCCCATTGGGCTACTAACGACGTTGTACAAGGAGGAGCCCAGCAGCCTGGTCTGTTAACTGCTTGCTCGACGTTCCACCAAAGCATACATCGGGCCTCGACTTAAACCAGTTCATCGTACTAGTCCCCACGCTGGGGAAGCCGCTAGCCACCCCAGACAGTCCCCGGCCATGGTATCGGCTGTATCATCGGACTCAGAAAGTCACTCAATTCCTCCGCGTGGTGGGAGTTGATGTCGTTCCACTCGCCACACGAGCGCCTTCAATCGCAATTACATTCTCCATTTTTCGCTATAACTCGCAAGTAGGGTCTCTCGGCCACCTTTGTACCGAGAAGACGGACCATGTCTGCTCCCTCGTGGTCAGTTCACAGACTGCCAGGGTCAAAATCCAAGATAAATAGATGATCTTTGCCCAGAAATAAGTAGTACAGGTTAATATCATCATATCAGACTATCTCCCCCGTCGTTTCCCCTCCTAATAGAGTATCCACGCAATGGCAACCGAACTCAATGACCAACAGACTCTGCAAGAGCTTATCAAGAATGCACCAGCTTGGTACAAGACCCCAAGCTTGATCAAGCTCTACCTCATGCTTCTCGCCCCGCTCCTGACCTCAACCTCCTGGGGCTTCGACATGAGCCTGACGAATGGCCTGCAATCCGTCGACCAATTCATGGACAACTTCGGCCACCCCAGCGGCGCACGACTCGGCTTCTTCGGGGCCTCGGTCTCTGTTGGTGGCATCGTCGCCTGCCTGATCGCTGGCCCGCTCGTGGAACGATTCGGCCGCCGTCCCATGTGCTCAATCGGTGCTTTGCTTGTCGTCGCCATGGCAATCATGCAGACCTTCTCTACCAGTTTCGGCATGTTCACCGGCGGAAAAGTGATTCTCGGCCTTGGGTCCTACTTCCAGCAAGTCGCTGCGCCAGTCCTAGTCACGGAGCTTGCGCACCCAAAGCAGCGCGTTGCGCTGACCTCGATCTATAATACAAGTATCTTTATCGGTCTCATTATTGGCAGCTGGGTTACCTTTGGCACGTACCGCATCGGCTCCCAATGGGCCTGGAAGATCCCATGTATCCTGCAGATCATTATCCCGAGCTACCAGATGGTGATGATCTGGCTGTGCCCGGAGAGTCCGCGGTGGCTCATCTCGAAGGGGCGGATTGAGGAAGCCCGCGCGATCCTGATCAAGTATCATGGCAACGGTCAGGAGACCGAGCTGGTACAGTTCGAGATGAACGAGATTATTGCCGGCATCGAGGCCGACAAATCTGTAATGCAATTCAACATGGAAGGAGTTAAGACGCTTATTGGCTCTAAGGGAAATCGCTACCGGCTCTGGCTGTGCCTTGCTACTGCCGTAGGGTCCCAGACCATCGGTGGCGGCTTTACATCAAACTACCCCCCGCTAATCCTCGACCAAATCGGCATGAAGACACAGAAGGAGAAGACACTGATAAACGCACTTCTAAATATCTTCAGCTGGTTGGTTAGTTTCCTGGCTGCATTCATCATCCCCAAGATCGGACGGCGCACGATCTTCCTTATTTCCTCCGCCGGCATCAACGTTGCATTTGTCATCTGGACGGTTCTCAGCGCGCGCTACTCGATGGATGGCACAGTTGGGCTGGGAATCGGCGTTCTCGTGTTTATCATCATCAATACATTCTTCACGTGCATGTGCTGGGTGCCCCTGGTAGTCGCATACCCGTTGGAGACCGTCACGACGAAACAGCGAAGCGTGTACTTTGGGATTACCCTCTTCACCATCAACGTCACTGCTTTTATCACTAGTTACATGAGCCCCGTGGGTATCGACACGCTAGGTTGGCGGTACTATATCCCGACCTGCGTCTGGGATCTGATTATGCTGCTTATTGTTTACTTCACCTGGATCGAGACCAAGGGGTTGACTTTGGAGGAGATCGCCGTGTTGTTCGATGGTGATAGTGCGCTTGCTGATGCGTCCGGTAAAAAGGGGGACGTGGATGAGAAGAGGGCGAGTGCTGTCTCTGTTGTTGAGGACAAGTCTGCTGAAAAGACTGAGTGATTGGCGGCTGCGGTGAGAGGCAAGTCTTGTTTCGAGCCCTACTATAGGCCTTTGCAATAGATGTGGGCCTTGCATCTTGCTCTTATTCACCCTCTTCTTTCTTGATGGTCTCTGGCTTCTATGAAGTGCGTTTGTATATAATGTCTGGACTTCAGGGTTGTTGTCTACCTAGTGTACTTTCAATATCAATGAAAAGTATTTCCAAACACACTTGGCTCCATTACTCGTGTTCTCCTCCGGGAATTATGAGACCGTGTAGCATATATACAGCTAAAAGATGTGCCCTGGCCTTGAGATACGTATGTCTTCAGTAAGTAATAACAAGGCCGGCTTAACCGACCAGCAATCGATCGAAGACAAGGCTCCTTTTAAACGGAGCTTTGGACAATCCTGGGAGATATTCGGCCATTCTCATAAATATATAATCGATGGTATATTATTATAACATGAAAAGAAAAGAATTAAGACGATCTGAATCTGCAAAAGAACAAAAGAAAGGAAATAAAGATTGACAGCAGATCCCAGGCTGCGAGTAGCTCGATCCCCAGAAAAAAAAAATTGGATCAAAGAAAACGATAGAAACTCCCGCGATAGACTCAACCCAGTAAAAAAATATACACTGTCCAAGCGTTGACCCTGGATCAAGGATAAGTCATCTGCGGCGTGCTCTTGTATCCAGTGAGCTCCGGCCGTGTCCGCAGCTCCATCTCCTTCTCCTCCTGCACGAGCGCACAGCATCCGCACCAGAAGGTCGCACAGCAGTCTCCGCAGCAAGAGCCGTCGATCCCATGCTTCTCGCGCATCTCGCTGCGCCGGATTGTCTGGAGGATCCACTGGAGGTAGCCGAGGGAGAGGAAGCCGAAGATCACGCACTATTATTGAGACACGTCAGGGTTAGCTGCGTTGATCCCCTATATATAAAGCTTATCCGCATTTCTTACCTCTGAATTGATGCTGCTGTAGTTCTGCAACGACGGGTCCTGGGCTCTTGCTTGTGTTTTGCCGAATGTGAGACATGGCAGGCAGCAGGTTAAGAAGCCTACATGGTAGAGATTAGCTCGAGTCCAGCGGAGGAGGAATCGAAAGCAGTGCGTACACAGTGTGCCTGGAGAGCAGCAGTCGCACAGCGAATGGTTCCAGTGTTTATTATGCGTGATGTTTCGCGCCTCGGTCGAAACATCTTGGCCATATGCGGGCGGCGCAGTTGGCGTTGAGCGGTATGTTTTCTCGTATGCGGCCATTTTCAGATCAATGCTGGATAAATGTATCCCAATCTCGCAGGTATCAATTCAGGAGGGGACCTTTATTTATGTACCTGCAAAGCCCTATGACGCCCTGAACAGCCACATTTCGTACCCTTCGGAGCCCCACTGAACGAGACCGTACAAGGCAGTTCGTATCCGGACCGAGCGCTGCTAACCAGGGTCGATAGGGCTGTGGGGACCCTGATCCCCACCGCTCGGAAATCTCTTTAACAGACACGAGTCCGACTTTCCTTTCACAGAATCCGAGCCCCTTGATTGTTGTCAATCCTGGCAAGTTGTAGATCAAGCTCTAAACCCTATTTCTCGGCGTCGACCTCGTGGAATATCGCCACCCCCCTAAAACGTGGCCAACCCCGGTAGAAAGCAAAATTCGGCATGAGTCCGGTCCATGGTTGGATATGAGAGGCTATATCTCGCGAAACTACAAATGGAAGACTCGGGGAGAGTAATCATGGCATTCTTTCCTCGCGCTCGTAGCAAAGTTTCTGCTCGTCTCTTGATTTCTTCTGCACGCTCAAGATAAGACCTGCTCTTCTCTCGCTTCAAGGTTTATCTGGACCAAAATTTGCCGCAATGACGAAGGTTGGACGTGTCTGCGTTAGCTTTATACCCTACGGTCTTTCTCTTGCATCGCTGGCTTGTCTTGCCATAGTTTGCGTCAGCTGTACCAGGAAGACTGCAGACATTGACAATCTCTACTTCTTTCGGGTATGTCGATTGCGAACTACCTCCACATGCTTTACTTTGACTCTAACTCTTATGTGAAGGTGAACTTTTCCAACTTCACGACACTTTCAGAGTCGAAAACCTCCAGCAATCATGATCTGAACTCAACCACTCTGGAGTATCTCAGCACCGCACTGAACGAAACGAAAAAGGATGGCGACCTCAGGGACTTCTATTCAATCGGCCTATGGAGCTATTGCGAAGGACTAATCTCCGACGAAGGAAGCTACGACACGACCTACTGCTCGAGCTCTTACCCGAAGTTCTGGTTCAATCCCCTGGAAGTCTGGCGGCTAAACCGCACGACCGACAATGATGCACAGCTCCCATCCCACTTAACCAAACCCCTGCGCGCCTACAAGGGAGCCTCGCTCTGGATGTCCTCTGCCTACATCATCGCCATCGCCGTAACCGCTCTCGAGCTCCTCGTCGGCATCCTCTCCATCTTCAGCCGCTGGGGCAGCTGCGTCACCGCGCTGGTATCGGCCGTCGCCTGCATGTTCACCATCGCCGGCACGGTCACGGCAACCGTGATATTCTCGCTCCTCAAAGGCGCCTTCGCGACTGTCCTGCGGGACCTCGATATTTCGACTACGCTTGGCGCCAGGGTCCTCGTCGCCTCCTGGGCCGCCGTCATCTGCTCGCTGGGTGCTCTACTCTTCTGGACGGTCACAATGTGCTGTTGCTCAGGACGCTCGGGCGGCGCCTCGAGACTGCCGCCTTCTCATGGACCAAACTACGCCTACCACGGTGTCCATCCGCCACCACCACCAATCGACGTATCACACCAGCAACCACGGTTTATGCCCGTGAGTGCGGGCCCATACCCGATGCAGCCCATGCAGCAGACTTCTTATAGCCCTCAATCCGGTGGATATCCCTACCGATGAAGTTCCCGCATTGGTCGACTATGGCTCTCTGAAGGATAAAGCGCGCGCTGGGGGGGGGTCTACTCTATCAGTCATGAATTACGTGCCATGGCTATGGCCTAGTTTGAAGATCTTCGAACACCCTCTATGGACATCCCGACAAGCCACGCAGGGTCTCCAAGGCTTTGTGGACAATGTCCCGTAGCAATGGTCTCATGAGACCAGCGACCCGAGCCTCCTCGCTACTGTTGCTTAAGGGAAATTTGTCATAATAATCAATAAAGTAGCTAAAAAAATTGCGTATAGAGGCGCTACTGATCTCCACTAAATTTTAATATTGATGGCCTATCTGCAACTCGCTTATTCAGACGGTCGTCATGTATATTTCTCTTAGGCATCTTGGAATAAACATGACCTTATTGATCCACATTCATAATAGGGCGTGTCTGGCGGCAAACTGTCTCAGTGCGGGTAGTGCAGTCAGTATACAAGCTCTCCAGTTTTGGTAGTAGGGCATAAGTGTACGACTCCGTAGGAACTTGAACATGAGGGATAGATGCCTTAATGCTGTTTATGTGGGAGAGAAGGGAGAGAGAGGTGTTACTATGAAACCTAGCAATGTTGTGTGGTGTGTGATTTGTTTGTTTGGTTGTTGTTTAAGCCCCAAAAAAAAATCAAAAAAAGAAACGAGGTCCTACCCGGGATCGAACCGGGATTACCAGATGTGACTCTAATTTGGTATCAGAGTCTGATGTCATAACCATTAGACCATAGGACCTTGGATGAATGAAGGCTGTGCAAGATGCCCTTATCACCTGCGATTGCACATACCTTTTGACTTTCTTTGCTCTGTGCTCTCCGCCGAACTCCCGACCAAGTACAAGCTCCGCCAACTGAACTGATCCTGGTTCAAGCCCGGTCGTATATCTGTTCCTTATTAGAAGCGGATTTAAATATCTTTAGATTGTTAGATTTGGTATCTACTACTGCTTGTATTGTGTTGTTGGGTAATGTTTTGGTTTTCTGTCCGATTGCCGGAATATATATATACTGTAGAGAGAGCCACACAACCCCCTCTGACCATGTAAACTTTCAAAATAACCTTGGAAAATGACTCTGTTTCCCAATTCCTAGCCCAGCATAGCTCTCACATGCCTTTAGTTCTCGAGAGAGTTGCAAGAGGGTCCTAAGTTCGAAAACCACTTGGCCAGCGCCTGTTGGTCTATGACCCATAGTCTTGTCCGAAATATTTCATAGAACCACGATAACAGAGCCACTGTGGGGGATGAGGAGACAACGCAAAGCCCGATTCCAGACTCCATAAACCGAGATCGGCGAACTTTATCTGCTATCTACCAGTGAAAACTGAGTAAACAGGATACGGCGATGAGGCCCCAGCATAGAGTTGCTGCGAGGCCCTCACTTTCTTTGTTGCTCGAAAAAGCAATTATGGCCAACGTCCAGTATATCGACCATTGAGAAGTGAAGGCTTAATGAACGGGATTTGAGCATAGACAGCTATTAAGAAGGCACGTATTCTTGCTATGCCATATACACGCTTGCTCCCACACTGCGTATGTTTGCAGGGCAGTCCACAGCATGAAGTTCTGCTCGAACACCAATATACAGAGCGTATTCCAGGAAGTATGCCGGATAACATGTGTACGAGACCTGCTCCCTGAGGCAGACTACTCTCAAATGCTAACCCATCCTTCTGACCTAGTGTATCGCTCTTCTCAACTCACCACTTGCCCCATACCTAGTCCTCCCCTCTTCCCCGCGATACCCAGCTCTCGTCAACGCCCACTACGCCACCAGCGCACCAGTCCACCCCGCCTGCTTCTTCCAGCCTCAATCCTCCGAACAAGTCGGATTGGGAGTATCGATCCTCGCAGAGGCAGATGACGGATCACCGGAATGTCAATTCGCGATTCGAGGCGGCGGTCACGCACCCTGGAAGGGCGCTGCGGGCGTTGAGGGTGGAGTAACAATTGATCTGGCGTTCATGAACTCAACCGTGTATAACTCGGATACGTCGAGCGTGACGATCATGGGTGGTGCTCGCTGGGGCGACGTGTACAAGACCCTCCAGCCATATGGGGTTGCTGTTACTGGGGGTCGGTCGGATACGGTGGGTGTGGGAGGGCTGATTATAGGGGGCGGACTGTCGTATTTTGGGAATAAGTACGGACTAGCCTGCGACAATGTGTTGAGTTTTGAGGTTAGTTCTCTTTCCAAGAGAACTACTGCAATCTTGGCTAACTGGGCCAGGTCGTCTTGAGCAGTGGCCAAACCATCACTGCCAGTCATACCTCCCATCCAGATCTCTTCCGAGCCCTGAAAGGCGGCGGCAACAACCTCGGAATCGTCACAAAAGTTGAGCTCCGAGCGTTCGAGCAAGGACCCCTCTGGGGCGGCCTGCTTGTCCACGGAGCGGCCGACATCTCCCAACAGAATCGCGTTCTCGTACACTTCAACCGCAACCTCACCAACGATCCACACGCGCAGGCCGTTGCAATCTGGAACTATAGTGGAAAGTCCAAGTCGACCCTCGTAGCCAGCGGACTACAATACATGCTGAAAGAGGAACACGCCCCAATTTTCGATGAGTTCCTCGCGATCCCGAAGACATTCAGCACGCTCCGGTCGACGGATATCTACGATCTGATGATGGAGACCGCGCCTCCTCCGGGGAAACGGGCACTATTCCTTACAATAACATTCGGGAATGATGTTAGAGTGCTCGAGGAGCTACGCAACCTGCATAACGATTCGGTAGATGTCGTTACAGATCGCGTGGAAAGCGAAGACTGGAACTTTATTACATTCCTGCAGCCGTTTCCGGCTGTACTGGGAAAGGGAAGCGTGAAGAAGGAGAATGTTCTTGGTTTGGATCAGATGGAGGGGGATCATATCCGTCCGTTACTTTACTTCTTCATATCTTGTTTAGATCCCGATGCTAATTCGGATTCTTAGTCTACCTCCTCTTCCTCGCATGGGAGAGCCCAAACGACGACGCGCTCTTCCACGAAGTTGGGTACGACTTGATCGGGAAGCTCAAAGCCTACTCGAACGAGATTTGTGCGGGCAGTGACTTTGTATACATGAACTATGCAGGGCGGGAGCAGAATCCAATGAGGGGATACGGGGAGGAGAATTTCCAGCACCTAGCGGCGATGGTGAAGAAGTATGATCCGATAGGCGTGTTTCAGAGGCAGTGCCCTGGGGGTTGGAAAGTGAGTGGTGCATAAATGGGGGATGGACGTTGTATATAGTTCTTTACGAAGATGATTGGCATAGCCGGGATCAGACCTGAGCCCTTCTATCTATGATAATGGAAGTGGCTTTATTGGTATCATTTCCATCCTTATGTTCTGATTAATCGGTCCATCGCAAGGCCGACAGGCCCGGGTTCTCCTGCATGTAAACCGATAGGACCGATACGACCGATTCACCCGAGATGCCCGACAAACAAGATAGATCCGATGAAACCTTGTAGACTAAGATATAAGAGTACGCTTGTGAGTGAATATCTTCAGACTTCAGTGAACAGAAGAATATAAAAGTTGAGAATGGGGTGTGAACGCCAGCGTGTCCGCAGCCGGAGCCAAGGGTTTCTTCGAGTACCTACGGAATTCCTACTCCTGCTATTGTGGCCGACCACCATCTTTACAGATTACATCTCATGGAGAAAAGCCGGAAGTAAGAATGACAGACTGATCCTGTTATCCGGATATACTTACATATGTCCTAAACCCGATGACGTGAGGACAATATAAATTGCCAACAACCATCATCATGTCTCTTGGATAGTAAACACCGAAAAGCCAAGCAACGCGGTGTACGGACATTCCCTCTCTATCTATGTTCCTATTAAAAAAAATGGCCTCTACAACCCCAACCCACCATCACTGCCTCGTCTTCACCTCGATCTCGAAAGACCTAACCGGCTGCTCCCTCCAAACCCTCCCCATCCCCCGCCTCGAAGCCGGCAGCGCCCTGATCCGCATCCTCGCTGCTCCCGTCCTCTCCTACCAACGCGACATCTACGATGGCACACGCGCCTACCCGCTCCCAGCACCACTCGTCGGCGGGTTCAGCGCGATCGGCCGCGTCGTCAATGTCGGATCTGAGGCGGTCCGCCTGAAACCCGGCGATCTCGTCTACGCCGACTCTGTGATCCGCGGGCGCGATGACGCCGACGCGGTGATCCTGCTCGGGATCTCGGATGGGTTCAATCCGCGGGCGCAGAAACTGATGCGCGATGTGTGGCGCGATGGGTCCTTTGCGGAGTTTGCGAGGTTTCCGCTGGAGAATTGTTTCCCGCTTGAAAATGAGGGCAGGCTTTGTCGACAGTTGGGCTACGGGATGTGCGACCTCGCGTATATGGCATATCTGCTTGTCCCCTTTGGTGGGTTGAGGGATATCGGGCTGCAGGTTGGCGAAACGGTTGTGGTTGCGCCTGCGACTGGCGGGTTCGGGGGTGCGGGTGTTCAGATTGCTGTGGCGATGGGGGCGAGAGTTATTGCGATGGGACGGAACGAGCAGGAACTCGCGAGAGTCAAGGCACACGTCTCTAACGGCACGCCCGGCGCGATTGTCGAGACCGTCAAGATGAGCGGCGACGAAGAAATGGATCTAAAGGCACTCCAGGCATTTGGAACCATTGATGCAGTGTTGGATCTCTCGCCACCAGCCGCGAGCAAATCACCTCACTTGAATAGTGCGATTCGGGCGCTCCGACGCAAGGGCCGTGTCAGTCTCATGGGAGGCTTTATGGATGGACCGGTGCCGAGCTTCGAGCTTATCGCGAAGGATATTACTGTGAAGGCCAAGTTCATGTATGAGCGGGAGGACATTATACAGTTTGTGAAGATGCTTGAAACCGGTCGGTTTCCTTATGGTGAGAATTTTGTCGACGTGAAGAGCTTCACTCTGGATGAGTGGAAGGCTGCCCTTGATACGGCGGCTGAATATACTGGGATTGGGAGATCTGTGGTTATCACACCATGAGTGTGATGTATGTCGTATGCAGTAAGAGGGCAGGTGCTATCGTCTATCGATATGTGGTTTTAACACAAAGGGATATGCTACGACTGACCACATGCGGAATCGGCTTTGGGGTATAATAAATATTGGAGGTTCGAACAAGCATTGATGCATTTGTTGAAGGTTCTCATTATGCTGCTCGTGTATAAATATCTCTCCAATCTCAACTCCTTTCTACCCATTGCAGCTTGTCAGTACGATCAGGGGGGCAGAGGCTCATGTAGCATGCCCAGGTAACAGGTTGTATTATTCAAGGCGGCCTTGATTACAAACGAGAGAGGTACCATTTGAAAAGTCTAGAAACAATTGGCGGCACTCAAGATTATAGGGCATGCCGGATTGTACATACAAGCTAGTACACAGGCAGCTTGAACGCATCAAAGTCATACACCCACGTCTCATACGACCTCTTATCAAAAACACACTCCAACTTCCCCTTCTTCCACAACGGCCGCCGCGGCCACGCGCAAAGCTCCTGTTGCTGGCCTTTCTTCTCGCCCGAGAGCACTGTCGCGTTCAAGCGCTCTGGCGCCGCGCCGCCTTCAACCCAGTCAATGAGCGTCTGCAGTGTCGTCTGCGGCCAGCCACCGTTGGGCTGGTTCGCGCTGGGCTCGCAGTGCGCCGCGCCCGAGACGAGGAAGAGTCTGTTCCATGCGTTCAAGGCCTCGGTGCTCTCGGTGAAGGATAAGTCCGGGTACATGGTCTTCCGGACGGACTCGTGGTAGTGCACCGATGAGCCGGCGGGAATGCTTGGGTCGGACTCGCCGTGGATATGGATGATTTTCCCACCCGCGGAGTGAAAGGGGGTTAGGTCTGGCCAGGTAGTTTGTAGTACGTCCTCATAGCGCTGCCAGCCCTCCTGCATCCACTGCGTGAGGGTATCGTAGGTTACGCCGTCGAGGTTGGGGAGGTTGTCCAGGTCGCGGAACTGCAGGAAGCGAGTCACCCATTCCCCGCCGAGCGATGTGACGGATACTTCCCATTCGCCGTTTTCGGCGTTGTATTGCGGGTTTGCGTCGTCAAAGGTCGCCGTGGGCTGGTACCAAATGTACGAGCGGCGCCCGTCGAGCGTGTGTAGACCATCGAGGATCGTTCGAGCCACAGCAACGCCTTTGGCGGTTACTTTACCGAACTGTGCTGGTGTTGCGCTGCTCATTGCTCCTCCGGATGAGGCGGCGCAGGAATACAAGTGGCCGATGGTGGAGTTGATATCGAAGTGCAGCTTGCAGAGATCTGTGCGGGCGACAACGCCGTCGGTCCGACCGTCCAAGCCGTCACAGGCGGAGATGGTCAGGTTGACAATCTTCTCGAACTCGCAGGGAGGCGGGAAGTAGCCGAGTGTTTGCTCCACGACCGCCGGGACCAGATGGTTGACCTGCTGGTGGCCGTACCGGAAAGCAGGCGCTGCGATGACTGCGCCATCCCATTGATCTGCGAAGCGCTGGACCTGACTGTAGCCTTCGCGGCCGCCTTCCGAGCAGCCTTGATAGTACGCATACAGCTTCTCAGTGTCGCTGGAAGCATAAAACGACTTGGTAAAGGCCTTCCCGATAACCGATAGCTCGTGATGCGCCCTATACCCGAACATGTACAGCGCATCGTAGTCAATCGTCCCATTTGCAGCAAGGATAACGGCATCGACATCCGTGGTAAAGTCGCCAAATCCGCCGTCCGTGAGCCCCGTAGCAGCGCCGTATTGCACGCCGCCTGGAAGGTACGTTTCGCCGGAGTTGATCGCGTATCCGCCTCCGCCGGTGGATAACCACCTGTTCTGGAACTCGCTTGGTGGTGGCATCCAGAATTTGAGTAGGACTCGGTCTTCCTTGCCCGGATGAGAGTATGCGAGGGTGATGTTGCAGTAGGAGATCGTCGCGGCCGGGTAGAAGGTGTTCTCCGCGATCGAAGCATTATACACGGCGTTTGCGGTGACGGATGAGGAGTCGATTAGCAGGGACTCGATGTCGTCGCTGGCTGGTAGCACGCTCTGGATGTACGCTGTGGTGCACACGTCTCCAAGGTTTGCTGCATGGGCAACTGGACCTACAAGGCCAGTAACCGCGGCCAATGATGCAAAGACGCGCTTCATTTTGTTGGTACTGTTGGTTGCTTGACTGTCTGCCTGTCTATAGCAAGGGGGCTACGGGTAAACCGCGGGCATTTATAGTTGTTCCAGTGTGCGTCATCCCCGAAGTATCCCCGTGAAGCTTCCACAGCCCCACGCACGTTTTGTGGGGAGACCCCTGAATCCATAACCTCCGCAGGACTTGGCTAAGCTAGCTTTTACCCTTGTCGGACTTAAATGCTTGTTTTGTCCTGGCGTGGTGTGGGGGATGTCAAAAACTGCCTAAAGATATTCCGCGCTTGGGGGGGAAAGCTTTTACCCCTGCAGAATTTGACGTGCTCCTGGCGATCCTCGTGGAGAGGTTATACTGACGCTGTCTACATGAAGCTGCATATCCCCGGTCGCCCCTTCCATATTTTATCACTTCAATGGTACACCCAATTCTAGAAGGCAGGTGCGATCACCTCACATACGTCTGCGCCTGCCGTTTTTCATAATGCTTCCAGGTCAACATTTATAGAAACAACCCCGGATGACCTTCCTTCCCATGCACAGAAAAACACAATCCCACCACTAAGCAGCAACATCCCCAACCTCATCGTACCTCCCCTCCACAGCCCCTTCAAGACCCCATGATCCACAAAAGTACTGTTTAGCGCCACACTCACCCCCTTTCGACCGAGCCGAACGGCTGCAACGTGTGCACAGTAACTGTCCCCGCCATCGCACAAATCCGAACTACCGTGAGACCACCTCTTCGCGATTCCGTACGCCTGCCGGGAAGCTGCTTGAGGATGTTATAGCCCCCCCTCCGTACGGCCGACGTGGTGGCTTGTTTTACCCGTCGTCGGGGCGAGGCCCCCTTGTATAAATAGTGGATAGTAGCTTGCTCAGTGAGTAAAGCACAAATAGCCTGACTGACTGCCGTGGACTTGTTTACAACTTTCGACCCTGGCCTCCCCCACTCCCCCACTCTTCTCTCCCGATCAGATTTTGTAATAGTTCCGGATGCCATTAAGCACAACCAATAAATTTACTAGTTGCGGAATGTTGACAACCTATTGCGTATACAAATAAAGCCTTGTTATATGCTATTATAGACACTCGACGGGCTAATAACAACTAAGACTTTAGGGGGCAGAGTCACCGGATGGACCATTCTTCGTGGCTATCATATTGCATTCTTAATCGTGCATGCTAGTAACCTACAATAAGCAGTGTAACATGGTAAAATACTTGGCCTTAACTGTATTATCCTTGCCTTGACAGCCTATTCTTATTAAATTTTTAAGTTGCTGTTCTATACACAAGGGTTACTCCTATGATTTCAAACTTGTTACTAGATTGCGGCCTTCTCAGCAGAGCTAACAATCACTATTGGTTCTATTAACTTACGTTACTAGAGCAATCCGTGCATGTTGGTCTTGTGTACTATGTGTGTGTGTGTGTTAATACTAGAAAGAACTCGATTCTTATACATGGTTTCCAAAGATGTTCAAGCAAGCCTGGGGAGCATCGCAGGCAGTAAGAGTACACTTAATGTCAATGTCGTAGACAGAGGGCCGACCAGCTTGCCTCACCACCCGCTAGTGCATTTAAAAGCGTGGTTGATAGATAGTTAAGATTGGGGTATCTGTAAGACTGACTTGATTGACCCCCTCATGAAGGCGTGTTAACAGTATAGGATACCCATTGTATCTGCCAGGTAGATCTCGTCCACGAATAAACGAGCGGATTTTTCAATATGATAGATAGTAGGTAAGATCACCAAAACCGCTCTTCTCAGAGATTAGTTTCTGCTGGTCGTAACGCTGAGCGAGGGGATCAAGATGGTGCTTATTGACGTCACGCAAAAGTAAGCCTAAACTGAATAGGTTTGAAATTACATACTGTATAAACAGAGCGAAGAATACCGGCTATCGGATCCCTCTTGATTGGATGCTATTTTTGTACATCCTCTGGCTCCGTTAATTCCGACTTTAAACCCGGGCCTACCCTGCATATGAAGACCTCCCCCCAGATTGTGTGATTATAAGCTTACCCCGGTTCCCACCAAGACAGAGAGCAGAATCTAAACTCACCTTCATCTTTCCTGCAAAGCAACAATGGCAACCACAAGCGGAAACAACAGCTACAAGCAGAGCTACTCCAGCCAGACCGTTGCAACGCAGCAAACCCGCACAGCGGAATCGGAAGCTGCATTCCTGCTCCCGTATATCAAAAAGACAGACTCGATTCTCGATGTCGGTTGCGGCCCGGGTACAATTACCTGCGGTCTAGCGAAATACGCAAGTGAAGGACGCACGACGGGTATTGATATTTCAGCAAATGTGCTGCAGAGGGCCCGAACAGCGGCCGATAACGCCAAACTTTTGAACGAAGGCCCAGGGTCTATCTGGTTCGAAGAGGGAAATATCCTCGAGGGACTCGCATACCCGGATAATACGTTCGACGTTGTCTTCTGCGCGCACACGCTGGGGTATATGCCTCCACCGGACCTGCCGCTAAAGGCCATAACCGAGATGCGCCGCGTGCTGAAACCAGGCGGCATCCTCGCTGTCTGTGATACAGTCGAACAGCACTTCTACCCGCGCAGCGTAGGTCTGGAGCTTGATCGGCTGTGGGTGGGGAATTTCGGCCGCGCGGTGCTGAAGGGGTATGACGGGGTGGATCTTTCGCCGGCTGTTATGCCGGCTTTGTTTCGTCGCGCTGGGTTTGATGTTGACGGTGACAAGGTCCGTATTGGTACAGGTAGTAGCGTGTTTACCGGGGCGGAGACTAGAGAGTGGCTGGCTAAGCGGGCGGAGAGTCAGTTGCAGCCCGGAGATGCCTTGTACCGCAGCTGGCGGGAGGCTGGGATTACTGATGAGGAGATACAGCAGGCGCTGCAGGCCTCGAAGAAGTGGGCCGAAACGGAGGATGCCTGGTATGCGGCTCTGCAGTGTCAGATGCTTGCCTGGAAGTAGTACAGTGACATTTAGTATCATTTTGGGCAGAGATTATGTCCATGATTAGAATGAAGGATGCTGGATTATAGATAGTTGAGTTTTGAGACAGATTTGATACCAATTGAATTTATACAATATTCATTCGTTGTAAACGCACGAGGTGGTACTTAGAATCGCTGAAGCACCACTCTGGCGCTCTGCACGCCCACACAAACTTTGTTCCGCTGGGCGAAACGAGTATGCAAGCACCTTATAACTCGGATTATTAGAAAGTGATGCATATTATGAGCACCAGGATTTTTCGAGTTTCGAGTTTGTCTTGTCGACCCGTCGTCATACTAAAAGAGCTCCGCGTTGATATAACTGTGCCACAAAAATTTTCTTAAACCTGGGCAAACCACGGATGTTCCAAAGCCTGCCTCGTGGACAGTCGTCTAGCAGAATCTAGATTCGTAAGACCCCGAATCAAACCCCTGAATTATGAATCCTGGACAACATCCGGCCACTTGTCAAAGGATTTATATCGAATATCCTGGTTGGCCCTTTCCTCCCAAAGCATCTGCAGCACCTGACAACTAATCTCACCATTATCGCGAACGTGTCTCAAGAAATCATCTATACCGTCGTGGTCGCCGAAATATGAGACTTGACGTTGAAGGCGAATCATAGCGGATAGTGCACCCTGGGATACGTGCTTTCTGAAATCGTCATCTGGACCGAGAATGACGCGTCCGAGCATGCGTAGATACACTATAGAAATATTAGCGATAGATAGATAGATATAAAAAGGAAAATAAATGTAAAGGAGAAGATGTCCGCAGGCTTGTTCAGCTCCCCCTTCAAGTGCGCCTCTGGACTTCGCCAGTTGTCATTCCAAGCGAGCATTCCTTTGATGCATCTTCCTTCAGGAAGGTACGCGGCATTTTCAAAGTCGATGAGTTGGACCTTGTCAATGGTAGTAGTATCAGTATCATGAGAGATATGGCGGCGGCTGTCAACCATAATATTATCCGGCTTGATATCTGAACGAAGTTAGTAGTGGCCAACCACGCACCGGAGGATCAGTTTACCAAGGTGAACGATATGCTGGTCATGTAGTTCGGCGATACCCAGCAGACTCGCCTTTAGAATCTGCTTTCGTGCTTGTAGGGGAATTTTCTCCCTGACTAAAGACAGGAAGTCGTGCGACAAGTACTTGTATACCAAGATTCTCTGGTGGGGGATACTTTCCCATGGCAGTCTTAGGTAGGGGCTATTGCGTAAATTGGGCTGGACTCTTTCAGTGAAGTTATCGAAGATATTCTTGGGTACATCTTCCAAGCTGAATTGTCCTGGCGGGATCTAAGCGCTCTTCATTAGGTAATGGTTCAATGAGTCGAAGGGGAGAGAGATTTCAGACGTTGCCAACCACACACGACCCAGATGGGGCCTGTCTTGAAGGAGCTCTTTGAACAGATAGGACGACCCAGTGGATCCAACCCATCTTTTAGATGCAGATGCCAGTCTTATTGTTTTGGTCTTAAACATGATAGAAGACTGGCTATTGATGGAGAGAGATTGGCGTTAGCCCGGATCACTGATATGCAAGGGATTGGGAATCGACAATGGCCCTAACCCAAATAGTTAGCAGTCCACGGTGACACCTACATAGAGATTAAGTATGTGGATGGCATGGTAACATTAATGCAGGAAATAACACTGGTCAAGCCCAAGTTGATGGCTCATGTAAAGTAGATTGCACTTATTACAACGTAGTCTGTGCTCGTGTAATCTGTACCTGCCGAGAATTATTCTGCATAGATATTCTGTTCACCAGGGTTACCAGCTGTTATTTTCTTCTATAACTAACCCTAACACTGAGAACCAGGTCCTCAATTCTCCCTCTCCTCCTCGTTGCCACCCTCACTACCCTCTCCACCTTCCGCCTCCTTCATCCCATACTTAATCTTGAGATGATCAATCGCCGCCCTAGTCAACCCGCCCACAGTTTTCGCCTTAGCAATTTGCACAAGCGTAATCTCCAAGCCCAGGTTCCGTCTCGCCCACCCTCTAATCTCAATCGCCATGAGCGAGTCGATGGCGATATTTGCAATCTCGTCTTCATCCATATCCTGCGCCTGCGCCATTCGCTGTGTGACCTGGGTTCCGATTTCGCGACGTACGATAGCTTCGGATTCTGGGTCATTGAGCAGCGCGGGATTTTGTTCGACGCGTCGGAGGAGGGAGCGGAGTTCGTTGCTTTGGCCCTGGACGGGCTCGGAGCTTTTTGATTCGAGGTTTACGTATAGGGAGAACCGCGCGTCGCGAACCCAGTATGGGCGCACACTGGGGTTTGAGAGAGGCTTCGTGTTTGAGAGACCGATAATGCAAGAGCTGGATTGTTTCGCATCTGCTAGCGGAGGTGCGGCGCACTGCGACAGGGCAAGCTTTAGTCCATCGATGAGCTGCTGCTCGCTCGGGAAGCACACGGAGGCCAGCTGTGCTCGTTGCAGGACCTCTGGGTTCTGAGCCATCATGCCGACATCTTCGACGGCGCCTAAGTCGACTATACCGGCCGGAAGCCCGACACTGCGCCGGTAAGTTGTAAAAGAGTCGAGGAAGGTATTAGCTGCAGCGTAGTTTGCCTGTCCAGGATTACCACAGGTGCCAGACACCGAACCGACCATTATGAAGAAGTCGAGTTTTTGGTCTAGAGTAGCCTCGTGGAGGTTCCAAGTTCCTAGGACCTTCGGGGCGAGACATGCAGACCATTCTTCATGGGTCATTTTATCAAACATTCCGTCCTGCAGAAAATTAGTCCAATATTCCTAGCTTTGCAGTACGGGGGTTGGCCTACTTTGAGAACACCCGACATCTGAGCTACCCCAGCCAGAGGGCGCGGACACTTGGCTATGGCTTGCTCCACATCTTCCTTGACTGTGACATCCCCGGGGATACAGATCGCCTGACATCCCTGCTTCTCAAGCTCCCGCAAGAATGCCTGATCTTGATCAGATTGTCCAGCCGAGCGTGAGAGATACACCAAGTGACGAGCACCTTGCTCCACCATCCAAGTTGATACTGATCGCCCTAACCCGCCCAAACCGCCAACAAGAAGATACGAGACATTTGGGTTGAACGAGAAGGGAGACTGCCCCGCAGAGAATGGGAGACTAGCCGGATCATCAGGCATCTTGATGAGGATCTTACCCATGTGAATGCCCTGCTGCATGTATCGAAAGGCGTCAACGACCTCATTCGCTTCATATACTTTAACCGGGCGGATGGGCACCAGTTCCTTTTTGGCACTCAGTGTTTCGAATTGTGTGTGCATCCTGAATAGTCAGCATCTCCGAAAAATCCGATTATAGGTTGCGCCATACGATTCATAAGTGTGGTAAGCCTCTTTCCCAAATTGTGTCAGATCGAATCCAAGATATGATCGATTCTTGATGAACGGGCCCATATTCAGCTGTCCGTTACTCAGGAAATCTCGCTTCCCAAGCTCGATCATCCGCCCGAATGAGGCGAGGCAATCCCACGAGGCATGGAGGAGACTGCCTGTGAGGGAGTTGAGCACGATATCAACGCCGCGACCGTTCGTCTCGCGCATCACATCGTGCAAAAAGTCGGCGCTGCGCGAGTTGAAGATACGGTGCCGCGGGATGCCGAAGCGGTCCATCAGGTACTGGACTTTCTCTTCGCTTCCGACCGTCGCGTAGATCTGACCATGTTAGTTCTGGTTGAGAAGGACTTTAGGAAGCATACCGTGGCGCCGATATACTCGCACACGCGGATCGCCGCAAGTCCAACACCACCGCAAGCAGAATGAATCAAGACGGTCTATATGTGGAAGGTTAATACGTCAGCCATAAGCGGTGGTGCGTGACATACCTCGGACTTATGAAGACGGGCCAAATGCACCAAACAGTAGCAAGCCGTGATATAGACGGATGGCATGGTCGCCGCATCCTCGAGAGACACATGCTCGGGTATTTGGAGGCAGTATCGCGAATGAACGACGAACCGCGTGCGGAAAGTGCCAGTGGTTAAAAGCGCGACTCTGTCACCAGGCTTGAGGTCTCGGATTGCCCCAGGAGCCACCCTACGAACGATACCACTGCCCTCGAGGCCGAACTCGTTAGGTTCGCCAAATAGACCGAGAGAGACGAGGATGTCCTTTCACACGATTAGCCATGTATTCCTCAAGCGGAGGGTGCCCATACTCGGAAATTAAGCCCAACATAGTGCATGTCGATCTCGACTTCACCTTCCTTTAATTCAGGGTCTTCAAATGGCGTCCAGCGCAGGGTATCGATTGAACCTAATGACTCGATATCTAGTCGGCGTGGTAAGCTCTGAGAGGAGTGACTCTCCATATGGTCTGCAGGCGAGATCCAATGGCACCGCCCGACATGTATTATTCCCTCCAGGAGCGAGAACTCATATTCAGGATCATTATCTGGTGTCTGCCTAGACCAAGTAATCTTCTCAATGGCCTGGGCTAGCGAGTTCGCCGCCTCATCATCAAAAGTATCAGTCTCGAAAGTACTAAAGTCAGCTTCCTTCTCGTGTCTCATTGTCCGGGCGAACCCAAAAATCAGTCCGTAGCGAGGATCAGCGCAGCGAATCTGGGACGTTGGTGTTACCCAGAGAATGGGTGTCTTATCCACTTTGGTTAGTAGATTCTGGACGGCGAGATAACCCTCCTCTGACATGTTGTGCAAATATGGACCCTCTATATCCACAAGGGACACTATCATGTGGTCGTCGTCCGAGGAAATGTCACTTTGAAGCGTGCTCGTGCGGACAGCATATCCTCGCTCGGTGAGAATAGACTTGAGCACCTCGGCCCAAGGACCTGGAGCCTCGCCTGTTAGCAATACTATTGCCCTTTTCTCCACTTTCTCTGACTGAACAGTTGACAAAACGCTCAAAGCTGTATAACGTGATGAGTCGAGATCCCGGCTGACTGCTTCATTGCCGATGAACCCAGTAGTACGAAGAGCCACATCCAGCATATTTAACGAAGGTATATCCTGGATACTCTGCTGACTGGTTGGCGAGCCCGGAAGTAGCCCCTGCTGATAGGTAAGTATCGGCATTTGGAATCGAGAGTGACCCATACCATTATGTAGCCAACTAACAGATTTTCTACCCGACATTAGCTTTATTGATTAGATAGATACGTGATCTTCTTACCTGGATTAAGCTCATGGAGTAATAGTCTGCCTCGAGGCGCGAGAAGGTCTCGAATATTCTTGAGGGATGTTTCCAACCTTGCTGGGTGAGCAAGAACCTGCTGAACCATAAGCTTAGGAGAACTCCTAAAGGAGAGGAGAACACCCACGTTGGTGGCAATAACCAGGTCAAAGCTGTGCAATTCAAACTCCTGGCCCTCAAGATCTTTTGTAACATCAAACACCTTGAAATCGAGATCTTCGTCGGCGAAAGTCTTCTTCGCAGCCTCCAGGCTTGCCTCGGAGACATGTGTCAATGTATAAGTAGAGTAGAGCCGAACACCCTCAGGAGACTTGAGATGTTCTAGCACGGCACGTGTAGCGCTCCCTGAACCCCCACTGATCTCCAGGATACGCACTGTCGGCTTGGAGTGGCCAAGGAGTGACAAGAAGCGGCTCCAATCTTGAGTTGATTGCAGATACGTCGCATACTTCTCAATTTGAATGCGTGCCTCATCGGAGAGTGTCTTTGCTGTAACTATTTCCTGGCAGTGCTCGTAGATGTAGCGCAGGCACGCTAATGGAGCTGGCGCTTCCTCGCCTTCCTGTAATAGCTGTGATGATATTGACTCAATGAGCTCCACGCGCTCGTCCTGAGTTATACCGTTCCATTTCCGATAATCTTTTCCCAGCGCTGAGGCGGTTTCTGCCATCCACGTCTTCCAGCGGATGTGCGGATCTTCTGCAGTAACATGAGCAAGTTTGGACGCCGTGTTTAGAACATACAGCACCGCCAAATGCCGGCTCGCAGTCTGTATGTCCTCATAGCTCTCCTCGAGCGCCGAACGTGAAAGCAGAGTTTCCGGATCAATGAAATCAACATCGGGCGCCCACCGAATCTGCGAACCCACTGGAATGCCCGAAGCAGAGGAATCCGACTGGCCCGACGCAGGGAAACCGGCGACGTCTGTCATAGACAAGACAAGCTCGTCGCCCGCCATCATGATTCCTTGGCCCGTCCAGGTTCCGAAACCGGTTTCAGCCATCAGAGCTTCGAGGCTCATTTCCGGGATTGGCGGTGGTCGAACGTAGATGTTGCCGATCGCGGCGGGAACGATGATCTGGAATCGCCGTGCGAGGCCCTGCGCGATGGCCATCGGGAAAGTCTGGAGGAGGTGGTCCATTATTGCTGGATGCAGGGTGTAACGGCTTGGTGGTGTTGTATCAAGGTCGAGGAGGGTTCCAGAGGCTTTTCGGTCCGTTGGATCGGCAGAGAGACTCTGGAAGCGGCGGAAGAGAGGGCCATAGGCGAAGCCTAGACGGTCGACATAGCGGTAAGCGGTTTCTACATCGAGCACGCGGGCGTGTTGCTCAATTGCCCGGCCTTTGGGTGGATGATCTGATCCTGCGCGCACTTGGCCGTGACAGTGCTTTGTCCACGAGGTGCCGTCGAACGAAACAATAGTAAAAGCATACCACTCGGAGTCGAGAAGGTCTGTTATCTTCACCGGCTTTAGTGTAGTGATGAGCTCGTAGTCCGCCGACTCCTTCATCAGCAGCGGATTCTTGATGACCATGTTCTTGATGGAGTAGTCATCTGCGTCAGGGCTCAACTGGAGAGCCGCCTCGCCGGCCATGGAGATATAACCCGCAGCGGGGAAGATGACATTACCCTGGAGTGCGTGTTCAGCAATCCAGGGTACATCTTCGAGGCGAAACACGTTTCTCCACGCTGGCTCTAGCTCCGAAGACTCGACGCTGCGTGCCCCTAGAATCTCGTGGTGGGGATATGGGCGGAATCTCCAGTCTCGTGTCAACCGACTGTCATGCCAGTACCTGGTACCGTGCTGCCATGGATAAGGAGGAAGATTGCCTATTGTGTTTCCTGTGCCATTTACTGCCTCAAGGCTAACAAGAATGCCGCTCGAGTGCGCAAGACCGACGGTGGCGAGTAGTTGCGCGCGACTGTCACTCTCCTTTCTGATCAGAGTTGGAATGTAAGTGAGATCTAATTTGCTTTCGACTCCTCGGAATATCTGTTGGAGAGGTCCAGAGAGAGCCGAATGGGGCCCAATCTCAAGAAAAGCACGATTCTTCGGCTTTGCGAGGATTGATTTCACAGCACCGGAAAAGAGAACAGGCGACTCAAGATTCCCACGCCAGTATGAAGCATTAAGCTCAGACGGCTCTGTGATAGTCGTAGAGGTGACACTGGAAAGGAGCGGCAGCATACTTTGCTGATGCTCAATGTGGCTTGCAATACGCTCTTCGTATTGAGGTCCTATCTCGCTCATGTGGCCTATCCTCCATTAGCATTCGACTGTTTCTACCGGATGGCATTACTCACTAGAATGATAGGCCGTGTATACACGTAACCGACGGCAGAGAGCGTCCGGAAAGTCCTTACTGATCGCATCTGTCACTCTATCGATGACAGCACTGTCTCCAGACAAGGTCACGCTGTTGGGACTATTCTCGCAGCCAATAATGACACCATCTTCCAGATATGGAGTGACTTCCTCTCGTCCGAGCCCCACAGCTGCCATGGCGCCTTTGCCTTCAACCTGCCTGGCGAGCTTACCACGATAGTATGCGATGATTATGGCGGAGCGTGCGCTGATTGCACCGGCAGCGTACGCGGCAGCGATTTCGCCGCTTGAGTGGCCGACGACAGAAGAAGGCTTTATTCCCCAAGACGAGAGAATATTCACCAGTGCAATCTGTAAAGCTGTACAGAGTGGCTGTGAGAATTCGGCTTCGTTGATTCTGCTATCGTCCCCCGGTTTGCAGATTTCCTCTGTTTAGTGTTAGTCCGTGTGTTCCACTAATCGATTGATCTTACCTTGTAATAACCAATTGGGAGCATCTGGAAGACTTCTTAACGCCTCATCTAGGCTTTGAATGTCTTTTCTAGCGGACGGAAATGCTTCGAGGAGATCACTACCCATCCCCGGCCACTGGGCTCCTTGGCCAGTGAAAACAAATGTCAGCTCTGGGGTCTTCTCGCGAGCAGTCTGAAAGTCAGTCTCGCTGATAGGTTCATTCGGCTTTGCCACCACAAATGCGCGATGCGAGAGGTGTTCCCGCCGAATACCGAGTGTATACACGATATCCTGAAGTTTAGTCAAGTCATTATTCGCATAGTCTGTCACAGCTCGAATGCGTTGCTTCAAGCTCTCTGCGCTCTTTGACGACACAACCAGCAACCGTGCATCTTCGCTCGGCGTGGTAACAGGTCGGAGCCCATCGCCGCAAAATGAAGGAACCGAATCAAGAATGGCGTGAGCGTTGGCACCGCCGACTCCGAAGCAGTTTACGCTGACGCGCGCAGCTCGACCCTCTGGCCATGGCATGACCTCGACAGGTACTTGTAGTTTACCCTCTTCGAATGGGATCTTTGGATTCTGAGTGTCAAAGAAGACGTTGGGTGGAATTGTATTGTGCTCGAGAGAGAGGACGCCTTTGATGACGCTGCTAATGCCGGATGCACCTTCGCCGTGTCCGACGTTCGGTTTGACCTGATGTTGTCAGTCTAGTCAATCTAGAGTCAGCTAGTCACTTACAGCTCCGATAACGATCCCCTTCCCCTCAAATAGTTTTGCCACTACAGATGCTTCGGCGGTATCTCCGGCCACTGTGCCAGTCCCATGACATTCAAAGAAACCTGTCTGCGTGATGTCCGGGATTCCGGCCTTCTTATACGCCCAGCGCACAAGGGCCTCCTGAGAATGTGAGCCTGGAGTGGTAATACTGGGGGTATGTCCGTCGCAGTTTGTAGACGTGGCTCGGATAACGGCTCTGATGGGGTCATTGTCCCTGATAGCGTCTTCGAGCCTCTTGACATACAGCGCATTGACTCCTTCGCCGCGCCCGTAGCCATCGGCTTTTTTGTCAAAGGTACGGCAGGTTCCCGTCGGTGACATGACTGTGTTATCAGACATTGTGGCTGTCATTGTTGGCGCGAACATCAGGTTGGTTCCTGCCACGATGGCCGAGCAGCAATCGCCGGAGTACAGGGCCTGGCAGGCTTCGTGCAGACCTACGAGGGAGGCTGAGCAGCCGGTCTGCAACGTCATACTGCTTACAGTGAGCATTCGCACCAAACAAGGTTCACAATGCCCTACCTCGGTCCCTGGAAGTCATATTCATACGACAAACGATTAGAAAGCGCAAACTGCCCCGTGCCGAGGATATGATAACGATCTGTATGCTGAGGATCTTTACTAGCGAGATCCAGCCAATCCTCTCCGTACACTCCAACGTAACAGCCGATATTCTTACCGCGCCAGTTTGTCTCGCCTGCACTTTCAAGGCACTCCCAGAGAACCTCAAGCAGCTGGCGTTGTTGAGGATCCATCCGGCCCGCTTCGTGCGAGTTGATTGAGAAGAATGGGGCATCAAAGCATGCGGGATCATCTTGGAGATAGTAGCCATGGCGTGTTTTGACAGAACGCGCCTGTGTCTCGCTGTAGAAGGAGTCCACTGTATACCGGGTGCCTGGCACCTCACATACCCCGTTCCTCTTTTCGATGAGAAACTTCCAGAGCTCATCGGGAGACTTGACACCGCCGGGCAGTCGGAGAGCCATGCCTACAATTGCAATGGGAGGGCAGCCATTCGGAGTCTGATGATGTTAGTACAGATTTTGTCACGCGAGAGATGCTACACACCACAGCTTCTCGCCCATTTGGTCCGCCGCCTCCATTCCCAGTCCCAGCTCCTTGTGATATTGTATCTTCTTCTGGGTACACCCGCTGGTGAGCAACTGGTTCTCCATGGTGGGTCGTCTGACCACCATCAGCTCGAAGCTGGTCGGCCGTGAACGAAACCATTGTATGCTATACTTGGCGTATGCGTCTGAAATCGAATATGGGACGGTAGTACGGTGTTTAACGAATTATTCTCGAGTCAGTTTCAGAGTATGAACACAATTCTGCTTTTCCCTGCGACGAGGAGGTAGGAGAATATTGAACGAGTAACTACTTCGCTGAGAACTGTCGCTCCCAAAAGCGGGGTATGAGAACTGTAGTACAGGGAGCATGCAGTTACAATCCTGCAGGATAAGCACAGTTTGCCAGGATATCGAGGCAGGTTCACAACTTTCCACCTGCATCGTTCTTGCATGGTGAGGGGACTGTGCGCTTTCGCGGGATCAGACACGGGGAGGGTGGTTCGAGTCTGGATGCGCCGGGGAGAGGATGATTCGTCGATGATAATTCTTGACCTGCTCTAGTAGGGCGACACGAGCCAGGATGCTGATCCGGAAGCAGTTCGCGTATAGTGATTGGAGTTCGCCAAAATCTTCCACAGTGCGCGAGGAACGCAAGCCTCGTCTGAATCACGTTGCATTAGCCCCATCCTTCAGGTGATGGACAACTATATAGGTGGACTCCGCTCAACTACCATGGGCCGATGCTGCCAATACCCCAATTCCCCAGGTAGCTTTTATCCCTAAAGCTCAACCATGAAGTTCTCGCTCGCAGCCATTGTCACTGCCCTTGCCGTCAGCGCAGGCGTCTCTGCCCAGTCGGTCGATGACGCTTTGAATCAGTTCCTCGCGCTGGCCGACCAGATCGATCGCGTTCAGAAATCTATCGAAGGCTATAATGGGGGAGTTGTGCTCGCTTTGCCCGTGGCCAACGCTATCTACCGAGCCCACATTGCGGCAACAACCGCTCGTACCAGCCTCACCCAGCTGGACACTTTTACCCCGGCGGACAGCGAACGCGCTCTCAACGCGTACAACCAGATACACCCTCGGCTTTTAAGTGCTATGACGGCTGGCAGAAATAAGGTATGACCACTACTCGCGTCTTTCAGAAGCAATGCTAACTTAAGTTAGGCCCAGGTCTTCAAAGATGCTGGGGTGGGATATGTTGCTCAGGGGATGATCAGCAACTTGTATAATGAGAAGAGCAAGTTCGAGAGCGCGATCAGGACCAAGGTCGATCCGGAGTACTTCCAAGAGGACATGGCTACGGCTGTGGACCAGGCATTTGTGGAGACTTTGCAGCTATTTTAGATCCTAACTCAGATCATGCGTTATACAGTCTAGTTCGTTTACTTTAGCTGCGCGTGATATGAACGCGGGATGGCAATGATACCCGTAGGGCCTTTGAAATCTCCATACTAGCCAAAGGTCTGCAAACGGAAATCCGGGACCGAATTTTCTGGTCCACGCGACCTGAGCACCCTGCTGCATGTGCAGGGAAGTCATCGATTATTCGGTGGAAGTTGACTTGCACAGCAGCTCGCGTGGGCGGATGACAGCGGGAATGCGCCTGGTAGTCATGCCCAAGCATCGAATAAGAAAGTACAATTGAGCACTGCTTGACCTCTTTCCTTTCTTCAGGTGCCAGACGGAACATTTTTGTTCTTTGCGGGACGTTGTCAGCTGGACCTTGAGTCCAGTTCAAAATCGAACGACCTCGACTTGGATCATTTGCAGGTGCTGTATCCGATGAGAGTAATGATCTGCCTGAGAGTTGTACCCAGTCCCAAAACAAGGATAGCTGCAAGGCTGGAGTAAGGTTGAAGAACAAGAAAGGGCGTTCAATGTAGTGACACGTAGCCGATCGAGTCTGGGCCGTTATCGGCCAAATACGCGCGATGTGACCTGTCGAATGGATCAGGAGAGAGAGTTTCTTCATGCGAAAGCAGTTCCTGCCTGAGTGTATTAGGGTCCAATCAGCAGCCTCCTCGTTTTTGGGCTCTATCAGCCAGCCACAGTCTGACATCTGCAGGCAATTCACAATCGATGGTCCTACAACATCCGCATTGCAGGCCGGACATTTCCTGCTGTTCTCGTGATCCAGTTCTGTCGGTTTTTTGTACTACTACTCTTGATTCTACCCCCGCAATCTGATCCATTCCTGCACCAAGCCTCGATAATCAGCCAGGCAATACGGATCCGTCAGCTCCAGCCACCAGTTCTTCTTCCGCATGCAGGGTACCGTTAAGTCGCCGAGTAACACGTCAACATACGACAGGCTGTCGAATACTAGATCTGCATGCCTTCCGGCCAATCCGCCAGTTTCGCGCGGCCGCCGCACTTGGCCGTAGACTGTGTCGAGGATTGTCCTTCCTCTGACCTGTTCTTGGTTCATGCTGCCGACTCGGAGATGGTCTAATTGGTCGGAAAGGAAGGCCGTGATCCAGAGGGCTTGTGCCTGCGCTACCAGGACTGCGTGAATTGATACTGACATACCAATGAATGCGAGGCTCTTGGACTGCAGATAGGTCTCTTCTAAGGGAATGATGTCGCGGTAAAGGAGCGGAAATGACGAGTCTTTCCCGTCTGGGGAGACTGCACTGTCTTGACTTCCTGGCGCGTTAGGTGTTCGTCTCGAAAGGTGTGAGAAGTAAGGGACGTTCGAATAGATGACCTCCATTGCCTCTTTCTCCGCTGACCTGCCCACTTGGTCAGTTTTGAATCGCGCTGGGACATCTACCGTCCACCCTGTACACAGCACTAGGGCATCTATGGCAAGTAAAGTTCCATCTGACAAATGGACTTTTGCCGGCGATAATGATTCGAGCTCTGAAATGTGTACTTGGATTTGGCCCTCTCGGACCAGATCGAACCAGCTTGTCTCGTAATTGTGTATGCTCAACGAGTTTCCCATCCAGAACGGGGTTGTCCATGGCCCCAACTTGCGTAGTTCACGATGAGTATCGAAGCCATTGAGCATCCGAATTCTCTTATCGAGATATGTCCAGAACCAATGGCAGATCCTTTGACCAAGAAACGTCCGGTGAAGAAATCTTCTCGCCCACAAGAATGGCCCTTCCCCAAAGGGAGCCGGGTCAAACAGCGTGAAGAGCCGGATGGTAGACAGCTTCGCCAACGAAAGCTCAAAATGTCCGATCGAGAACCTCCGCGGCCATAGATAGCTTGGTCCTCCCCCGGATGGACGGATTACCATATGAACCTGTGACCCATTGCGGGCAGCCGTATAGCAAACATCCCAGGCCGACTTATTCCCGCCAACGACGACAACAGTCTTGCAGTCTGCGAGACTATCCGCCTGCTCTTTGAGCTGCTTGGAGTGTAGTATCAGGCGGTTGAACGTCTCCGAGCCGGGGATGTGAGGAATGTGAGGTTTCGAGGTAAGCCCAGTCGCGAACACAAGTTTCTCTGCTCGTATTGGACTGACAACACAGTCATTTCGGTCGACAGACTGTAGCGAAACCTCCCAAGATCCGTCATCTAATAATTCTGTCGCCGTAACCCTAGTGCTGAGCATAAGATGCGGTGTGATACCGAAATGGTCAGCGACGTCGCAGAGGTACGCATGCACCACATGGCCAGGGATATGACCCTTCCCATCCACGCCGTATCGCTTCGCGTCCATAGGGAAGTCGCTGAGCTCATACGAACCAAAGAGATTGTTCGTTTTCAGCCCGGGATATAGTCTCTCGCGGGCCCAGGTGCCGCCGACCGAGTGAGATTCGTCCACGACCAGCAGGGTGGTCGATGGATGGACTTCGAGATATGTTTTGGCCATGACGAGACCGTGAAGGCCTAGACTATTAGCAGGGAAGGTGCGAAGCCGGGGATAAGACATACCAGCGCCGACGATGAGAAGCTCGACCGATTTGGAAGGCATGACCAAGGCTGGGATATTGTTCAAGCAGGAAAGTAGTCTGTGCTCAATCGTTCCATCGACACCGGTCGCACATCTACTTATAACAGAACAGCAGGTCTCGTGTCCCTCTTTCCGAGCGTTTATCATGATCCGTAAATCGCTGCGTTTGATTCGCTGTGTCTGCTCTCGGCGCTGTGTTGGCAGCGTCGGATACGTCCCGGATACGTACGTCCACCACTTCTCCGCAGATAAAGCTCCTCCTTCGTTTCTACCATCTCACAGATCCGTAATCCATCAAAGAATTGACTCTGCTTAATAAAAGACAGCAAAATGACCTCGCTCCATCCCAACGCAGAGATGCTCATCAGCCGCGCCGAGCAATTCTTCGCTGAGGTGGCCGATTTGTGCGTTATTCCCCCTTACATATGTACTGGTTCCTTGCCTTCCCCTCTAACAGTAACCCCAGAACACCCGGCCACGAGCTCGAAAAATACCTGAACGAGAACTATGGCCCGGGAAACGAGTACTACGAGGACTTCTGCAATCTCATCCGCGAAGGGATTGCCAACAATGAAGG
This sequence comes from Aspergillus ustus, assembly GCA_000812125.1. NCBI lineage: Eukaryota > Fungi > Ascomycota > Eurotiomycetes > Eurotiales > Aspergillaceae > Aspergillus > Aspergillus ustus. The sequence continues at coordinate 62,923 of JOMC01000154.1, forward strand.
CTGGTGCGCGACCGACGAGCTCGACGGGTCCAAGTACCGCCGCAGCAGGCTGTACAGCCCCTCGGAGCGCACGCGCTTCTTCAGCATCACGACGGTCTATATGGATAGCCAGGACGAGTACCGGGGCCAGTATCACCTGCACCCGTACGGGGAAATCAACTGCGTCGTGCAGATTGACCCCACGGCGGAGCTCAAGGGGATGAATGGGTGGCAGGGGGCGGGGTGGACGTCACCGGGCGCGGGCACGCATCATTATCCGGAGGTCAGAGGGGGAGCGCTGGTGGCCTTGTTCTTTTTGCCGGCGGGCAGGATCTCGTATAAGGCGACGCCAGAGATGAAGCAGCCTGTTTCTGTGTAATCTGATGGTTTCTTATGCTCAACCCCGCACTTCCCCACACTGGGTGTATATCCAAAACTCGGGGCGATCCACTGTTAACATCCAACAAAAACATACTACTCAGAAAGCCATTCCTCTCCATTCAGTACAAACACATAACAAGTCCTATCTCTAAATACCTCCCATAGGGATTTACACAACCCAATCGACTGCTTGTGTTGCGCCCGTGCGCTGGTGCCTGGTTTCTACCTAGCCGCCGAGTTGTTTTGCTCCCCATCTACATCAATTAAATATCCTTTTTATCTAACACCAATCTAACCGCTAGACATGAGCAACTGGGCTGGTATATTCTTCTCTGGCAATCCTCCCAATCTCATCAACGAAGTCGAAAATAGTCCGCAGTTTCGAAGCTTCTCACCGGGAACAAGCAGGTGGGATTTGGGAAAACTTGTGGATAAGAGTCGGCCGGTCGATGCAGCCAAGATACAGGTTTTCTGGCTCCGAAGCAATGGACGAAGGGATTCTGTAGCCAAAGTGGTCAGCACTTCCTGTTGCACTCTGAAGACCAGGCTGACACGCTGCCAGTTCCCAGACTACACTTCTGAGCAGGCCGCTGAGCAACTGCGGCGCCTACGGTTCTCCGAGTCCCAAATCCAGTCCCAATAAGATGATGTGCGGGTTGACTTCGACAGTTTTTATCGGGAAGCCCGCGCATATACTCACCTCGAACGATTCTGTCCCAACAACGAACTGATTTACTTCCCTCGATTCCATGGAGTTCTCACAGATATAGAGAGATCGAGGTTCTCGTCTGGATACGCTCATTCCCGAGCAGTCGTGCTCGAAGCAATCAAGCCAGACTTGCGCTCCCGACGTATACTCGCCGCTGGTGCGGACTGCAACCGCATGCCTGATTTATTCCAGCGCGACATATCACTGAGCCGCTTTGAGCGTGAATGGTACTGGTCTCTATTATGCGATCGGCTCCGCCGCCTTGCAGCTCTACATAGGGTCGGGATCACGCATGGAGATTTGCGGGATCATCACTTTCGACTTCCGGGCGATTCCCACAATACAGTGCTTTTCGATTTCTCGGCGTCATATACGTTTACTCCAAGACAGCCCTTTCGATTGAACTCCGGAAGACCCCGATCGTTGAAAAGGGTTTCTAACGGTGAAAGGCAGCGGGTTCAAATTCAAGTTCAAGAAAGGTAGGCGATTGATTTAACTTGAAGATCGGGACTAAGGTCCAACCAGAGCTGAGCAGCGAGACTTTCGTGCCTATCTCATTGAGTCAATAAACGAAGACGAAGTGGACGATGCCCTTTACCGGCCACTGGAAGCAGAGGAGGGACAGCTAGAGGCCGCGATTCTTTGATCTATGTATACCATCGCTGTATCGCTTGAAGAGGGTTGACAAGGCTCCTCGATAGTATGGGGAGACCACTTGCCAACAGGGAATAAAGCAAAAGAGTCATTCCGTGATAAGCTGCCGCTCAACAGATGGAAGGTAAGCCGTTGAAAAGTTTGTGATAATTGTGAAAGGAAGGATTGGCCTAATTAAGGAAGGTAGCATGTAAGGTTCGTGTAGCCTTCTTCCAAACACGCTGGATGGAATTCTTCTCCACATGCCCCCACATCGTCTCTCCCTTTTCTTCACTCAACCTTGGCTGTCTGTGTGATTTGTGCGCAATGCCGCGGCCCAAAGTCCCAGAGAGTGCTCGGAGGCGTATCGCAAAAGCCTGTGTGCAATGTCAGTCTACCAAGCAGAAATGCGACGGAAAGTCTCCCTGCAGTTCGTGTCTGCGGCGTCGCCAGGCGGAGAGCTGCGCCTACTCCGACCACGTCAGATCCTACGGCCATCGGCGTCGGAGAGAACCAAAGTCGACAACAAATCGCAATCCAAACGAGGCCGATGGCACTATTGATATTTCTGTTCCCAAGCTACCGCAGAGCCTGTATGACACGCGAGGGAAGGTCGGTGAGTGCCTTATTTTACCCCTTTATCCCTTGTGGACCTCAACTAATGGTCCAGTTTATCTCGGGGACTGTTCCGCGCTTTCATTCCTCCAGAATATACAGGAATTAATGGAGCGTGAGACGCACTCATCGGACACCTCGATCCATACACGAGAGTTTGAAGAGCTCCCTCCGGAGCCGGATGACAGGAGTCTATCCTATGCCGGCAATGTCCATGATCTCAGAAACCTGATTCTGACCTTCTTCTCAGTAGTACGTTGCTTACCTGCATTCTCCAACGAAAGGTATCTTGAACTAACTTGGCAGACCTCTGGAGTGCTCGATATTATCGACCCAGCCGATATCGAAACCACCCTAGTTCAATGGATTGACGGCTCTCTTGACGCTCACGCTCATCGAGGAAGTGAAGCAGTCTTCTATTTGATACTGGCATATGCATCACAGGCACAAGCATCCACCACGCAAGACCGACGACACGCACACTCCTTCTACCATCACGGGCGGCAAATCGCCCTCCTCCACCTAACTGACGACCCTAGTCTAGAGACCGTGCAGGCGTTTATGCTCATCAGTCTGTACATGCTCGGCTGCTCGAGGAGAAATGGCTCGTTCTTGAACCTGGGTATTGCAATCAGTGCAGCCAAGGCGTTGGGATTACATCGGAGCGAGACGAATCGGAGTTTTCCAGAGCACGAGGCGAGACTTCGGTGCGTCTTCATATCCCTTGAATCCATAACCATATTTCAGCGCTAATAGAAATACGGCAGAGAACGAATATGGAGCACCCTCCGCTACCATGACCTATTCTTCTGCGCGATGATGGGCCGCACCTCGTCAACAATGACAACCGACTGTACCATCTCCCCCACTCAACTCCCGAACAGAGGCGATACAGCTCCAATGCAGCTCTCAGCGCACGCTTTCTCATTCATGGAACGCACCGTCAACGAGATCTACACCAAGCGAACCGTCTCAATGGGCGTACTGAAGGACCTGGCGCATGAATTACGAGAAGCGATCAGAACCATCCCGGCCATGTTTACGATCACCCTTACAACCTCACCTCCCAGTGGTCCCATCGCCGCCATGTATTATAAGGATATACTCCTGCGGAACGCGAATGTCCTCTGCAGCTACCACTTCAGTATGATGCTGCTTACGCGGCCGTTCGTGGTGACCAGATTACGCGCTCATATCGCTTCCGACTCAACCTCGCCCGAGACGGATGCTCCGGCACAACCTAGCAATAACAATAGCGATACAGGTACAGACACAGGTAGAGGCACGGTCTACGACGAACTCACGACCAATGCACTCTCCTGTATAGATGCCGCAATCAAGACGGTTCGGATCCTACACTACCTCCTCACCACGGGAGCATTGTTGAGTAATATGCCGCTGACTGTGTACGTACACATACATATCCTAACCCATCTATTCTATGGCTAATAGAGATTCCCCAAGGGCATGGACATTTGTCTCCTCGCTAACCCTGTGCTCCGCGTACTTCGGCCAGCTAGGCACCGCGGCGTGCAACGAAGAGGCGATCGCGCAGGCACGGCAGATCCTCGACCATTTCGCGCTAAGCAGTCCGCAGGCGCGTCGGTATAGTGGGATCCTGGCAAAATTGTCGGATGCAGCTTCGAGGAGCAGGCGAGAGTCATTTATGGAGCAGCAGGAACAGCAAGATGGTCATCATCATCCTTCTTCGGCAAGTGCCGTTGGCGATCTGAGTATGCTTGACTCGTGGGATATGAGCAATCTAGTAGACGTGTCTGATCGATTCCCGCTTGATCTAGGAGGTGCAGAGAGTATCTGGGATCTAAATTGGGTGGGCTCGCTGATGTAGGAAAGAAACTTCAGGGAGCTAATTAATGCATGTGTCGAACAAGTTGTATGTATACATACGTACTCATATACATGGTAGTCATAGCTCGTTTTCGGTTTATGCTAAATGCCCCCGCTGCTCGCTAATCCTATGTGAATGATATCTTCCCAACGTATGTACAGAGTATGGTATCATAATTAAAGAGAAAAAATATGGCCGAGATGCTCCAGGCACCAATGGTCTGATCCGCAAGCGGGTTAGGATTGCGATCGCAGAGAAAAAGAAAAGAAATCAAACACAAAAACAATCATGGAGGAGGTTCACGGCTCCGTGTACGGCGTGAACCATCCTCCTTTTTCCCACTGTCCCGCTTGGTATACGGCAGCGTTTCGTATATGCTGCTGCCGGATACCCGTGAACAGCGTGTTTAGTCGGTCGAAGATGACGGGCTTCATAATCCACCCGTCAAAGCCCGTGTCCATATACATCTGGGCGTCCTTCTCCAGTAAGGAGGCCGAGACGGCGAAGATGGGTACGTGTAGGATCGTACCGCCTTCGCTCGCCTGTTTTTCGAACTGGCGTATCCGTCTTGTGGAATCCATGCCGTCAAGAATGGGCATCTGAAACACTGTTAGTAGGCACTCATTTTCCCATAGCATTATTAGTAGCTCACCTGGATGTCCATCAAGACGACGTCCCACGCCGCCGGGCTTTCAGAGTACGCGGTCGCGCACTCCTCTCCGTTGACTGTCCAGTGGACAGTGTAGCCAAGCTTTCCAAGGCGCTTCTCAATGATCTTTGCGTTTATAGGATCGTCCTCGGCTACAAGAACGCGCAGCTTCTGCTGTTCCGGCTGAGTTGCAGGGTCAGATACAGTCCGAGATGAAGCCTGCGTCTCAGATTGCGGTGGTAACGGCTGCTCAGAAGACACTATTTCGGGAGAAGCTCCGGGTCGCTTGTGTGAGCTTTCACCATCGATTGGGCTATCTTCGGCTTCTGGTCTTTGCAGCACGCTTTGCTGTCCTTCATCGTCTGGAACAGACTTGGGTATTCCTTCCGCCGGAGAAGCGCCCTCTGTTTGAGGGACAAGGCTCTCCTGGCTGTTCCGCTTAGATGCCGTGGAGGTGCTGTCGACGAGAATCATATCCTCCTTGGTAGGAAAGGCCGTCACAGAGTCCTTTGTCCGAATAGGCAAGTGCGTCATTGTCGGTTTCTTAGTCTCAGTCCCTTCCGGCATCGGAAACTGGAGAGAAATCTGGAAGCGGCTGCCTTTGCCCTCGTCCGACCTGACCGTCAATTGCCCGTGCATATTCCGCACCATGCGGGCCACCAGAGCTAATCCGAGGCCAAGAACATTTTTCTCGCGATCATCGGGGGATTTTCCCCGGGGTGAATTCGCTCCGCTTCCCGCGTAGTAACGAGCGTCGCTCTCTTCCGATACTTGCTCCAGTTCGTGAAAAAGTTGGTCCAGTGTCGCGGCTGAGATACCCTGTCCGGTGTCCAGGACGGCAATCTTAACGGTTGCTTTTCCCGGCTCGTCCTCGTCGGGAGCAGGCCACATCTCGACCGTCACTCCGCCGGTGGCTGTATGCTGAATCGCATTCGAAATAAGATTGCTGACTGACTGTCTCACGCGCCGCTGGTCTCCGATGACGGTTTCTGGAAGTCCAGGATGCGACATAACGGTAAAATTAAGCCCTTTGCGCTTTGCCTCGCTCTCGAACATACTTGTCGCTTCGTTGAATGTTGTGTGTAAATTGAAAGGTTCATCCTTGATAAGGCTCTGTCCTTTCTCCACATTCGTCAAGTCAAGAAGATCGTTAATAACATAGATCAGAGACTTCGAGGCCGAGTAGGATTTGCTCAAGTGGTCTCGCGTTTCACCATCGAGTGCACCCTCAAGAGCGATTTCCAGATAATTAACTATGGCATTCAATGGCGTGCGAACTTCGTGGGCTGAGTTTGCCAGCAGCAACTTAGTTAAGCTAGAGCTCTCCAAGGCAGCCTCTTGTTGTCGCCACACCTTGATAAATTTCCCATACACCAGGCACAGCACAGCGGCGGTATCGACTTCGGATTCCGTCCACTCGCGGCACCGGTCAAGGACGAGCTCACGCCACGTCTGGAAACTCTTGCGGGGCTCTAAATGGCCACCGGTAAACTTGGCCTCGTTTGGATTGCCGCCCCATTTGACCTCCGTCATCTGTCCGCGGCGGAAGAAAACGATAAAGTCGAGGCCGTCAGTCGACAGGGGTACATAAAGCATACCCGAAATGTCCTTGAAGCCCGGAGGGTAGTGAAGGTCTCTGAAATCCTTAACTATGTGGTTGGAGGTCAGAACAGAATTGACCTTCCGTTGTTTGAGATACTCTAATAAAGCGAGCATTTCCTGCGTCTGCGGTGACTTTGCCAAGATTTTGGTCTCTCCGCGAATGCAGAGTGCGCCGTAGTCGGCGTCAACCAGTCGGAGTAGATCATCTGAGGAGGCGACGATGTATCCAGACGGGTTTGCATCGGTAGGGACTGTGTTAATAAGCTTGCGAGCATGTAGTCGCGATGCGTAGGAGAGGCGTTCAATGTTTCGCGACACGGAATCTCCGATTAGTCGACACATTTTTCGAACGGGGAACGAGACGCGCATCCCTCGATTCCCGTATGAGTGGCACGATATGAGGCCCCAAAGATCGTTTGCCGCATTGACACTAATGGACATGGAGGATCGAACGTGCATGTTCGCCAGGTATTTGATGTGGATAGGAGACATTGCACGGAGAAAGCCATGCGTCATGTCGAGCGGGGTTTCCAAATCTTCCACGGTCCGACACACCAGGCGTGCAGTGACTTGATCTCGGTCGTAGAGTAAGCGAACTTTGTTAATGCGATACAGGTCTCGAGCTTGCTTGGGGATATCCGCGGCCGGAAAATGTAAGCCTTTGAATAAATCAATGCTCATCAGGGGGTCGACCAGCTCCGCCACAACTTTGCCATTGAATTCGGAATCGAACTGGTACACAAGAATGCGGTGAAATCCGGTGAGCTCCTTGACGATGCCCGCGGTCGCATTCAGCAGCGTTTCCATTGAATCCGCGCGCGCCATTTGCTCCTGTATCTGACTCACGATGCTAAACACCTCCATAGCGGCAGCTTCTCCCTTGCGTCGGCGAGCGCGTCGCAATACACGTAACGGCTGATGGATAGACAGTGTACTTGCGGCCAGCTGATCTGCGGTCGGCGTCACCTCGAGTGTATTTGCCGGAGCTTCTGGAGTTATGACTCCCGAGGGAGCGAGCGGGTTGGCGTGATCATCTTCGAGTTCAAACTCGGCAACAACCAGGCCATTAGTGGCAGGACCAACGTGCATGGCGCACCACACCCGCACTGTACCGCCATCCGGTTTATTCACCGTCACAATGAAAACCTCCGGCCCATCCACCACGGGATCATAGCCCTCGTCGCGCACAAAGTCGACATGGTCTAAGAAATTGTCTGCCTGATCATCCGACAAGATATCGCAGAATGAGGAAAGGGAAAAAAGGGCGTTCGGCGAATAGCCCAGGATCGAGTCCGTATTCTCGCTCGCGATCCGGACAATCATCTTCTCGCCCTCTTCCTCACGCAGCGCTACTAGAGCTCCGAAGCTCTGGACGGCGCCAGGAATATGGATCGGCTCGTCTTCGCAGGCCTTGAATGAATCGACCGTCCTCCCAGTAATCACGGCGTGTCCATCATCGGTGACGACATGTCGAAACCGGGACGTCATGAGCGCTTGATCATCGGCATCGATATCCCCTTGAGAACTAGGTGTGAAAACCTTATCATCACCCCTGGCTAATCCCGAAGCATTCGAAAGCGGTCTTGTCGAGGTTTCGGACAGTCGTTGGGTAGACAGCCCCGAGCTCCCGGGTGTGTACTTTGTTTCGCCGCCCGAGTCCAGAGATTCACTTCTAGCCTCCGAAGAGGACCGCAACCGGCCCCAGGTGTCGCCATCGACGATTGAATACAGGCGAGCGCCGCCTGTCGGTGAGAGGGGACCCCGCAGGGTTTGTGCAGAGGAGTCGGTCGAGAGCGAGGGATCGAGGGACACAAGCGATCGCACTGGGTATACTCGATCGGAGGACGTTGACTGCTGGGCAGAGGTGAGACCTCCTTCCTTGTCGGACGGTGAAGTCTGCGGTTGCGGATCGGAGGGGCGATCGGCAGGAGGGAGGGATGGGTTGTGACCGGACGACATCCTCGGAGGAAATGGAGTAGGATGTCGGGGAGGAGACAAGGTCAGACTATCGGGCGCATTGGCTTGAATCGAGACGCATTTAGAGTGCGATCTCGAAATGTAGTTGTGGGCGAGCCAATCTGGGGGTGTGAAGCGAACAGGAGGGACGAAAACAAGGCGAAGCGGGCGACTTCACCTAACGGTGTCAAGCCATGCGGGGCAGGTGGCTGACGAAGCGTCGAGACAAGCCACAGGGCTCACTGATACCATAGGCGAGGGGCGGGGAATGAAGAACGCGGACATTCCAAGGAACAGGCCAGACAAGCTGGTTGACTCTGGCAAGGCGAGGGCCAAATCAAGGTTCTGGGCGCCGTCATCAACGGTCACGTGATCGTCGGAATGAGCTGCCGCCAATCAAAACCTTAACTCCAACAAGGTTGCCGCAGTTTGTGGAGAGCTTCATTTCGCTTCGCTTGTTGCTTGTATCCTCAATGCGTCTCCTTTGCACTCCAGAGTAGATGCCATATCACTGTATTCAGGTACAAGGCACTTACTTCATGGGATAATTTCAGCCAAGCATTGTGACATATATGACGTACCTAGGTAGCCACCACCACTCTGGCTACAGCATCCTTGACAAAGATACTAGTCAGCGAGGTTAGATTAGGCCAAATACCTGACCCGTGATACTGATATTACTTTTTTCTCTCCTAAATATATAATTCTTGAGCGTGATATACGTTTTAAAGCCTTGATGTGTTCTAAAGTTCACTCAAGTATACGCGTTTGTCATGTGGTGCAGAAAAATATATTGTTGCTCTCCTAACAAGCATTTAGTAGCGCTCAGCATTAACAAATCAAATGAGCCTGGTGATGACAAAGACCGCCGTCGTAGGTCAGAAATCTCAAAATAAAAAGGTTTATGAAGTGAACTCTGTCAAGTCTGTGACACTAGTTCACGTGCCTGCGTTGAAGAAACTCGCACACAGGGAAGGGTCTTGGCAAACTGAGCGTGCGGCCTGAGGCAGAAATGGAGAGAACTTCTCGCCAATTAAGGAATAATCTACATCTTCCTGTTGGGAGGGAGAACTAGGGAGTAGACAGTACTAGTCTGGGCTTAAAAATGGTTACATGCAAGAAAACAAGAAAAGAAAAGGGTCACACTCATGCCTTCGACATTTTTTGATGGAAATCCCGAGGTCTGCAAAACTCGGGGAATTCCAGACTCGGACTGGGGAGCCGGTGGGGACTCTCAAGTCAGTCGAGTGGGTGTTGATCGGCTCGAGGTTCCGGCATTGCCGTCCCGAAGCCTTCTGCCATACAGATTCAACTTGGGTTCATATTCGATGCCATGCATCTTGCGAAATTACTAGGAATGACACATTTCGAGAGAAGAAAGTGGGACGAAGATCGCGTCCATGACTCACCCTTCAAATAAAGATGATACTTGTACCATCGGCTCTGGCTCTTGTTGGCCGATTTGACCCATTGAATACGAGGCACTAAGACAAGAGCCAGGGTCTCGTAACCTCAACCAGTAAGATGTAGATGCCGAGAACTAGTGAGATGACGGGGTCCCAAAAGGGTGTAGATAAGTTTATCTTTGCGGAAGACCGTTGCACGCTTCTTTGTAGGACTTCGCGGCATAAATATCGCGACTCCGCGACTCTTTTCTGTTGAAGCTCGTTGCATTAGATACTCGGAACGGGCTTCGATTCTGTTAGACTTGGCTTGCTCAGGCATCAACCCTCTTAGCCGGCTTGTAGTTAGGTGAGAGCCCTTTTCGTCTTGTTTTCGACCCTTCCATGATGAACATAACCTTTCACTCGCCGAAATGAAGCACCGGTATTGCTTAAGTCTGGTGTATAATGTGTACCACCCAAGGTTACTGAAGAACCTCAATCACGAACACAGACCTGCATTGTTGTCTCAAAGATTGTACTGACTGGGTGTTCTTCTTGCTGTAGGGTCGAGTCTTGTATTTTACTGTCGCCTACCACTCGTTGACGGAGACACTGTCATAGACTTAAACAAGGAAAAGGTAGAGAGGCCTATAGCCGACAGCATTAGCAAGTCCATATTGAAACGTTAGACCAATGGATGCATTTCCCTTCTTCTCATTCTGTCTTCCGGTCCTTTGGGCAACACATTAGAGCTCGATCATGATGTGCCGGGACGAATGAGGAACAGACGTGGTAGGAACTCGTCGCTGAGAGAACCCCTCCGGCTGTATGATTGTTGCCAGGTAGCATTTGATGCGTAGGATTGCCCTTGATCTTACATTTTGAATTCAACTGTGTATCGTCCATCAGTGCCATGAAGCTTTCAGCTTGCATTGCATAGTACATAATGGTACCCTTGACACCGACACCGACACTGACACTGACACCGACACCAGCTCCTTGCAGCTCATTCATACGCTATGTCTCATGCGGACACGCGTATTATTGCTGAATGTCTTGATGAGGCTTCGTAAATGTCTGCTCAGTGGATTATATGTTACACTAACGCAGCTATCCTCGAACGCATCGCCTGATACGAGGTTGTCGTTCGTCTCTCCACTTGGGGGCTGGTTCGTACCCACGAATCAGACTGTCCAACACCCAGTTCAGGTTATGCAGCTTCCCAGACATTGATTCGCGTGGCTGAGATAGTCCTCTCTATATTTGGGGATGGAACTCGTATTCTATGCATGGAGGTGAGGCCGTGGGGACGTGTCAGACTCCGGCTCCTGCTTTGGGAGCTCACTTGGGCAGAACTGCGAAACTGGGGGAGCGAGTCTGGGGTATAAAAGCTGTCGAGAGGACGACTTCCTCTCAAATCTGTATCAGCATCAACATCCTTGACATTACTCTCTGACCATCTCAATTAGGTTCGAAATGTTTGTTCTCAAGTCCGTCGCCGCCTTCCTCTTCCTCTCGGCAGCTCATGCTGCACCAACCCTGACGAAGAGAGCCTGCACGACTGTTGCTCCATCCCTCATCGATGTTCTCCGCATCTCGACCCCGGGAAACGCTTCCCCAGGACAGCAGTTCACGCTCAGCCGCTCCGGGAACCCCGTCGGTGACACACAAAGGGCCGCGCTCTCATTCGACATCCCCCCAGGGTCAACCGGATGCATGCTCCAGGTTCAAATCCCAGTCCTCAGCGAAGACGAACAGATCGCCAGCGGAGATTCCCAGGCCGATGTCTGGACGACGCAGCCGTGGACCTCCTCCAACCTTCCAACCTGGAACAACCCGCCGCAGCGAGAGCAGTTTGTTTCGACTTTCCGGTTCGAGACGGAGGAGACAGACGCGCCGTTCCAGACCTTCTTGCATAGCAATACCTGTTCGACCACGATGAGCTACCTGTTTGAGTTGAGTAGCTGGCAGGGTGAGGGGAGTGTCAACTTTGCGAATTCTCCTGGAGGGGTAGACGGGATCGGATTCTCTATGGTGTACAACTGTTGATCGAGTAATAATTATTATCCTCCGAGCTGCTTACTGCTTTTGAGGCGGGTGGAGGTGGACCTGGTTTGTTGGGGGAGAGAGTCTGAGGTCAGCCGCAGCCAAATATCCGCTCAGCGCCGCACAAACAAAGCATCTGATTGGGAAGCAGGGGTGAAACAGCCGTTGCTTGCTGAGGGGAATATCCGTAATCATGTATCATTGAGTGTGAGAGCGAATGAGAGACGGTTGATTGGTGATGTTCCTGATAAATCTGGCATCGACGCCGCCACTAGCCGCGATGTGACGTACTTGAGTCCCCCCGACGGTAACCGCGCCTTTCTACTTAAATACCCTCCGCATTGATAACAAAAGAGGGGGTGAGCGTAGAGGAAATATGACAGATTGTTGAATAATTGTCGCAAGAATAATGCTACAGAAGCTGATACCAGGATCCTGGTCGACGGGGCTGGTGGTGGCGAGTCTCGTCGTGGTATGCCCCCAGTTCTACTAAGTAGGTAACACTATGTAGAGGAACCGCTAACTGACTCGCTCCTTCTTCAGCCACTCATCTGGATCGTCTACACCAAGTTCCTGCACCCGTTGGCCAAAGTCCCCGGTCCGTTCCTCGCGTCGGTCACTCCGTTCGTGCAGCTGTACCACGGCCTGAAGGGCGAGCGTCACCTCTGGATCTATGAGCTGCACCAGCAATACGGACCGCATGTGCGTCTCGCCCCGAACTTTGTCTCCGTCAACACCGTCGAGGGACTGCACAAGATCTACGGACACGGAAACAGATTCCGCAAGGCCGACTTTTACAATGCCTTCCCTGCTATTTCAGGTGTCTACAATACGCACAACGCGATCGATAAGTTTGTCCATGGCCGGAAGCGTCGTGTGCTCAGCCAGGCCTTTTCCGACCACGCCTTGAAGGAGATGGAGGATGTGATGCTTCTTCATGTGCGGCAGCTGTGTTCGATTCTCGGACGCGACCGACCAGGCTCGCAGCCCACCAATTCCCAGGATGGTGGCACTTTCAATATGGCGAATTGGTTTGGCTATCTGACCTACGATGTCATGGGCGAGCTGTGCTTTGGGAAGAGCTTTGATATGCTTATTGACGGGGCGAAGCGGCGGATGGTGCACCTTGTCGATCGTGCTGCATATAGACACTATGTTGTAAGTATCGCATGCCGTTCCATACTGCCGTGCTAACCCAGACAGTGCGGACTGTGGATGCCACTGCATCGCTGGCACCTTGACCAGATCTTCATCCGGCGACTAACAAATGATCGATGGAACTTCATCATGGGGTCGCGCCAGGAAGCCAACCAACGAGCCAAGGAACGAACCGCGATCGGCCAGGACGCAAAGAAGGATTTCTTCTACTACCTACTCAACGCTCGCGATCCCGAAACTGGAAAAGGCCTTGCGACTCAGGAGCTCTGGGGCGAGGCGAATGTCTTGATGATCGCTGGCAGTGACACGACTTCGACAAGTATGGCAGCGGCCATCTTCTACCTCGTTCGCAACCCGCACACTCTGGATAAGTTGAAAAACGAGGTCCGCTCTCACTTTACCGACGTTGAGGAGATCGTTACCGGAGCCGAGTTGAACCAGTTGACGTATCTAAAAGCCTGCATTGACGAGGCGATGCGACTTGCACCGGCCGTGCCAGGTTCTATTCCACGCGAGGCGTCGGACCCTGTCGTTACAGTCGATGGACTCACCCTCCCCGAAGGGACCGGTTGCGGCACTCCCCCGTACACGATTCATCGGACGCCGGCTTACTACCGGGAGCCGTTGACGTTCCTTCCCGAGCGCTGGATTGAAGGATCGGTGTGCAAGACTTCGGACTCGGCCTGGACAGTGTCGAAAGAGGAGGTAGAACTCGCTCGCAAAGCGTTCTGTCCGTTTAGCATTGGCCCGCGTGGGTGTATCGGGAAGAGCATGGCGCTGATGGAGATGCGGTTGACGCTGGCTCGTGTTTTGTATCTGTTCGACTTTGAACTGGCGGACTCAGCTGGCGAGGACGAGACAGGCCATTTTAAAATGGTTGACCATTTTGTGGTCTCGAAATCGGGGCCGAATGTGATTGTACGAAAGAGGCAGTGAGACGATACTTTCAAAATTTAGCTTTGCAATGAAATGAATTGATGACTATTTCAGACTCCAGTACACCAGCGAAAGCGGGATAGGACATGTACATAAGACGTGACACTTGCAGATACTGTCTTTGTGGCGGGGCCGAGCTCCCCTCACGCAGTATCTTGGTCAAAGAAAAGGCGGGCTGAACCGACGCGTCTGGCCCACTGATCGTGGCTTGCTGGACAACCCTCTCACTCGAGCCCGCAGCTGTACCAGCCACTCCCGTCACCCGTTCGTGCGTACATGCAGGGGTGTTCGTCAGCTGGACAGCGCGCTGGCCCCTATGGCCTCGGAAGGATTCGTCCCCGTTGACAGCGCCCCCGGTTCGGGTGGCTGCAGGTCGGAGTTTCGCGCTGCCACGAACTACATCGGCTGGCTGAGTTGGACAAAGAACTGGAAATGTTTGCCGATGGAGAGAATTGTTCCTGGTAGGTAGAATGGATGTCGTGAGGGGAAGGAGCGCTCCCGTACCTTCCTAGTATAAAGACTACCTGCAGCAACCTGGAAGTCCTCTTTCGGCTTCGCTGTCCAGCTCACTCCTTCCCCATACCCAGCACCCAAACCATTCTTCTCATCGATCCTCACCCAAGATGTCGCTCTCCCAACTCGCCGTCGTCGGCAACGAAGCCTACCAGCTGCTCACAGACGGGACAATCAAACAATACACCCCGTCATCACCCAACAACCACCTCTCCTGGAAGACAATCATAACCGCCAACCCGGACAACGTTGAAATCGCCGCAAACAGCCCCCTGGGCATCCGTCAAAGCAACGGGTGGGTGTACCGGGTCTCCACAACTACGCAGCAGATTGCCTGGACGGCCACCCGGCTCTGGGCCCACAAGGACGCCTTCTGGCTGTTGCAGAAGGGGACCTCGAAGCTGTGGTATCTGGGACCCAATGCGGGCACGACGTGGGAAGTCCGCGATACGAACCCGCACACGAAGGACTTAGCCTTTGTTGGGGATGTAGCGTATCAGATTGCGGTTAATGGGCAGATTACCCGCTACGAGTCTCCAGAGCATTGGACCGTGACCGAGTCGAGTTACTCGAACACGGCGATTGCCGCGGATAGGGATGCGCTGTATGCGCTCAAGCGCGATGGGTCTGTGGCGCGATTCGACGAGGCAGCTAAGAAGTGGGAGGCCATCGGCGGAGCGACGGCGGTGCAGATTGCAGGCGGCGCTGCGGGCTTGTTCCAGCACCAGGCGGATGGGAAGATCTACAAGTACGCTGGTGGGAGGAGCTGGGCTTTGGTTGACGAGAACAGCGACAATGTTGCCATTGCCGTTGCCAACTCGGCGTATAGAGTTACCGCCACGGGCGAGATCTATATCCTCCGGGCGCTGAATGGGGCTTGGGAGCGCATCAAGGAGGAGGACGCGCATCCGGCGCCGCCGACGGATTCGGGCGTTCAGCCGGAGGCTGTCTATGACGCCGGCTTCAAGGGTGCGTCGCAGATACGTCTTCGTATTGGAAATGGTGGTGCAGGGCAGACTGGCCTTGTCAAGGGTGAGCATCTTCTTATACCTGAGGTAGATTTTTGCTAACTCGAGCAGTCCTCGCAGAAGCATACATCAAATCGCGCGTCGCAGGCGGCGCGGCGCCGTTCAAAGTCGCCTGGTACAAGAGTGACACGACCGAGACGATCAAGTACCTGAAAGACGGCGTCGCGGACGTCGGCATCACCTACACGCAAGCGGCCGAGGACCTCGCCATCGAGCAGGGGATCGCGCTGTCCTCGCACTACATCTTCCGCGAGCACTTCCTACTAACAGGTCCGCCGTCGAACCCGGCGAAGCTCGACCCGAACGCGGACATCTTCCACCAGCTCTCGAAGCTGTACGAAGCCGCGGAAGCGGGAAACACGCCGACGCCTGTACGCTTCCTGTCTCGCTACGACAAGTCCGCGACCAGCATCAAGGACTCGGAGCTGTGGATTAAGATCGGCCAGGTTCCGTGGGCGATGAAGTACTCGAACTGGTACCACCAGTACATGGCGTATCCGATCCAAGCGCTGACGGCGGCGGCCGTCTTGCAGGAGTACACGCTGACCGATTGGGGGACGTATCTGTCCGTCGACGATAGCGTGCAGAAGCAGGTAACCGTCTACAAGCATGGGCAGGACGATCCCAAGGATGTGCTCCTGATGCCGGCGCATTTGCTTGTCGGTGCAAAGGCGCATGATCTGACGCAGGCAAAGGACTTTGCGGCGTGGGCTACGGGGCCGGAGGGGCAAGCGACGGTTGCAGGCTTCAAGAAGAGGGACCAGCAGGTGTATTCGACGGCGCCGACAGGGCCGTAATTAGCTGAGTTTACATATACTAGTCTTTCTACCTGCCTGCGTCCGTAATATAATGATATTCTCTCACTCAATTCTAATTCTCGAGATCCTCCCTGATAAAATCCACCGCCCGCTCCGCAACCGCATAGACGGTACTCTGAATATTCGCGCGCGGAATAATCGGCATCACACTCGCATCGACAACCCTCAACCCTTGCACGCCCCAAACCCTCAGCCGTGCATCCACAACACCCCCTTTACTCTTCGGGGCCATCGCACACGTCCCCACCGGATGAAACGTACTCTTCGCCTTCTCCTTCACATACCCCTTGACTTCGTCAAGTGACACGCTCCGCAGATCCCCAGGCGCACCGGGACTCCGCCTCCCCGCAGGCTTAAGCATACTAGCCAGCGGCTCCGCCTCGCGAATCGTCTCGATGTAGCGCGTATGACGCGCGAGCATCTCGAGATCGATCGCGTGCGTGAGGTAGCGCGGGTCGATCCGTGGTGCGTCGGATGCGTCAGAGCTGGTGATGTGGCTGCTGCCGCGCGACAGCGGGGATACGAGACCGACGGCGATGGTGAGGTAGTTCCCTGATTGCGCGGCGCGGAGGTCGGATTGCGCGAGGAAGGTGAAGTACGCGCCTGTTGCTTCCGTGGGGGTTGAGATGAGGGTGCGGATGTAGTCTGCGAGGTCTGTTTCGAAGGGGGATAGCGAGGAGGGGGAAGCGGGGGGGATGGACGCGAGGACAGCGGCGCGGTCGGCGGCGCCCGTTTCGGCGTCCTCGAAGTCTGCGAGAGGAAGGAGAGCGCCAGAGTAGTTCCCGCCGACGGTGAAGGTGCCGAATTTGCGGGTTGCGTATTGCTCCATCGAGGCGGCGATTGCGGCCGTGTCGCCGCGCATGAACTTGTCCTTTGTCTCGATCGAGTCTTGCACTTCGAAGTAGACGGGGACGAAGATGTGGTCTTGTAGGTTCTCGCCGACGTGGGGGTTGTCGATGATAGTTTTGATATTATGTTTCTCGAGGAGGGCGCGCGATCCGATGCCGGAGAGCTCGAGGATTTTAGGCGTGTTGAAGACGCCGGCGGCGAGGATGACTTCGCGGCGAGCGGTGATTGTGAATGAGGTTTCCTCTTTTACATATTGCACTCCAGTCGCCGTAGGCTCTCCCTCGCCCGTCGTGGAGTCACTGAAGAGGATTCTCTCAACCAGGGCACCCGTGATGACTCTTAGATTCGGCCGCTCCTTCACAGGCTGATAGTACGCATTCCCAGCATAGCTGCGCGTCTTCGAAACCGGATCAACAGTCGCAGCGTTCGTATACCCACCCGTCGTCATCCCCGAGAATGGATCACCTGACATGAACTTCCCAAGACCGCGGAACGTCTCAACCCAGGCATGCGCTACGGGGTCATCGAGCGCATCGGGGAACGATGCTTTGAGCGGTCCGATACCGGTGTACTCGGGTTCAACGTAGTCTAATCCGAGCTCTTTCTGCTTCTCTTCAGAAGGGAGAGTGAGTGAGAATGATTTCTTGTAGAATGGGAGCAGTGTCTCCCAATCCCAGCCCGGGTTGCCGAGCTTGCCCCATGCGTCGATGTTGGATTTCGAGTTGGCGATCAGGGCTTGTCCGTTCATTGCACTGGTGCCCCCTAGAAGGCGGCCTTGTGGGAATCCCACTGTGTTCCCGTTGAGGGCATCCTATGCTACTTAGTCTTGGTACAGTGAATGGGGAACTCAGTCGAAGTACCTGGGGTACGCTGGTAAAGTCCCAGTCGGAGGAGCTATGCAGCAGACTCGGCCAGAGACCCGGAGTGAGAACTCGAGGGTCTTCAGTCTGGTCCTGCCCAGCCTCAAGCACGACAATCGAAAGGTTAGTGTCTTGAGCGAGTCGGGAGGCAACGACAAGGCCGGCAGTTCCGGCGCCGATAACAACGATATCTGCTTCCGTAGACATTATGGGTGAGTGATGGAGTAAATAGTCAGCAAAAATAGATTGGGAGATCCCGAGTCTTTATATCTGTCCCACGTTCTCACCGAAGAAACGCGGTGTTGTGCGCCTAAAACGTGGGCCTTACTGCATGCTCAGATACACCGTCAGCGGTTTGAAAATATGCGATATCGGACACGGACAATATCGACTCGATCCCATTGGATATGTCGTCTGCTCTTGCTGTAGTCTCGACCCACCGCGGTTGGGGGCCTGGAAGACGCGCCGCGACGCAGCTAACTCCGGTGCAAGAGCCGACAGACTCGGGTCACCGTGCATATCTCCAACAGCCGACATGAGAGAAGTAAATTTAGCAATGGGGTTCTCTGCAGCAGTTTATCTACCAGCTGGCAGTATCAAATCTACCCCGGAAAAGTCACGTGGCGGCGATTCAACCCCGCATTTTCTTCCAAATTTCGTGGCGGATCCTGCGGGACTGGACTGGAAATGAACTCCTGAATCTGACAAGCAATAACCATGCAGACTGACCTCGTGGCGCGGCGGAAGCAATTCTCCAGCTGTGACGAATGTCGCCGATTACGCGTCCGGTGCGACGCGCTGAGCCGGAGAACTGCCGACCAGCCCGCGGTCTCTTGCGCTCGATGTACGCGCCGCCGCAAGAGGTGTACTTTTGAGGTATTCTACCCAATACTATGTACTCTTCCTCCTGAGATACTGATATGTGGGTAGTGGATGAACAGCATCAAGCCTGCGGCTCCTCGCCAATCAGCGTCTTCGACTCCGAGCCAGGAGACGGTGTCTCCTGGGGAAGGGGTGTCTCCGAATACGTCTGCGCCGCGAGAGCCGGTGAAGAGAAACTCGCTCGCTACGCTGCAGGCGGAATCTTTTCGAAGTCGAGCTCTGAATGAGACGCGTCCTGTGCCATGCGTAGAGTATACAGCCGTGCCGGACACATCGGCAGCTCAGCTTAGTCCCTTTGACTGGCGTTTGGCGCAATCAATCTACTCGTCAGGGTTTGATACGATCTTCGGATCGTGGATGAGCAGATATGGCTGTCCATTTTTGTATGCGAACTATGAACTTGAATGGGAGTACGACTAACGGATTCCAGATCAGAGAGCAGCGTCGGCGAAGACCGCAACAGCATCGTCGAAGTATGCGAGCGCCTCGACCGCTGGATGACCGAGATGTCACTTCCAAACAGCCACCAAACGCAAGGAGTAGTCGAAGACTGCCTCGCAGACGACTCCCTCCGAAACATCATCGCCTGCTTCTCCGCGCGATGGCTGCCCCTCGCCTCACGCGAACCAACCCCATCCACCGCTTCCACAGTCTACCAGAACATAATCCACACCCTCTGGCGACAATCCCGCCGCGACACGCTCCGCGTAATCAACCGCCCCTCCTACCGCTCCATGCTCACCCTTTTCCTCTTCGCCATGACCCCCGTCCCCGCCGAGGTAACCGAGGACGAAGAAGCAGACGGGATCTTCGGCCAGGTATGCATCCACGCCGCACTACAGCAAATCCAGACCCTGCGCGCGCGCCAACGCAGTCTGCAATTCAACGGGACGAAAGTCTCGCAGCCGATGGCGAAGACGAAGCCCGGCCTCCCTTCGATCCCTATGATGACGACCGTCGAGACGACGGATTTCATCACCGCCGAGAATATCGCCTACTGGGCTGCTATTACTTTTGATACGAGTGCGTCGCTGACGCTGAACTGTCGCTCGCTTCTCTCCTCGGGGTTATTTGGGTTCGATTCTGAGATGCCCTGGCGGCTTGTTCGCGCGGGCGTGACTATGTTTCAGAATAAGTGGGAGACCTGGCAGGCGGAGGGTGGCTATGTCTTGTCTGACGACAGGGCAAATCAGATTATTTCCAGTGCGACGGCGTGGAAGCTGCTGGCTTGGAAGCTGACGGCGGTGTTCAAGGAAGCGCTGCGCGACGGGCATGACGAGTCCGAGGTGCAGAGAGCGTTTACCCTAGTTGTGGAGGGCATACAGCAGTTTAATGACACGTACCGGCAGCCGTTGGAGTTATGTGAGAGGCGCATGCCCTTTCTGGGGCAGCATACCAAGTTTCGGTGGTGTGAGTATTGACGCGAGACCTGTCTATATGATTGTCACTACTGACTGGGCTGACTACCTAGTTTCCCTGATGCTACATTACCATCTCAGCATTCTCTTACTAGCCAACGTGCTCGAAGCAACCGACCGGCTCGACCTCCTAGCTGACATCGAAGATACGATCGCAGACGCAGAGAGCGTGGTCGTGAGTACACTGATGTTCGGCCTGCACAACACCATCACAATAAGAGTCAACATGGAATCGGGAACGATCGACCACGTCGGCGCGACGGAAACCTCTGTTACGGTACCAATTACCTCAATCGACCCCTATCCGCACCATATTGTCGCTGGCGTGCAGCTCGTGCAGAAGGCGGTTGATCGGGATCTCGCGGTCGGGAAAATCAGTCACACGGCGCATGCGAATTTGCGGGCCTTGTTTGAGAGGACGTTGAGCCATTTGCCGCAGAGCTCGAAGTCCGTCAAAGCTGCGAGAGAGACTTTCTCTAAGGTGGCGGACTATATTGGGGAGCCGCCGACTGTTCCGTATTCTGTTGGGCGGATGATTTGAATTTATTTGAATTTTCTACTTGTCAATGTCTTTCGACAATTCTGTGTATATATTCTCTATGGGTGTATAGTATGCGAGGAAGAAGTTACAATCGATCAGTGCCTATTCTGCGCCTTGTAGTCGTAGAACCCACGTCCACTCTTGACCCCCAGAGTCTCCTCCTTAATCATCTTCTGCAGATAATCCCTCGGCTCAGAAGGAAGTCCACTCCTTGCCTCAGCGTAATGGTTCTCAATGTCTAGCACCACATCTAAGCCGACAATATCCATCTGCTCACAGGGCCCCTTTGGTGTCTTCAACACATCTTTGAAGATGGCATCAATTTCCTGGGGCTCGCAGATCCCTTCGGAGAGGGCGAGGAGTGTTTCTCGCTTTATCGCTGCCCAGATTCTTCGACATTCAATTAGTCAGTCGAATGTTATGGAAGTGAGAGATTGCGTACCGATTGTAGATATAGCCGATCGAACTTTGTCTCACGCGGAATGGCGAGAAACCGTGCTTTTCGCATTGATCGTAGAGCAAGTTGATGAGGGAAGGGTCGGTCTCGTTATGCCCCATGATCTCGATTGCTAGGAAGGAAGGTTAATATAGATATAGCATGGAGTTCACCCTCGTCCGAGCATACCTGATGTCTCTGGAGGCCAATCTGAGTGGATCTTAGCAGGGGTCTATCACCAAGAGGCAGAAACTTACAGCAGTGCGCGCTCAACAGCCTCCGACATGACGTGAGGGTCAAGCCTTCTATGATCTCCCCGATTCCGTAGCTGCTCGAGTTGGACGCAATAATTGTACTCTCTGGCGCAAGTTTATCGAGCTGGGTGAGGACCTTTCGCTTTAAGGCCAGGTTTTCCGGCACGCACTGTACTGAATTAGCCGTTGCTACCTCGAATGCTTTGTGTAATCATGATCGCTACCTCGACTACCAACCACGAATCGTGCAATAACGACTCCAGTGAGTCTGGTGTTGCCAGTCTGACGTCTCCCCAGGTTCCTGAGTGTTGAGCTTCCATTCGAAGCTGTTCGACATACTGAAGGCCTTCTTCAAGCTGGCGTTGGTTCAAGTCGACAAGATAGACAAGGCCACCTCGGCTGGACCACTGTATGGTTGTTAGTATGTAATGCAACATAAAGGGTTGGTCGTACCATATACGCCAATCTCCGGCCCTGCGTCCCTGCGCCGATGATGACAACCGAACCCTGAGGTCTCTGTGACTCTATCATGTTTCGTTGCTGCGCGATTTACTTGACTTGAAAACTCAAATCGGCAGCCCTCTTATTTTGAATCAGGGCCATATCAATTTATCTACTTCTGCCCAGCCCACCTCCAACCTGTCGGCGATCGCCTCTGCCGGGTTGTTACATCAGGACGACAAACTCTGGCGCCACATCGGACCGGTTCCGATGGTCGAGCGCCGGTTGCTGCGATGTTGTTGGTGGGATTTGCGCAACGGAACCGACAGCACCGGATCCGAACTTGATCGCCTTATCAGGCGCACATAATTGGAGAAATTAAGACACGAAACGCGCGCTGGTGGGCCGGTGTAGCTTAACACCAGCCTATCAAGCGTTCTGCTTCAAGCCTTCGATCGTACCCCCTCATTCCAGCAGCCGAGCCCTTACGCCAGTTGTGGGGGATTCACGGCGGTCTGGGGAAAGGTCCAGCTTGCTTTGAAATGCGGAGAGAGAGGGGGGAGGGTCTCAGTCCACCAGTGTCGAATTATTTAAGTCTGCACATATCGCGAGACAATCCCACCCATTCTCCATCACCTCCTCAGTCCTGCAATCCCACGCAACCCGTACCGACAATGGCGCACCCTTCCGACTCCGACCTCGAAAAACCCGGCGCACTCGCGCTCGAGCACGGAAATGCCACTCCGACCGAGTCACTTGGGGAGAAAGGTGTTGGCGCAATAGCAGCCGCTCCTGAATTCTCCCCGGAGATGCAAAAGCGCGTGCTTCGCAAGATGGACCTGCGCCTGATCCCGATGCTGGCGCTGCTGTATCTCCTCGCGTTTTTGGATCGCGGCAATATCGGCAATGCGAAGATCGAGGGCATGTTGGATGATTTGCATATGACGGGGCAGGAATATAACTGGTGTTGTAAGTGCTGAGATGGATTTCTTCAGGAAACTGCGGCCACACTGGCTAACAACAGCACCTCCAGTAACGGTCTTCTTCTTCACGTATGTTGCGTTCGAGCTGCCGAGTAATCTGCTTCTGAAGAAGCTGCGGCCGTCGCGCCTGTTGCCATTGCTGATGGTCGCCTGGGGCATTGTGATGGCGAGTTCAACTTCTCCGACGGAACACCGCAGGCGCAACTAACATAACATGATAAAGACACTCATGGGCATCGTGCAAAACTACCACGGCCTGCTGATCGCGCGTCTCTTCCTCGGCGTCGCAGAGGCCGGCCTGTACCCTGGAATCGCATACTACATCACCCTGTGGTACCCGCGCCATCTCGCCCAATACCGCCAGGCCATGTTCTTCAGCGCCGCCAGTATCGCCGGTGCATTTTCCGGTATTCTCGCGTGGGCGATTGCTGTGCGTACAAAATTCCACCCATATATCCCTGGCTAGCCTCACTGACAGTATGTAGAAAATGGACGGCGTCGGCAACTACGCCGGCTGGCGCTGGATCTTCATCCTCGAGGGAATCCTCACCGTCCTCGTCGGCGTCGTCGCCCCCTTCGCCATGCACGATTTTCCCGAGACAGCCAAGTTCCTGACTGAGGACGAACGGAACTATGTGATCCACTCTCTGCGCTCGCAGACCGTGGGCCAGGATATCTCCCGTGCGGGTGTAGTCGAAGAGCAGGCGAAATTCCGTATGAAATATGTCTTTGATGCTTTGACTGATTGGCAGATTTATGTTGGGCTTTTCAGTGCGTGCCCTATTTTTCTTCAGTATTGCTCGCAGAGGACGGAGTACTAACGTTGCGCAGTGTACTGGGGAATCACCTGCCCGCTGTATGGCATCTCCTTCTTCCTCCCCTCGATCATCAAGGATCTCGGCTACACCTCGTCAACTGCGCAGCTCCTCACCGTGCCCATCTATATCACGGCGGCCGTCGTCGCTGTTGCGGGAGCCTGGCTCTCCGATCGGTATAAGAAGCGCTCGCCGTTTATTCTCTTCTTCATGTCGCTTATCGCGATCGGATTCATTATTGTGCTCGCTTCGACGGATCGTGGTGTTCCTGGCGTCGTCTATTTTGGGGTGTTTGTTGCTGTTGTTGGTACGTTCGTTCCTAATCGATCTAGCTCAGAGAGAAAGGGACTCAGAGGAAGTACTGACCAAAAACGTCCAGGCATCTATCCAGCCTTCCCCGGAAACGTCACCTGGATCAGCGTCAACCTGGCCGGCGACTACAAGCGCGCAGCCGGAATGGCATTGCATATTGGACTCGGCAATCTCGCTGGCGGTACGCTTCATCCAATCCCTTCATTCATATCTACGCAATTGTGTAGCAAAGCTAACATGCTATCTAGCAATGGCATCCAACTTCTACCGCGCTCAAGACGCACCAAAGTACACCCTCGGCCACGCCCTGGAGCTCGGGTTCTGCGTTACGGGTATCATCGCCGTGCTTATTTTGCGGTTCTCGTATCAGCGCATTAACAAGAAGAGGGATCAGATGGATGTCTCGGACTTGGATGAGTATGAGATGGCCAAGATGGGTGATAGGTCGCCACTGTTTAGGTACATGCTCTGAGGCACAGTAAGCGAGTGGCAAAGGGAGGGTTTACGTAGTTAATTGATGGAGACGATACATATGGTATGATATGAATCGAGATATAATGACTGACACCGCATGTAAAACTTCACACTCACTGCCAACTCTAGACGTAAGGGAAACCGGATGGGCGGGGTTACGCAAGCCCATACTCCTCCTTGATCAAATCCGCAGCCCTCTCGGCGACAGCATACACACTACTGACAATATTCCCACTAACATTGTTCGGGAAGACCGAGGCATCCGCAACACGAAGCCCCTCAACTCCCTTAACCCTCAGCTTCGAGTCCAACGCATCGCCTAGCCCCACGGAACCGCAAATGTGATACTCGCCAACAACCGTATCGCGAACGGCCTCTTTCGCTTGCTCGAGATCCTGCAGGTTAACAGATTCTCCGGGGTAGTATCGCCCCGCGAACGTATTTTTTACTGCGTCCGATGTCCCGACCTGGTCTGCCCAGCGCGCGAAAGCGGCGAGGAGCGTGACGTCCGCTTCGTGACTGATGTAGTTTGGGTTGATGATGGGGGGTGCGGTAGGATCTGAATGAGCGAACTGGTTAGTTATCTCCAATACATAGAAGGTGATGGAAGTGAGGTGATAGCACACGCACCACTGCTCTGGACATGAATACTCCCCCTGGCAACCGGATACTGCAGACACAACGCCATGGTCACACCACCAGGCTGCCCGGCCGGCGGCGTGGCGAAGATCTTACTCTGGTGCTCTACCCCCTCGGCCGGGTTGACGGTGGCGGTTAGAAAGACGACCTGCAGATTCGCCGAGATATCACTCTGCAGATGCGCAATAATCTGATCGAGCTGCTTCGCATGAAACTCGCTCACAGGCTTCGTCTCGCGGATACTCTGCACGATCGATTCCAGTTCAGCGTCCGAGAGGATCTTCTTCGCGGGGAAGAATCCCTGCGTACTCCCGATAGCGCTCAACGCACCCCCACCAGTCTCGGCGTATTCTTTCACCACCGCCTGCATCGCTTCGGGGAACTGCGCCAGCGTCTCTAGCGTCACCACGTCCGGCAGCGTGTGGAAGCCCACGAGCGCGAGGACGTGATCCTGTACATTTGCGCCGACAGCGCGGTTCGCAACTTTGACATCAATACCGGCAGCGCTCAACACATCGGGATCCCCGATCCCCGAGAGCTCGAGGATCTGCGGCGACTTGATCGTCCCACCGGAGACAATCACCTCGCGCGTCGCAGACACCTCATATTCCCTTCCCCGGAAGGTAAAGCCCACCCCGGTCGCGCGTGTCCCGTCAAGTATGACCCGATCCACATTCGCCTCGCAGAGAAGCTTGAGATTCGGCCGCGCGCTGTTAGCCACATAATAATCGCGCCCTGCGTAACTGCGCTTCCCCTTGTTAGGTCCCGTCCGGGTGACCGTGCCGAGCGTGTGGTAGAAGCCGATGTGGTCGCCGCTCCAGGCGTCGAGCGGTTTGTTGGGTAGATCGGTGGACTGGGCCGAGGCTTTGATGAAGTCTGTTTCGACGGGGAGTTGCGATGCATTGAAGGTTGTATGGATCGGGCCCGTTGTGCCGTGGAATTCGGCGATGCAGGGTGCTGCTGTTGTTGCGCTTGTTGTTGTTGTGGCGGGGTCGATTGGCTCTAGGGTCTGCGATACATTAGCATGTGCTTTGAGTATCACTTGAAACATCCCAGGTTAGGTAGTTATGTATCGTACCTGGTGCTTTCGCATATACCCCATCATCGACCTCGCCGACCACCCCTCATCCCCGGCCAACGCAGCCCAATCATCATAATCCTGCAGGGACCCCCGCACATACATGAGGTAATTAATCGCGCTCGACCCGCCGAGCACTTTTCCACGCGGGATATGATGCGTGCGACCCCGGTTGGCCGCCTGCGGCGACGTATACATGCACCAGTCATAGTCCGGGTTCTCGAAGGTCTGCAGGAAGGCCGTCGGCGTGTCGATGAGGGGGTCGTTGATCTTGTATTTGCCCGCTTCGATGACGCCGACGGTGACGTTGGGGTTCTCGGTTAGGCGTGCGGCGATTGTCAGGCCTGCGGTGCCGCCGCCGGCGATGAGGAAGTCGAAGTTGGTGGTGGTGAAGTCCTCGATTGAGGAGACGGGGAAGGATTCGGACATTGCGAGTGAGGATTGGGAGAGGAGTTGAGTTGAGTTGAGTAGAGAAAAATCGAGTTGGAATTTCGGATTGAAATGGATAGTATACGATGACCGAGGAACTATTTAAGTGTCTCCCCAGCGACCGGCATGGCATGCTCTTTGTACGACAGGAGGCAGCCACGGGCAGTGATGCTGCGGCACAAGGAACCCTCGCCCCCACCGCAAAAGTATACTAAGCATATGCAATCCAAGAAGTCGCCAAGTATTGATATGATAGGGCCTACCAGGCCAACGCACCTGCCAAGGGGGCTGAAAAGGGTTATAGACGAGCGGGGGAAACTGGTTGGGTCCGCGGCTTCTCGGCTGGGCCAGCGTCCTAGTATGTAGCGCATAGATTGCCCCAATGCGGGGGTAAGCGACCTCACGATGCTTGGCGTGATGTCTTCGATCGTCGTCAGGCGGCCAACAGATGTGCTATTTATTTATCCTCGTGGGAGGCCTTGCTGAAATAGCGGCATGAATCACTGAATCTGGGTGTGATATTGTGGGGGTCGGTGTCGCCGTCACTTGCCAGGCAATTAATTAATTCAAGCCTGCTGTCGGCGTAAGTTTCGTGATCTTGGGATTGCTTGGGGCCGGAACCTAGAGTGCATGGATGTAGCGGGTGACGCAGGTGTCTCGAAGACTGTAGTGACTTCTATAGGTAGCAAGGACGCGAAATCAAGACATGACGAGGACATGAATTCAACATTGCTTATGCGAATGAATTTCCTGCACTTATTCACCATGTTACGGTAGGCTTTGACACGAAATCAATCACTTTTTGGGCAGTTTCTGGCCGTATCCGATGCATACATGTTGGCGGGATCATTGTTGTCTGCGGAATATCACACTACATATCAACGCAGGAAACAAAACTACAGTACACACCTCCGATGCTGCATGATATACTAGTAGAATGTTGGTGATGACAGCTCCAACTGCACTGACCAGCTCCAGATGACAAGCCACATTCAAGATTTTCACGCCTCATAGGACTCCCACGTACAGAAGTCTGCAGGGGTAGATGCACAGCCACACATTTTGAGTCAACCATCTGATCCTAGTTACATATATTAAATCCTCCTATTACATCTTCCCCCGCCTTTGCCCAAACCCAGCCGCACATTGCATTCATTTGATCCACAACAATGCGCTTTTCCGTAAACAGCCAATACACGGGCAGAAATACCCCCAACTTCGCGGGCATAGCCCAGCAACGCCGAGATGACGATCACCAGGCGCAGAGTCGCAGGTTTTGGTCGCTGGACCTCTGTCTCGACTTGCGCAACGTGCCCACGACCCCATTCCACTACTTCGTCGCGCAGGACTACTATGGCGTTCAAGACGCGGAACTTGAAGGCGCTGCTACAGCTGGAGCGTCCCGCTCGTTCCACTGCTTCAGCAGCCTCCCCGTCGAGCTACAGCTACAGATCATCTCATCTTGCGATATGCCGACGCTCTTCGCGCTCATGCACGTCTCCACACAGACGCGAGCGTACGTTGCCCCGCTGTTCTGGAAGACACACAGCGCAGAGGTCGTATACCGGACAACAGCGGACACGCTAGACGCCTACAGCAAGGGCCTGGTAGGCAAAATCCCCCACTGCGCCGACTTCGCACGCCACGTAACGAGGCTAGAAGTCTCCTTCAACAACCGGTCATCCGGATTCCACGACGGCGGGAGGCTTTGTCCGGAGATTGCGCACGACTTCTGGACTGCTGTGTCCGCGCTATTCCCCGCTGTCCGCGCGCTGAGTATCGTGGGTTTGGACCCGTCTAGTCGCCTTACGGGGAAACGGGGTCCGGCTGAGGCGCCGGGCGAGTTTGACGACGTCAAGGGCGTTCTAGAGCTTGCGCCGCCGCCGGTTGAGGAGCTCTTGTGGGCGCACTCGTGCGATGGAACGGATGATGATGTGTGGCGCCTGCGGCGTGGGAGGCGAGCGGATAATGAGGAAGGTGGTGGGTCGGAGTGGGAGCTTGTCAAGGAGGAGTGGGCGCCGAAGCGGGGGATTCTACCCGCGCGAAGGGCGACGAATCGCCTACTTGAGATCATGCTCGCGAGGCAGCTGGAGCGGGTAATCTTGGCCGAGAACAGCGGATTGAAGTGGCTGAGGGAGGAGACCTTCCTTCGGTACGCGACTGATGATGGGATAGAGTGTCCGGCGCCCGAGTGCGAGGAGAGGTTCGAGACCAGGCAGATGCGCAATCAACACATTGGGCGTGGATGCGGCGTTTCCTTATCCTTATCCATCTACTCGCTTCCGGATTTGCTCGCGGTGGATGGGAAATGGTGTGCTCTGAATACGCCCGATGATGTGAAGCGGGTTCTGCAGGCCAGGATAGATCGGCTTTCTCGCTTACGAGAAGGGCGTTCTACACTGTTGGCCGGGTTGTTGCATGAGTTTGGCGAGGAAGGTAGCGAGGAGAGGAGCGAGTTTGAGAGCGTCATATTCACCCTGATGCAGGATGGCAAGTTCATTGCGGAGGGGGAGGAGCCACACAGGTCAGCGCTGTGGGCATCGGTTTGTCACACACTACGCAAAGCGTCCCTACCTCGCATCCCTGGCCGCTTCGCACCACGCCTGCCTGTTAGGGAGCCAGGGATGCAGTCAGCTTGAAGCAGCCGAGGATTGTGAATGTTGTTGGTGTTGCGGGTGTGTCTACGATATTGATGTTTACGTTGACGATGTATATTGGTTGAGGATATGGCTCAAGGTAGGAGAGCAGAGCCAGACGCATCCACTCTTGCCAGTGGAGGACGAAGGTCGTGTCGACAACATACTTTTCGACAGCAGCAATGGGCAGGAGACTGATTATAATTGAGCTAGCTAGCTCTTTTAATCATTTAATAACTAATACGCTGATACTCCTGTTCGGAAATCGTATGATTACTCCATCACAGCTATAAACTGCCAATACGGCCAGCAATTCACATGGACTGCGATCAGGCAATTGCGTTTGTTGGTACCATCCTCCAAATTTTTTTTTTCTAATTTTCTTTTGAGTTATACTACTACATTGGCTTATAACAGGGTACTTGTATAGTATTATTATTACCCTCATACACTACAATGAAGTAGACACGCAAGTAGCCTTTGAATTCACTGCCATGGGCCTTTGGATTGATTAGCAAGGGCAGCTACTGCCCTCTGGCCCGTGTGCTCTACACACAACCCCCCCAAGTCTTGCGATATCCCTGCTTTGCACCTCAGCCTCATCCCGAGCCACGGTAACCCGAGCCCATCCATCATAGTTGTTCGCAATTCACTAGACTAGATGTACTGAGTCTCGTAAGGCACCGAGCCCAATTTGTCCACCAGGATCTTCTCAGTCAACTTCCACAGATTTTCCTGCAGCTCGTGGTTCTGCGCTTCGCTAGACGGACTGTTCGGTTTGCGATCGGGTACAATCTGGATTTCTTGATTAATGCATCAGGAAAAAGGAAGTAGTGGGCTAGACTTACGTATTGCCCTTGAATGCCATCCTTGACGATGTCTTCGCCCGTGGCGGCAAAGAGCGCAGCCCTGCAGCCCTGATCGACAGGATCATCCATAAACGGCCTGACAAGCTTCACACCAACTGTTCCAAGGATACCATATGCATCCTCCGCCTGCTTCTGCTGATCAGTGCGGATAGCGCCCGGATGCGTCGCATTCATCCAGGGGCCTGTTTTGCTGTCGGGTTCAAAGCCAAGCTGCCCCTTTCCCTTGCGCTCAGCCAACGCGCGGACATACAGAACCAGCGCGAGCTTAGTGCGGTTGTACAGCTTCGCGGGTCCAATATCCTTGTTTAGCTCGGCGAGAGACTGGAACCGCACCTCGTTGATTGCGCGGTGCAGCTCCGACGACTGCAGCACGAGGCGCGAGTCCGGCGTCTTCTGTAGCAGCGGGAGAAGCACGCGCGAGAGATGGAATTGCGAGATGCAGTTTACTTGCATGTGGCTGTCGATGCCGTCTTTGGTTAAGTTGTAGACTCCGACGCCGAGGCCGGCGTTGCAGATCAGGCCGTCGAGTCGGTCGAGCTTCGCGGCGAGCTGCTTGGAGATTTGGTCGGTTTGTTTGAGGTCTTCGAGCTCGATTTGCAGTGAGTGCACTTTGGTAATGTCGCCGTACTTCTTCAGACCTTCGGTCGCTTCCTCAATGTGCTCCTCTTTCTTGCCCAGGAGGTACAGGGCCGCCGGGTTGTGCTGGAGGATGTGCGCGCAGATTCCGAAGCCGATGCCTGCGCTTCCGCCTGTGACAACGTAGACCTGCATTCGTTATTCAGCATGCGATGGCCATGTCTAGGAATTATGGAAACTGGGGACTCACCTTTCCAGAGAGATCTGGGATGTCGGTGTTGGGGTCGAAGGTGTTGCTGCTGCTTCCGAACATGATGCGTAGTTAGTTGTGTCTGCTTGTATTGACATTAATCAAGGATTGAAATAACGACAACTGCTAGCAGGAGAGTGTTTGCTTTCATATCAAAAGTCAGTGTGGTTGTTGGGTCAACGTGACGTCAATCATGACTGTCCGCATCGCCAAATCAGCGTCTGTATACACAAGAGCGAAATCGAGGACAGAGTTCTGTCCAATGATAATAAAATAATAGGCTTCTTCTGGAGACAGAGGAGGAGGGCAAGGGAGGCTTCAAAGTTCCCTAGATACAGTAAGCTCTGCAGTGCTACTGTTGGCCCAGATCTACTGTACCTGAGGCTACTCTTTAGCTAAATTGATACCGTCTGCGAAACTCCACAGCATAGAATGCCAATCCAAAGTGTGCAAAGAATAAATCTCCAACGTGGTCATTCAAAAGGCGCATCTCATTGTCCAAAGATCAGAAATAGGACCGATGATTGTCGTACTTGCACGGTTGTTCCTGGCAAGACTACTACTTGGCGATGTGGTGCCACGTTTTACTCGTCGGGGAGACCCTGAGAAACAGCAAATGGAGGATCAGTGACGTTCGATTGGGGATCCACAAATAACCGCGATTAGGAGCTCGGGAGTAGTTGGGGAAGTATTGGGCAACAAGAAGAGAAGGAAGTTCCGAGCGACGCCGGCCTCAAATAACCCCGCCAGGCATCCCCCTCCATCACCACCAGCACATCACCATCACAGACACAATGGCGGACCTCTTTGTTGACCTCGTTACTCCCAACGGCCACCGCTACTCGCAGCCAACGGGGCTCTTCATCAACAATGAATTTGTCGCCTCGACTGGCCCGAAAATCACCTCCATCGACCCCGCGTTGGTCTCCGATCCTGCGACACCAGACTCACTTGAACTAACAACTATTCCAGGACCGATAAGCCCATCGCAACCGTACACGCTGCGAGCGCCGAAGATGTTGAGCGAGCCGTCAACGCAGCCAAAGCCGCCCTGATCCACCCCTCATGGAAGAAGCTTCCCGCGACCGAGCGCGGGGTGCTGATGGGGCGGCTTGCCGATCTCATGGAGAAGAACAAAGAGCTATTCGCGACAATCGATGCCTGGGATAACGGTACGTCTGCCCTACATGCGAATAGTAAAATCGCGCGACGGCGTGCTAATCGACGCCAGGCAAGCCATACCACGTCGCGCTCACCGAGGACCTTGTCGAAGCCATCGGCACGATTCGCTACTACAGTGGCTGGGCTGATAAGACGTTCGGTCAGACTATCAACACGACGCCGGAAAAGTTCGCCTATACAATCCGCCAGCCCATCGGAGTCGTTGGCCAGATTATCCCGTGGAACTATCCCTTGTCTATGGCCTGCTGGAAGCTAGGACCGGCGCTTGCGTGTGGAAATACCGTCGTTCTAAAGCCTGCCGAGCAGACACCTCTGAGTATCCTTATCCTAGCCAAGTTAATTAAGGAAGCCGGATTCCCTCCTGGAGTGGTAAACATTGTCAATGGATACGGCCGTGAAGCCGGTGCTGCGCTCGCATCTCACCCCCTCGTCGACAAGATCGCGTTCACCGGTTCTACAATGACTGCACGCGAAATCATGAAGCTTGCCGCGGGAACCCTGAAGAACATTACTCTCGAAACCGGTGGCAAATCACCACTCCTCGTCTTCCCCGACGCCGACCTAGAACAGGCTGTCAAATGGTCGCATTTCGGTATCATGTCCAACCAGGGCCAGATCTGCACCGCCACATCGCGCATCTACGTTCATCAAGACATCTTCCAGACCTTCCTCGCCAAGTTCAAGCAGGCCGTCGAGACGACATCGAAGATCGGAGACCAGTGGGATGAAACCACCTTCCAAGGCCCGCAAGTGACGCGCACACAGTACGAGCGCATTCTGTCGTACATCGATGCGGCAAAGAAGGACGGCGCGCAGGTCGTCACCGGCGGCGCCGCACATACGCCGACAGACGAGAAGAACAAGAACGGCTACTTTGTCCAACCGACCGTCTTCTCGGGCGCCATCGATTCATTGGCTATTGTACGAGAGGAAGTGTTCGGCCCCGTGGTAGTCATCCTGCCGTTTTCCGACGAAGACGAAGTGATCAAACGGGCGAACGACACAACGTATGGCCTCGGTGCTGCGGTCTTTACGAAGGATCTTGAGCGCGCACACCGGGTCGCGGCGGAAATCGAGGCCGGAATGGTCTGGGTCAACAGCAGCCAGGACTGCGATCCGCGTGTTCCCTTTGGTGGTGTGAAGCAGAGCGGTATCGGGCGTGAGCTGGGCGAGGCGGGCCTCGAGGCGTATACCCAGGTCAAGGCTGTGCATGTTAACTTGGGGACAAAGCTATAACCGTCCTGCAGTACAGCTATAGAATATAGAATCACGAATGCATGTTTAGAACAATATACGGAATATGTTTGAAACAAAACCTCTACATTGTAATCTCCGGGTTGCTCTAAATTACATCGTTGCTACCATTCCCATAGCATAGTCCTCTTACCATCTATCTGAGTATTGACTGGAGCTCTTGTAGTCAACTCCGTCCCCGACTCTACATAGGACCGTTGCTCTATACTCCCAGCTCTGTAGCACTCTGAAGCACGGATATAGAATATAGAACCACCATTCTTTGTTTAGGAAAAGGAATTGTTATTCTGATACAAATATCTTCTACACAAAACTCCAGACTCTCGATGATGGATCGTTGTGCTACCGTCGCAAAGCTTCCGTCTAACTTACTAATCAGCAGACGACTCACAGAGTCATCTGCTTTGTACTTCCCATGTAGCACCGATGCTCTGCGACGCCAGATCTCCGACTGTGGTTGTGAAGTCTAGATGTCTACGACAGCCGTTTCCTCCGGGGACTCTTTCCATAACCACTTCCGACACCGGGTACACCGTCTTACATATTTGAGATTCAAGGCGAAGCATCTGACTCGGGACGTCTCTCCAATGATAGCCTTCGCGACCGCCGAACGACAACTATCTCGGCGATAGCAGTTTGGCAGTCTTTTCAAAATCTATGAGAAAGGAGAGCAAGTCCTATCTCTGGGCCGGGTGGCTGGATCCCAGACCGGAACTTGGCCGATGCACGCGGGCGAGACAGGAAGGCGATTCCGATGCCTCACCTTGACAGTTAAATGCCGCACACTGAACGGGGTTTCCCCGGGATTAACGTTCCAAACACTTAATCAGATCCACTGACCTATGACAGCCATGTAACTAGTTAGTTCTTTCGAGGCGTTGCTTTGCCACTATGCAAATAGGCAGGCCCTTCCATGGTATGGGTTGTTTCCGATAGACCTGCCCCAGATTACACGAGTATCGATTACGAAATGGAAATTGAGCCTTCCCCAATCTGCGGAGAGTACCAAGTTTGGGGCCCCTGAAGTTGGTCATGTATGGTACCCCAGACTGCACATCGCGGAGGCCCCAAAGAGACCATCGAGCCATAGATGCTAAGGTCTGGGGTATTAAAATTGCTCGAAAAGCGAGGTAGATTTAACTTTGGGGCTAAGATAGCAAAGAAATCTAATTTAACAAGTGTCTATCAAGTCAGCGTATCAGCAGTCTCCAAAATCCCAGAGCGTGGTGGTAGAGAAGACCCATAGATAAGCATAGGGAAGGATGCTTGCCTCGAGCAGCCACACTGCTCCTCTCTTCCCCAAGACCAGGAGAGGTTCCACATTCTTGCAGTGTCTTATAAGTCGCACATAGCATCGCTGGCTGAGCAGGTTTGCAAGTATATGCGGTTCGATTGCTGCTGTATGACTGATATACATACATACCCCTTGCCTCCGTCGAGTTCTTCACATACCTGAAGACATCATACCCTCACTTGGACCTAGCACCAATTGCCTCATCGCATATTTCCCTTTCATATACATCTGACTAGGTGTCCTTATTCCATTCTCCTCCAGGGTATCCTCCCACCCTTCTACACGATATAGTTCAAGCACAATATTGCCATGACTACCCAAATATCACACACGGCCGAGCCCACTATTGTCGACATCGAGAGCCACCGAGATGACAATATACAACATGACCCCCAGCACCTCGACACAGATGAGATGAAAGCCGAAAGTTCCCCCTACCGTCAAGACGTCTTTGGCGATGAGGAACATGCAGAGGTCAAGTACAAGACATTGACGTGGTGGTGCGTACCACCGAGCCCCCAGGTATCCCACCAAAGGCTGACGAGACTTCCCATCGCAGGCAATGCGGCCTCCTGATGGTTGCAGAAACCATCTCCCTCGGCATCCTCTCCATTCCCAAAGCCATCGCGGGACTTGGCCTCGCGCCCGCGCTTGTCATCCTCATCGGCATGGGCCTCGTCGCCTCGTACACCGGCTACGTGATCGGGCAGTTCAAGTGGCGGTATCCGCACGTCGTGAGCATGGCGGACGCCGGCGAGGTGCTGATGGGCCGCTTTGGGCGAGAAGTCCTCTTCAGCGGGCAGATGCTCTTCCTTATCTTCCTCATGGCAAGCCATATTCTCACCTTCACGGTGGCCATGAATACCATGACCAACCATGGTACCTGCTCGCTTGTCTTTGGTGTTGTTGGGCTCATCGTCTCGCTTATCTTCTCGCTGCCGCGGACCATGAAGAATATGTCGTGGCTTTCGCTTGCTTGTACGTCTCGATGCATGTTCTTTCTATTTCATTTGACAGAGTCTAATGATGCCATGCTCCAGCATTCATCAGTATCTTCTGCGCCGTTGTCATCGCCATGATAGCCATCGGCATCGAGCACCCCGGTGGCCCCGTCAAAGTCACGACCGAAACCACCCTCGTCACGGGCTTCACTTCTGCTCTGAACATCATCTTGTCCTACGGTTAGTACTTGGGAGCCAATGGTCAGTACCATAAGTAAAGCACGTCTAACACCGTATTAGCAAGCCACAACGCCTTCTTCAACGTGATCGCCGAACTCAAGGAGCCGAAGGAATTCCCCAAAGCACTCACTCTCCTCCAGAGCATCGATATCTCGCTGTACCTCGTCGCAGGCGTGGTCATCTATTACTACGCTGGCGCCGATGTCGAGTCGCCCGCACT
The DNA here is from genome assembly GCA_000812125.1 of Aspergillus ustus. Classification (NCBI taxonomy): domain Eukaryota; kingdom Fungi; phylum Ascomycota; class Eurotiomycetes; order Eurotiales; family Aspergillaceae; genus Aspergillus; species Aspergillus ustus. The sequence goes on from JOMC01000154.1 coordinate 99,053, forward strand.
GGGCTCGATTAGCCCAGTGGTGTCAAAGGTGGCATACGGCATCGCCCTCCCAACTGTATTCCCCCTTCAAATCTTTTCTGCTCCCCTTATGAGAGAATCCCTCCGCTCTTCGCACCGCTCGCTAACTCAAATATCTGTTAGATCATCATCGCGGGAGTAATCAACGGCCACATCGCGTGCAAATCCATCTACACGCGCGTGTTCGCGGGCACAGACCGCATGCACAAGCGCGACATGATGGCCGTGGGCTCGTGGATCGGCATCGCCGTCGCGCTGTGGGTGATCGCGTGGATTATCGCAACGGCTATTCCGGTGTTTAGTAGCCTGCTTAGTCTTATGGTATTCTCCCTTCCTGTCTTTTCTGTTTTTTCAATTAACCATTAGCGGAGTTGCTAACAGTGTCTATATAGACGGCCCTCTTCGCTAGCTGGTTCAGCTTCTCTCTCCCGGGAGCCTTCTGGCTCTTCCTGAATAAGGGACAGTGGTTTGCGTCGCCGCGGAAGATCCTGCTTACTTGTGTGAATGTCTTTTGTTTTATTATTGGAGTTGTCATGGTACGTCGCATGCACCGCCCCTTCTCCCCCCGATCCTATCGCATCATATCGTGTCCTATCCTACCCTTTAAATCTTGAGGGTTCTTGTTGACTGACTCGGTCGGTGTAGTGCGGTCTGGGTCTCTATGCCTCTGGCAAGGCAATCCACGATGATACCGGTAGAGCAAGTTTCTCCTGTGCGAACACGGCGTAAATCGCAAATCTTCGTTCCAGTACGTAGATCCGCGACCGTGCTGCCGAGCCTTGATACTATTTGCGCTGTGTAAATGAAGGAACTGAGTTCATTGTCATTATCTCTTGTTGTTTTTGGGTTCGGTGCAGATATGTAGCTATATCACCTATTACATATTAACAGACATCTTCTTATGATATTTAGAACACAGCTTGCTTAGACTTGTATCAAGATCCAGTAAATACCAATCAGTATATATTTCTATTCAGATGCTATGGCTAAGAACAAGTGAGAAAAACACATGATTATCGGGCTGCAGCATACATGAATTCAATGTCAGAGATCACTTAGAACGCGAAACCAGTTAAAATTCCCTCAAATCTCAACACATTACAGCTTACAAAGCCTGCCATCCGGCTGCAGGACCGAGAGATGTGTCTCGCGGATATCAGCAATGGTTTGGCATCTGCACAGGTTAGCAATCAAATTCAAGTCCACTGGAAGGGAAGAAGCAAACACTTACCCAGCCAACGCCATCGTAACCCTCAACTCCTGCCGCAGGATCTTAATCGCCAATTCGACTCCTTCTTGGCCGTTGTACTAGAGCAACCCCCATCAGCTTTCGATTGCCATGCTAAAATCTCGTAGGCAACTCACCGCAAGACCCCAGATCGGAATCCGCCCCATGAAGCAATAGCTCGCCCCAAGCGCGAGCGCCTTGAAGATATCTGAGCCGCGGCGAATGCCCCCGTCAATTGCCAGAGGTATGCGTCCACGCGCGACGTTTGCGCAGAGTCGAAGGGAATCGAGTGTCGCGGGCACGCCGTCAAGTTGCCGGCCTCCGTGGTTCGATATGACGATTCCGTCGACGCCGTAGTGGATTGCGAGTTCGATGTCGGCGGGGGAACATACTGTGACTGTATATTAGTGTTTTTTTGGTCTAGTTTTCGAGGTGAGGTATACGTGCCTCCTTTCAGCCAGATCTGCATCGAGGTGTGTTCGCGAAGCCACGGTATTGTGCTTTCCCAATCCAAGCTCGGATCTATTTCACCAGGTCAGCGGATACCGTGGATAAATAGGTAGAATAAATAAATACCATAGTCAGTTTTATTCGAGGTGTCGCTTCCATTGCTGAGAATATTAGGCCACTCCATGTCCTCGGGTAAAAGGAAGCTATTCCGGAACTCGTTCAATCGCATTCCCAAGACAGGGACGTCCACGGAGAGGAAAAGCGCTTTGTATCCAGATGCTATCGCCCGTCAGCTGAACTCATACGAATATCAAAAGTCGAGCGTACCCTCTGCCCGTTTCAACAGCTGCAGCGTGATAGACCGATCCCGAAGAACGCACATCTGTATCACGTACGGATTCCCCAGCCCCTGTGCGGCGACATCCTCGAGCGAGTAGTTTGAGTAGGATGACAGGCCCATGCAGACCCCGTATTTTGCGGCCGCCCGCGACGTGGCTACTTCGCCGTCGGGGTGTGCGAGCTTCTGTGATGCGGCTGGGCTGAATCCGAATGGGAGGGAGACCTATTCCAGCTCTTATCAGCGGGGTGGTCGGGGTCTACTTGGGGGGAACATACCTTTGTCCCTAGCATCTCTGTGCTGGTGTCGACTTCTGCGACGTTGACCAGAACCCGAGGCAGGATCTTGTAGCGGTCGTATGCGGCTTCGTTGTCACGCAGTGTAATCAGATCCATGGCCCCCTCATTGTAGTAGTCTGTACACTGTGGTGTCAGTCTTGACACGCTTTGATGACAGAGTGTACAGACCTCTGACCATTGCGGGAAGCCTACTGCTCCCCAGGGCTTTCAGGTCGGCAATGCACGAAACATCCTTGTGGAAGCTCTCTCCTCGGTGTGCCATGTTGCTTTGGTTGTGTTGGTTTGGCAACTCTTGCTACTCGGGCGCCGAGTCTCAGAAGAAAGCTGGGTTACTTAAGAGCAACTAAGCTCCCCCTCACAACACTGCATGATAAACGGAGATGTAGATAGTCGGGGACGGCTTCCTATTGCAGAGAGCGCACCGAATCAGATACGAACTCGGGGTTGCCTGCCTGGTTGGCGTGTCCTGCCCCGCCCTCGCTGACCAGCCCCTCAATCACACCATTCGCCGTGGGCAATCCCAATGTTTGTCTTTCAACAACATTTCCTATCGTCTTTCATTCTCAACACCATCATCAAACTATCCGAAAAATGGCTGCTGCAACTAAGATCTTCCTGTGTGTGAAGACAGGATCGAATCGTATTCACTAGCGCTAACAGCGACAGGACCGGCGCCTCTGGCTATATTGGCGGGGAAATCCTGCACGCTTTACGGAAGGCGAAGCCGAGCTACCTCGTCAGCGCCCTGGTCAGAGATGAGGCCAAAGGCGCGACCATCTCCAAGGCATACCCAGAAGTGCGCATTGTGTTGGGCGACTTGGACTCAGCATCGCTCGTTGAAGAAGAGGCTACAAACACAGATATTGTTATCCGTATGTCGTTAGGTGACAGCGCTGAACAGAGCTAACAGCATACTAGACGCTGCCAGCACAAGCCATATCAAGAGCGTTGAGGCGATTGCGCGTGGTTTAGCGCGCCGTCAGAGCTCCGCTCCTGGTAAGTGAATCGAGCGTTTTCTAGTTGCAGACTCTAACTTGACAAGCATATTGGCTTCAGATCTCCGGTGCCAGTGTCCTCTCCATCGCCGATATAGTCCAAAAGCGATTCGGTGAAGGAAACAATGAGGTATTCAGCGATGTCGACGATGCCGACAAAGTCCGCGACATCATTACTCAGAACGCCGGCAGACGTGTTGTAGACGACTTCATCCTCAAGTTGACAGGCCCGAGAACTGCTCTTATCTTTCCTCCCATCATCTACGGCCAGGGCCAGGGTCCCGTCAGCCAGCGAAGCGTCCAGATTCCAGAGCTCTCCAGGGTGGCGATTCAGTCAGGAGCGGCTGTCCGGGTTGGAAAGGGCGAAAGCACCTGGAGCAATGTCCACATCGCCGATGTAAGCGACGTTTTTGTCAAGCTAATTGAGAAGGCTGTGCAGGGCGAGAGTAATGGATTGTGGAATAAAGATGGACTGTACTTTGTGGGCAATACCGCGGTGGTAAGTATCATTCCTGTCTGAAAACGATCCAAATTGCTAACTCTTGGCAGAGTTTTGGAGAGATTTCTCAAAAGGTCGCACACGCAGCAAAGGATCTTGGGTTGATTGAGTCGGCCGAGGTGAAGGAGGTGAGTCCCGAGGAGGCAGACAAGCTCAGCGGACACGGTTCCGTCCTCTGGGGCACAAACGCGAAACAAAACTCGCAGAGGGCGCGACAGCTGCTCGGGTGGGAACCAAAGGGCAAATCGTTGGAGCAGGAGATTCCGGAGACGGTTCGAGTGGAGGCCGTGAGACTGGGGAAGCTGTAAACTTAGTCGAGAACCACTGAGAGCATGTCCAAATAGGAAAGAGCTTCCGGTGGCTGGACCCCGCCGTTATCGCCTCCTTTCCCGTTGATTTCCCGCCCGGAAACCACCTTCTTAATCAGTTGAACCCCACTGTAGACACTGCCAACCCCGTGCCAAATGCGTCAGTCACTCTCCGACGCTTTTGCAGCTTGACGCCTGAATGAAGGCCTCGAAACCAGGCCGTCCTCGCCGGTCGCATATGCTCGGAGCATGCCGCACCTGCCGCCGCCGTCACGTCAAGTGCGACCAGAAGCGGCCAGTCTGTCGCACCTGCCGCACGCTCGGGGTTCCCTGTGAAGGCTTCACCAGCGAAGTCCGCTGGATCCGCGATGACAGGGGCAGTCCAGAGCCGGAGGATCACAATGGGACACGCCGGCACATGTACACAGGTGACTGACCATCTTCCGTTGTCCTGCTAACTGCCGCTGAAACGTGCACTAACAGCCTCCAGAACAGTCAAGGCTTTCCATGAGCACTTCTCTAGGCTCGAGTCTAGTCTCCGGCTCAGTTAGCGCCTCGCTGGCCGAGATTGACCTCCGAACCCGCGATTCCGACCGTGCGCCCGTGGGGGACATCGTGGTCGGCCCGTTTGCAGTTCTGGACTTTGCGCCAGATGCTCCTCAGGACATGCAGAAGCAGCCGCAAGGCGATGGGGCCCAAGCAGAGGCTCCTCGCAGCCCACCCCAGACAGCTCCTTCCGACACGGTGATTCCTCCGGAGACTCAGCTACAACCGCTGCCGTACATCAACAACTCTCCCTCACACATTGATGACTTCTTACATTGGTCGGACATTCTCGGCCTAAGCCCCGAACAGCCGGGCTTCTTCCAGCCATCAATGGCAGACTTGAACCTATACTTTGGTGCCGACCCTCAGTCTGAGGCCGCAATAAACGCTTTTGATGTTGTTGAAGATGTCGTCGAGCCCCAGAGCAACATGGCTATCCTGACGCCGCCACGGAGTGCCATTGAAATGGCGTCTACCTTCCTCGACGCAGCTGCACTCGCGGATGCCCCCTTCCTTTTCAAACATTTCAACGAGACGGTTGTCCCACAGATGGTGATCATGCCACTTGGTGAAAAGTCTCCCTGGCGGATTCTAAACCTGGCCGCCGCAATGGCCACATACAATGACCTCACCATACTCGGATCTCAGAGCATCAGTCATGCTCGCCTTGCCAACCTGTACGGACTACTTGCTTGTGCGGCTAGCCACCTGGCTTTAAGCTCAGGGCAGACCGTCGCTGGCTCGAGCCAACACTGGGAGCAAGCGGCTCACCAGATGTTTGACCAGGCCAAAGACTACATGCAAAAGTCATTAAAATTCGAGACACGAGAACCAAAGCGAGCAAAATATAAGGATCAATTGATGGCTATATGCTGTCTGATTGAATATACAGTGTGTGCCTTTCCCTATTGTCATGCGTTTCTAACCGTTGCAGGTCATTTCCGGACAGCATCAACACGCCCGTAGCTTTATGGTTAATGCAGAGTTCATTCTCCGCATACGTGGGTTACTCAAACAGCGCATATCTCAAAAGGCTCGTCTCCTCCACCATGTCTACACGTGGCTGCGACTTGTAGGAGAGAGTACGTACGTACTACACGATTACAATCCCTCCAACTCCTTTATCGAGGCGCTGGATGTGAACTTTCAGCGCCATCATCTCGACATTGCTCCAAGGGCAGAAGAACCCGAACCTCGTCTTGACGACTTCCTGCGTCTAGAGGCCCACGATGCAGATAGCGATTTGAACATTAACGAGCCCAAGGATAAGCAAACCGGACTGCACGATATCCATCTGCAAGACTCCCGTAGCTTCTCGGATACTCTCTATAAGCAGATATATGGGATCCCAGAGACCTGGTTGAGCCTAGTGTCACAGACGACGAGATTGGCCAACGCGATGGAAACATTCCGCATCGCACAAAGATCGGGACGGAATACCAGTCTCGCAGCATGGGAGACGCTACACCGTCGCAGTGTGCGCTTGGAAAATCTGATCTGCTCCGGCGAGCTTTCGCCAACACGGAGCGATCCCTCCAAGCCTCACGGCCACATGTTGCGGGCACTCAACGCGGCGCTGGTCATTTTCTTCTATCGACGCATCCGTCGGGTGCATCCTGCTATTATGGCTGCCCATGTCGACACTGCGATCGCTTCTCTTTCCGAATTTACCTCCGCTTTACCACCCGGCCAATCCACCGGACCAGGCGCTGCATGGCCGGCGTTCATTGCTGGGTGCGAAGCCTTGACGGCACCAAGACGGGACTCCATCGCTCGCTGGTTGGAAAATGCCATCTCAACGTGCGGCCCTGCGGGTTTCAAAGCTGCGAGAGATATCATAATTGAGCTGTGGCAAAGGCAGGATGAGCATCTACACACGAACCGCAGTGATCCGATGCCGACTTGGATAGATTTTGTCCGAGAGAAGCAGATATGGCCTCTTTTTTGCTAGGCCTTATTTTATGATATATGACATTTATGTACGAGTAACGATGTTCAAATATTCGCGTTCAGTTATTTACGTATGTACATTCGTCTCATTTCATTTAAATCGTCTTGACACCAGCATTCTTCAGCAATCCCTTCAGCTCCTCCTGCAACTCTGGCTTAAGCAAAGCAAATGGCTTCCTCAATCCACCGGTCGACTGTCCCCTCAACTCAACACCAGTCTTGACCGCGGAAGCGTAGTTGTGCTCCTCCAGGAACTTGCAAATGGGGAACGCCTTGCTCCAAAGCTCCCGACCGCGCACGAGATCTCCCCTGACACTCACAGCCTCGTACAACTCGACCGCCAGCTCAGGAATAATGTTGGCCGCTCCCCACACACCACCGGGGCAACCCGCTGCAAGACCATAGAAGGTAAGGGTATCCCACCCATTCAGTGCGGTAACCTGGTCCGACAGCGCAAAGACCAGCTCCGTGAACGCCGGCGCATTACCAGATGTATCCTTAAGCCACTTGACCCCAACCTTAGACAACCCCGCAATCTCCTTCGGACTGAGCGTCAGCCCCGACGCCGAGGGAATATTATAGTACATAATCGGCAGCCCCGACGCAAAATGAATCTCCGCAAACATCTCCGTAAGCTGCTCGAGGTTGACGGCATCGTAAAACGGCGGCACAACCATAACCCCCGCGGCGCCCGCCTGCGCAGCGTGCACCGCCAGTTCGACAGCTTCGGCCGTCGACGTGCTCCCCGTGCCCACGACCACGGGCACTTTGCCGCGCGCGTACTTGACGCAGAGTTCCGTTAGTTGCTTGCGCTCTGCAGTGGGCATTGTGGTGAATTCGCCCGTGCTTCCGCCGGGGACGAAGCCGTGCACGCCTGCATCGAGCAGACTGGTGATGTGTGATTCGAGGCGCGCTTCGTCGATGGCGGATTTGTCGTCCGTGAAGGGGGTGATGAGGGCCACGAGGATGCCGTGGAGGGATGATGTGGGGGAGGACATTTCGAACGTTGTGTGTATGTATTTTATGTGTGAGAAGGAGGATGATAGATGGGAGTTTATGAAAGTATTTTTGCTTCCGTTTGAAATCAACGATCGAGGGGTAGATTCATATATCTATCTGTATCTGGAATTCCCATATGCCGGAGTCGCCTTCCTGATGCATTCGTTGTATAACATTTCCCGCATCGGAGGAATGGGTTGCCTGTTTAGGGGGCCACATACATACTACATAGACAACAACGCTAGAACGTCATGACGGGGCAGGAAATGAGGCGGAGTTTGGTAAGCTCTTTCGGTTAATCGTCGTCGGGATCAAAACTTTCGACGCGTCAAAGATAATCCCTGTGTTAAGGCCTAATTTATTAAGTAATTCGAATACCTACAACAACCTGGCTGCCTGAGCCCTCGGGCCAACACTGCAGCCGCCGTGACATGTACAGCTCCAACTTCCAGGGGTCAGACCCGCGTGAATACCTTATTTCAGCCAGCTAATTGGTTTTAAGTGGATGTTCAACTCATCAGAATTAGTTAGGAAGGACACACACAAACACACACATACACACTGTGCCGTGTCTGCTCCTATGCGTGCAGGTCACCTGACCGGTGGGATGCGGGTCACATGACCGCAGAGTTTGCAACAATTGCGTCATCGGCGTCGCCCCCTTCCAAAAACATCACATCGCACCCTCCATAACCCCCCGCTGGATCATGTCCTTTAATGGCCTCCCAGTCGAGATAGTTCTCCTTATCCTGGATCATCTCGACACAACCACCGTCCTGAAAACGTTCTGCCTCCTTTCCGCCAAATTCCGCGCCATCGCCCAACCCCTTCTGTACCGCGAAATCACTCTCAGTGCAGAGGATAATCCGCTCTCGCTGCTCCTCCTATGCCGCACGATCACTACAAGTCCGAGTATTGCTGCGCAAGTGCGACTACTCGACATCGATACTGAGCAGACTGGTCTCGCAATTCCAGCCCTTCGCTTCAGCCAACGTGGCCTATCCGGAGATGACATTAAGCTGTTAAAAGTAGAAGCTCAAAAACTGAAGATTTCTAGTATAGAATTGTTTCAATATAGCTCTTGGGCGACAGATTCCATTATTCTCCCTCTGTTGCTAATTTCTCACTTCCCCAACTTGCGAGAGCTGTTTATCACTCTCGATCCTGCGGGACTGGCCCTCCTGACTGGCCTCGCGCAGGCGCGAACAGAAGATAACACGCGGCAGTCTTTGGCATGTTTAGGTAGCTTTAAGACACTACATATCGACTGTTTCCAAGACTTGCACGGCAATGACATCGAGATTAGCAACATCACTCTGCTGCTGTCGTTTTTGCACATAAGTAAGATTGAGATTAGCAACTACGCCTCTAGTTTCAATAATGCAAAGAACGTGTGCCCTCATCAAGAGGCAGCAGCCGATCCCTCTCGGGGCTCGCTGTCCGTCTCGACCGTATCCCTCCACCGCAGCTCCATGTCAGAAGCCGAAATCGGCACGCTGGTTCATTCATGCAAAGGGCTAGACTCCCTATATTACGATCAATATGATTCCCAAGCTATCCACCTGAGCCCGCACCAGCTTTACTCCCAACTCTCACCCCAATGGAGGAGCCTGCGAGTCCTACATTTGTCCTTCCAGGATGACTCCTTTGGAACTTCTTGCCACGACTCATCCTCGTGCTCGCCCTTCACACCCGCCAAGTTCGGCTCCCTGCAGGACCTCGTCCACCTGGAATCCCTAACAATCGACCAGATCTACCTGCACAACGAGCCCAAGCTCCCACCCTCTCTAACCCGCCTCGCGATCCAAAACTGCCAGACGCCCATTGCGGGGGTCCTAACCTATCTCGCGAAGCTCGCTTTGACCGGCCACTTCCCTAGACTGCAGAACATCCTCCTGCACAGCGATATCATCTACCCCGGGGGCATGCTCGATCTACCCCGCCGGGGCGCGACGGATATCCTCTTCAACAAAGCGTGTCAGCGGCTGGGGGAGATTTTCAAGGGGACCGGTATCACGCTGCGTCTTAGCGCGGATTTACTTGCGAGCACGGTGCGTGGGTATGCTGCTGCGTTTGAGAACGGGAAGCCCGGCGCCTTTTGGCCGTTTATTTATCTCTTGTGAGGCGCTGCAGTTCTTCATTGTTTAGGTATGCCATTTGATAGGCGTTCTTGGCTGGGAAAGTGCTTGTGTTTTGATTCCTTGGTTGCATCTCTGCAGAGGGTGTGGGAAGCTACAGGGATTACGCGTCACTCTCTTCGAAATATAATAGCTCTACACCATATACGCGGCCATCGGATTATTCGAAGTCCTGCAGTAAACAAGTAATCGGCCTGATAAGCTTTACAAACCTATAATCAAGTAACATCGCTTGAGTCGATGACGATCTGAGCGAACCGAGGCGGTTTGGAGACGACCTCGGTAAAGTCCCCTCAGTGTACCATACAAGTATCTATCACATTCGAATCAATGTGCTCACCAGTTGAACGACTCTATTATACGATGGAAGCTCTCGACCGCATATTAAACGGCTTCACTAGTCCAACAACCGGGTCACTACACGGAGCCGTCTTTATCGCCGTCGACAAGCGTGGTATGTTGACTTCATCCAGATAGAATTAATATGATTGTTTCTCATTTGTTATTCCATTGAAGGAGAGATAATCTATCAAAAAGCTGCCGGTCGAGCGAGTGCTTCTAGCGACGATGTCAGACCCTTGGAACTACATTCGTCCTACTGGATTGCGTCAATGACGAAGCTTGTCACTGCTACAGCTACAGTACAGTTAGTCGAGCGAGGAGTTCTTTCATTAGATGAAGATGTGCGGGATAAGGTTCCGGAGCTGAGGCATCTTCAGGTACTCCAGAGCATGGATCGAGGTATCATATGTGCTTTTCTCCTTTCATCGTTGATTTCTGACAAACAGCGATTACTACAGTAGCAGGGCCTGGTGGATCCCTGGAACCTAATCTCCACCCAGTCGAAGGGAGGGTTACCTTGCGGTATGTACATGAACTGTTGCATTCGATTCTTATTCATCTCTGACTTCTGCTTCGCCAGTCACATGCTTACCCACGCAGCGGGATTCGTATATGACTCCTCCTCGCCGCTGCTGCAGGATTGGTCTAGATTTCAGGGTCGCACGGCACACACCTTCACAGGGAGTATGGATGGCTATCGCCACCCGTTGCTCTTCCAGCCAGGCACGTCGTGGGGTTACGGCGCCGGTCTCGATTGGGCGGGTCAACTGGTAGGTCTCTCATCTCCCGTACTCATGCTTGCATACAATATCTGACTTGAAAACGTGTAGATTGAGCATGTAACGGGGTCTACGCTCGAAGAATACATGAAAGACAATATCTGGTCCAAAATCGGCGCCACATCCACGACCTTCCATCCCGAACCACACTCCCACACCCTGACTCCACAGATGGAAATGGGGCACCGTGTAAGTGTCGGTCACGGCACCAGATCCATCAAGCCCGGAAGAGTCATCCTCGGATATCCACTGAAGGATGATCTCGGTGGCATCGGCCTCTTTAGCACGCCAACGGACTTTGTCATGCTACTTTCGGCGCTTCTCCGGGGCGGCGGGCCGCTGCTTAGGAGGGAGAGTGTTGATTTGCTCTTCCGCCCGCAATTGAGCGATGTGTCTCGGGTGCATATGGCGAGGTCACTGGGGAAGCAGATGAGGCGGGTGCTCGGTATCAAGGATGGGGATGACTACGATCAGGCAGATCACTGTCTAGCCGGTGCGGTTACATTGAAGGACATTCCGGGCCGGAGGCGACGCGGCACGGCCAGTTGGAGTGGGCTGCCGAATTTGCATTGGGTGAGTTGTACTGATTGCAGTTACAAGTCGAATGGCCACTTGCTAATCGTAGACAGTGGATTGATCGCGAAACTGGCATCGCCGCTGCTCTGTTCACGCAGATTATGCCTCCTGCCGACGCGGCTGTTACGGATCTTCTTCTCAAACTGGAGGAGGCCCTCTACGAGGTGCTTAACAGGTCATTTCACTTACATGCTGGCGGCCTGAAACTATAAGAATATAGGAAATGAAATAAACCGCCGCCCTTGGCTTGTAAGAGTCCGGTGGCATTTCAATGATACTTTATGGTGGAAAGATGATGCGAGGCCGCGCCAGTCCCTCTAAATACGTAAGCGTCCGTGACACCGTGTCCGTCACTATAACAGCCATCGTAAGTACTAGTAAGGCCTCACTAGTTAGATTTATAGGCGGCTATCTGGATACACGATCTGGTTAAATGTACTGTCATTCTCGATTAAATGGTAACGCGCAGGCTTTTGGGGGACGGTGCTATTTTCCATCCACATGGCGCAGCGGAAGCCTGAATTGAATTTATTCAAACAACTTTTCTTCTCTTCTTGGTAAAGAGAGTTTCTTTCTGCTACCCATTCCCTTCTTATTATTTTCTCCCCCTCTAAGTCTGTCTCCTTCCATAGGGCTCGTGGCTAGCAAGCTCATGGTTCACACCATCTCCCAGTAACTACTAACTCGCAGTACCTCGCCGTCGCGAATCTACTGGTTAGTCTTCGAAAGCCATAAGCACGCAATGCCTGGGGACTTGAAGGATTATTTTCCCTCTTGATCTAAAGTTATACTCGCTGGCTTGCACTAATGCATGCCTTGAAGTTTGTCACACCACGGATTCTCTTTCACAAGTCTCCGGATTTTAAGACAGAGAATCAATAACATTCGTTTGCCATGGTTTTAGGAGAGGTCCTATAATTAGCAAAACAGGACAATGTCCATGTTCATAAGTTTGGTCGTGATGGGGTCGCAGGTCAGCTAACTGAAGGACTCAAAGGCTCAACTAGTGGTCGGTCTATGTTCATGCTCCCGAATTGTGCCCGAGGAGCCTCGTTCCCAGCATGAACTTATACTGCTCGTGCGGCATTGCTGCTCACTGGCGAGATTATTCCTTAATAGCCCAATGGTGGCCCTTCCTCACTCCCCGAGTTATCATGTCTATTTTGGAATGTTGGACAAGCAAACGGATCGGTCGGACTCCTCTCGGGCACATTAGCATTCTCCATCTTTCGATATTTGAGGCCCCTTGAGGCGGTAGATGGAAGCTATTTAGCCATATGTATTTACGTAATTTGTTTCTGGACTTCTTCTCCGTTGGGCTCGCGGTGAATGAGTTGGTGTACAACAAACATAGCAAATCCGGGCCTATCTCTTCAGGCGGCCGGTCGAGGTAGGGTCGATATGTATCCCCAAATTATAAAGCTCGTCGACAAGACACCACCATAATGGAGGGGAAAAGGGCCCCTTACTCGATGCCAAAAAACATCACAATCACAGCGTCTATAGCAAAACCTCATTCTGTGCCAGATTCAAAGACAACGACTCGCAGCGATGGCGCAAGAAATGCGGGTTTGGGCTACCGGCCAAGGCAATCGGGGGAATGACGAATACAACTTCCCTTCCGGCAAACAAATAGGTAGGTCAAAGTTGGGAGCCAAGGTAAAAATGAGAATCCCGGATCACAAGTAGGCATGGTCCGTCATGGCCAGCCAACTGAGCCAAGCCAAACACGCAGGATGTAGATTGATCGACTCGGAAATGCTGGTACCCCTTTCCGAGACACGCGACGAGCGCGGATAGAGCACATTCCGGTCCCGGTCGACATGACATTACGTATGGAGATCAAAATGGATATATGTATGATGTGATGCAGGTGCACGGACGGGAACGGGCGTCGGGATGTCAGGCTTGATCATCTTAACTCCGCTTATGTAAACGGTGGATTTGACTGATGGGACAGTTAGACTGCAGTAAATTTGTCAATGGCTCGTCGAGATCCTGCAAACACAATTGCATCCGGTTGTACTAACTTGGACATGCGCACTCTTGGCGCTTGGCTCCTGCGGCCCGTTCGTGCCAAGCACTGAGAAGGCTTTTTAAGTTATCTCCACCAAGCAAGGAAGGAGAATAGTGGAATGTCGAGAGGGGAATTGCTTGGTTTCGGCCAGGCAACCTCTTGGCAGTGGGAATCGGCCAGGGATGATGCTCAGACCTATCAACAAACCTATTGGTCCTCAGAGATGCCATTACATACTCAAGAAGCCCAGTCGGGGGAATCTGTTACTTAAAACTTAGGTAAGTCGGGGTTCGGAGTAATTATAACACTCGCCTTCTTATAAATATGACTAACATATTGCGTTTGCTTCAACATGTTAACTATGCACCCGCAAATAGAGTCTTATTAACTTCCGGAAATGCTGCCTGGGCCTCTGCACATCGCACATCACCGAAGTTCCTCAGGCACATGCTGGGGAGACGTATCGGCTGCCAAGATGGGGAGAAGACAATCGTCACCTCCTCATCCCCGATGCAATAGGAGAAAAGTGTTAAAAGGGCAGGCAGTGCCAGCGTAGGCGTAAGTAATAATAATAATAATTCAACGACAAAATGGCGCCCTCCGAACAGAAGTATTCAAGCCGTAGCTCAATTGCGTTACCGATGCAGGTTAGCGTTGGGCTAGTTGTGGACGACGTTTTGGATGCGTCCGTTTTGCGCAGCAAGTATGCCCAACTGGTTGAGCTATGGCCAGTCCTAGGCGGGAAACTTCTTAGCATGGTGAGAAAAGAACTCTTCCTAATCATGTCCGGCCAGGTACCTGACCATACATATAGTTCGACTCACGCAGGTTCCAGTGCGGGTCAACGGTCGACTTTGAGTGTAGAAAAGTGACCGAGGACCTCGCATCATATCTTCCATTTTCCTGGAGCGGGTCGACTAGACCGTCAATTCTGCTCGAGGATTCTTCCGGTGTCGACAGAAAGTTCCAATTCAGTGTGCCATCAACCTCGAGGACAATATCAAAGCTGCGCGTAACGATCTTGAATGATGCCACACTCCTCTGGTTCAGCGTCTGCCACGGCCTCTGCGACGGCGCGGGTGCATATGATATCATCCGCTACTTCAGTGATCTTCTATCCGATAGGCCCATTCCAAAGTTCGTTCTTCCACCCGATGCGACAGGCGGACGGATGTCGGACCTTGTGCGGGATAACAAAGAGAAGCAAGCAACAGAGACGCTTGTGCGAGAGACGCTTAACCCGGACACCTTTGTCAGTAGCCATTTGACTGCGCTGAAGATTAATTGGAAATTCGCTGTGGACATGTTACTGTCCTCGCTTGGTCTGGCGCAGAAGCTCACGGACAGGCTTGTGTATTTGCCTGGGGCCTGGGTTGATGAGGTCCGGGTCCGGGCGCAAAAGGAACTGCAGTGCAGCAGCAGCGAGTTCCAGGCGGTGCAGCTTACACGCAACGACATCATCGCTGCTCTGTATTTGAAGCTGGCGTACGGGGCCCGGCCAGCTAGCAACAAACCCGTGGATTACATTGGGCCGATCAACTACCGGGGTCTACTCGACGATGCATTAGTAGAGCCGGACACATACTATGCCCATAATAGTGTGATCTTGCTGCTCTGCCTCTTCTCCGAGCACGAGCTGCAAACGCACTCGATAGCTAGAGTTGCCGCACGAATCCGGCTCGCGACAATGCAGTATCGCCAACCGGGTGTGGTTAAACATGAACTTCGCCTATTGGAGGATAAAGCTCTGGCCCCCGCAATGCGAGATATCCGTGGCAGCATCAAATGGGGAAGCGCGATGGTGAGCCCCTGGACGACTTTTGACTATATGAGCCTTGATTTTTCCGGCGCTGCTTGCAAAGGTTCAATGCCCTCGGTTGTCTTTGTTAATGCGAATGTTTGTCTCAATTTCGCGTCATTCCCCAGCCCATTTGCGATTACCGTGAAGGATGGAGCAGGTGGGTATTGGTTCCGCGCAGCGAATACAAAGAGTGGGTGGGACGATTTTGAGCGAGTCACTAGCATCGACAGTTTATTTTGCACTTGAGGTTTAACAACTGTTCAAGACGGTTTTATGGTCAAGCTTGTCTGCTCGAATTGCAGTTCTTGGCGTCTCGCTCGGGATCTCGAAACAATCAATCAGAATAATGCAGAATATAAGTGATAGTGTCAGTTCTCCACAAGTCGTTTCCTGATCGTATGGCAGAAATGTCTTGGTCTCGACGGACCCCCGAATGACTTCATCTCGAGGGGCTACCTCCGGGTTATCAGTGTCAAGATCGAACGAACCCAGCCTCAGGTAATGCAACCCAAGGAGGCCCGTATTCGTCTGGATTAATTTAGCTGCGGCCCACAGTGGCCAAGGATCCTGATCCCTATTATGTACTGTACTGCCGCTGGTCGCTGATCGCTGCCGAATCGTGGGAGTCATTTGGCGACTCTGATGGAATAGTGTGGGCGGCGTCGTCAAGGGGGCAGATGTAAGTTTGTGTATGTGATGGGTACAAGGATATTACCTATAGTAAGGACAGATAAGTCCTTAGTTCCTTGCTTTCAGTGTGATGTCTCTACAACGTGCGAAGCAGAGAGAATACCTCTAACAGCGCACTTCTTGAGTCCATCTATGCCCACCAATTGCGTATAATAAATTGCAGGGGTGCGCTTCATTTTAACCGGAAAATCTATTACATACAGTCTCGGAATATCTAATTAAGCGTCTACAACTGTACAGCCGCAGCTGGCCCAGTGTAAGCACTAACCAGGCGCTAAAGGACAATGGTGCAGTGCTTAGCCAAACTCAAACACGATATTTTTCTCCCATCAAAGGATAAATTAAAAGTCCGCCATGACCCGAAGTCGATCGTTGTTTTTCTAACAAGGCCCCAAACATGAGCACACAATCCGTCGCTACACGCCGCCACCGTCGCAGTACCGCGTGCGACGAGTGCCGACGACGCAAGATCCGCTGCGATGGACAGCAACCGCAGTGCGGACTTTGCTCGGAGACAGGAGTTAGCTGTGAGATAACGCCACGCGCTACGAGGGGACCGAAGAAAGGCCACTTGAGGGATTTGAAGAATCGGCTCGTGCATCTCGAGGCTATGCTCGCGGGCAGATCATCAGCGCGTAATGTACAGCGGGATCCATTGGGTTTCAGAACAGAAAATAATGCATCTGGAGTTGTCGTTACGCCATCGTTATCTCCGTCGACGACTGTGGCAGGCCTCGATGCAGCCGATAGTAGCGCGACAGAGCCATCGCGGGCAGGGTTCGCAGCAACCCCAATCTCAGAGGACGGGCCGCTCCTGCCACTCCGACCCACCCCGGACGTGCCTTCTCCTTCCCAGAGATGTTTCTCCCAACTCTCTATTTCCGGTCCGAATACATCTCTCCCGCCGATTACCAGAGTTCTGCACGAGGAATTGCATGCACCTTGCCCTCCTCCAATCATTAGACATGTTACTGATACTTCGCAGGGACCAACTCTATATGGACCGCGTCCACCCCTCAATCCCAATCTTACATCAGCGCCGGTACATGACATGGTCGAAATCCGGCACCCGGACGGCGTCGCGCAGATGTCTGCAGTATGCCATGTGGACACTCTCCGCCCTGCTCTTCACCCAGTTTCGCGATATGGTAGACCCGCTGTACCATGAAACAAAGCGAATGCTAGAAGAGTTGACTATGGACGGTGATGAGGACAAGAGTATTATCGAAACGGAGCTAGCTCAAGCATCGGTCCTTCTTGTGACGTTCGAGTCGATGAGGGCGTATCACCGCCGGGCATGGATGAGCGCCGGTCGTGCGTTTCGCTTGGTGCAGGCGATGCACTATCACGAGATTGACATTCCGGGTGACAAGCGAGGTCTGGGTTCTGGTGACTTCATCGAGGTCGAAGAGAAGCGGCGCGTATTTTGGATGGCGTACTTTCTAGACCATGTTATCAGTTTGCGCGACGACTGGCCCATTACTTTGAACGAGCATGTGGTAAGAGCGGGCCCCTATTTCACGCACAGTAAATTCCCACCGTATTGACTGCTGCAGATCTGCACCAGACTACCAACATCCGATTTTGACTTCCAGAACGGGTTCCAAAAGTTAGGGCCGCTCTTATCCGACGCCATGACGAACTCTAGTCTCAAGCTTCGCTCGCCCTTCAACGAGGGGTTGATCTTTGCTACCATATGCGGACGTAGTCTTCTCCGGAGCCAACAGCACCAGATATCCAAAGCCTACGGCGACGCAGCACTCGACAGCGCGGACCAGCAACGATGGCTAGACGATCTGCTCTCAAGTCGACTTCAGGTCCTGACCCAGTGCTATCCGGCTCCTGCTGAGTCGAATGATCCCTTGCTACTCTTTACACATATCTTAGCCCAGGCAACTATCATTTACTCTTTCAAAACCATGTCAGAATCGGGCGTATTACTCGAGCCCTCCCAGAGCAGCAGCGAGTGCGCCTACTCGCTTAAAGCGCTCGAAGCTTCCAAACGCATCATCCATTTATCAAAAGCACTTCCTGAGTTACCTATATCAAAGGTAAGAGTTACACTGGCCGTGGATATCGATTCTTACTAACATTGAGCTCGCAGATCCATCCCTTGATGCCCCTGCCCCTATTCCTCTGCGCTGAGTTCCTCTACAGCAGGATGGGCAGCGATGCATCCGTCCATGCACCAATTCATGAATTGTTCCACGTTTTCAGTGAGCTCAGAAACGTCAATAGCCCTGAGCAAGACTACCTCGACTTGCTACCACGGTCATGTTTATCCAAAACGGCGGAATTGGTTGGTGTCCGTATTTAGAGGCGTTCAAGTAGTGATCATAGTAGATAACCGGCCCTGTTCTGTCAACCTTCATTTCTTGTGAGCGTAGATCCCGTGCCTAACAACAAATAGTGGATCCCTTTCAATTATCATGGTACTTTACCCCGAAATCATTTGTCAGTCCCAAAGGTGGGACGAGCGGCCGAAACCTCTGTCACTGGCAGTACTAGAGCAGATAAGCCCTAGAAAGGAGAATAGCTTTAGTTATTTCCATTGACAGGTATACTCGGGGTGAGGCTTACCTCCGTTGCCATTAGGCTCGGAGAAATAGTCGGATAAATAATACCTCTCAAAAGGGGCTCTGGAGAGTACGAAACTATTTTTCCGTACATACAGTATGTTAGCTTAGATCTCCGTAGGAGATGATGGCCTCGAATCAGTTCAAAGTCTGATCGTTTCTAGGCTGCTTGTCAGTAGACTACTTAAAGGCCGCCGCCGTCCTATCCTCCAACTACCGCAAATCCACCCTCAACCGTCCCCCAGTTCTCCTTCTATCAGTACCAACGTGTTTCGTGTCAACAGTCTTCCGCATTCATAATGAGCCTCTTTGAACGAGCGAACGATGCGCTCAACGTCAATCCCATTACGGGTGTTGACGAAGCTCTCAGCGTGCATGGGTCCGACTGGCTGTGGGCGGTTACAGCCATATACATCGCGTCCTTCGTCAGTCTCGCCCTTCCGAAATGTTGGCAACCAGGAAACTAACCTTACACTTACAGTTCATCCTCCTATCAATGTCCTTCACCGGGAAAGAGAGCGAACGCGTCTTCCACTACCTCTTCACCTTCGTCCTCCTCGTCGGCTCCATCACCTATTACGCCCAAGCCTCGAATCTAGGCTGGAGCGCCGTCGAACAAATCCACAATCTCAACAAGGGCGTCACCCGCCAGATCTTCTACGCAAAGTACATCAACTGGGCCGTCGCCTTCCCATCCCTCTCACTCGCCCTGGGCCTACTCTCCGGCATCTCCTGGACAACCATCATCTGCAACATCGCCATCTCCTGCTACTGGGTCATCAGCTACCTCGTCGCCGCTTACACACCCTCAACCTACAGATGGGGCTTCTTCGCATTTGGGACTTTCTCCTGGGTGATTCTTGCGATGAGCACGCTAAACGAATGCCGCGAGCCCGCGGCACGACTCGGTATCCAGCGCGACTATATGATTCTCTCTGGTTGGCTGAACATCCTCTGGCTGCTGTACCCCGTCGCCTTTGGGCTAAGTGATGGAGGGAACTATATTGGCGTCACTGCGGGGGCGGTCTTTTGCGGTGTGCTGGATGCTCTTATGGTCCCCGTGCTGACGTTTGGGTTCTTGTTCTTTGCGCGCAAGTGGGATTTTCGCAAGCTGAGTATTGCGTTTAGTGATGCGCGGCCGAGTAGGGAGAATAATGGGTTCATGCAGGAGATTCGGCAGAGTAGTGTTTCTGTTGAGTGAGTGCGCTTTGAGTGGTAGAGGGTGGACGTGAGATACATGTACCTGACGGTGGGCAATGGGTAGGTTACTTACTGTCTGGGAGGGCGAGGGAGGGGGAGCGAACGCGAGGCGAAAGGCTGGTATCTGGACGACATTATTTCAGAGCATCTACTTTTATTTTTGTATGCAGGGTGGTTGAAGTTGAGGGAGCTTAGAGAGTCTTTCTTTTGTGTCCTTCATAATCCAATTTAACAATGACAGATATTGTATTGGTTCCTCCCGAAAGCGCAAAAACAAAAAAAAAAAAAAAAGGAAGAAGAATATTTCAAGATAACACATTGGCGCTACTGGGAATCGAACCCAGGTCAGTTCGGCCACAACGAACTATGATAACCACTACACTATAGCACCTTGATATGTACTTTTCATCCCAGATTCTGCCATCATAAGCCAGCCTAAAGACAGTGCTCCATTCTTCCAAGAAATTTTGGCGCTTCAATCCGCCTTCCAACAACGACGACGATCTCATCACACGCTCGCGAATGCGGCCAGCGGACCTGAGGATGGTCGACAACTTGAATCTCTTGCTGTTTAATTACTTTAAATTAAAAGATATCAAATAGGTACCCTAAAGGGTGTTTGATTTTCCGTGGCTGGGTGCACACATCGAGGTAAGGTTGGACGTCGATCTATATATTTCGTTTGGTAGCCACCGCTCAACGGTCTAGGTCGAGCTTGATTGTTCACCATGTCGCCCCATGGGGATCTCACACAGCCCCCGCTAATTACGGTCTCTACAAGTTTAATTTTGTCATGTTAAGAGAACACACTAGTCAAGAATACGGCAGAGTAGGCAGCCGCCCCAAGATATAGGCTCCTACCTCCAGTTAGGTAGGAGCTTGTCCAAGAAGCAACCAATCACTGCATGTGTACTTCGTCTACTTGGCAAGATGACGGAATCTTGAAAAAGGAACGGATCTAGAAAAGCTGAAAATAAATGGACTTCCTTGGTAGGTATTAGATGGCTAGCCGATTCCCAAATACAAAGCGATTGCAACAGGAAAGCAAGGCTCTAGTACCTACTCGCTTATTGAAGCGATAATATGGCACTAGACTAGCCGAATTCTCAACTCTCGCATTCAGTCTCGTTCTTTTGTACTCTATACCAATTCTCGATAGACTAAGAACGTCAAGCCAAGGCTCTAAATCTAGACGCTGAATCTAGGCGCGCTCCTTGTCCAGGGTATACGCAAGTTTGGATACCCAGCCAATCTGGGGC
This sequence comes from Aspergillus ustus, assembly GCA_000812125.1. Classification (NCBI taxonomy): domain Eukaryota; kingdom Fungi; phylum Ascomycota; class Eurotiomycetes; order Eurotiales; family Aspergillaceae; genus Aspergillus; species Aspergillus ustus. The sequence goes on from JOMC01000154.1 coordinate 120,060, forward strand.
CCAGGCCTTTCGACATTGTGTGACTGCGCCGCATACGAACTCGTCCAAAAGGGCCAGACCCCTTGAGGGCCAAGAGAAGCTGTTTTTCGAATCAAACCCCTCTTTGCTCAGAGCGAAACTGGTTCATCATCTTCTCCATCATCACGACTGAATCAGTGGTGAATCTATTAAAGGTATAAGCCAAATGTCATCTAAAAAAAGACTTTGTCTAAGTAATACCCTGGACTACAGCGTAGCAGCCATGTCGAGCACCAGAGCCGCCGGAGACCCCGCATCGGGAAATGCGCAGTCGGGCAGCGGCAACGACCAGCAACCCCGCGAAGTCAGTCGCTGGAGCCCCAGCACGTCGAGCGGAGCGCCAACCACCGCAGCCGACAATAACGCAGCGACTTGGGGATCTGCGCCGAACGATACGCCTTGCAGTCCTGCGACCGTCGAAAGAAAACCGACAACAGGCTCTCGATTTACTGGAAGGTGGCGCACGGGAGCCGGATGATGGGCGAGCGGCCGAAGGCTTGATTTCAAAAGCTGCTGAGAATCCTATTTCAGCGGGTCAAGCGAGTAGTAGTGGTCGTGAAGCAAAGAGCCGAAGGACAGCACACCGAACTTGAGGTGGGATTAGACATATATCAGTTTGAGAAGGACCAGGAAGTTTGTATCTAGTTCTCCGCTGATCACACCTATACCTGCTGGCTGTGAGGGTATTATACCATATAAAACAGGTACAATATTAGGCTGCTGATCAACAGTAACATTGTTGAAATATACTATCGCATATAGATCTTGCCGCTCTGTGGACCATTGAAAATTTCTCGGACTTGCTGAATGTAGTCGGCATAGTCCTTCAGTTTCATATTCACAAACGAACCCATCCCCGGAGTCCAAAAGGCTGAAACAGCCGCGCAGACAGACTCTCCGGGTACTTTATCGTATAAAGGTTGTAACTGGCGCCTGGAAACATTGAACAAGCCTTTCGGGCATTGCAAGGCCATGAGGTACCAGTAATGGCGGTGGTCGAAAACGCGGTCCATGGTTGCAGCCATCGAGTATGTGTTGCCGTTAAAATGCATTGGCGCACCAGCTTCTTGCTGACGGACAGCGGCTGTCAGTTGTTTGTAGTGCTTCTCGAATTTGTCGTACTCCGAATCAAGCAGTTGGTCGACCCCTTTGTTTGTAAGCCATTCTGGAACCAAGGCATGTTCGAGCGGCAGTGAGCAGGCCCATTCCAGATCGATCAGATGTTTAATGTTCCAGTCATCGACAAATATATTGCTGATGTGCATATCAGTCAGATTCATCACAAATGGCCCATCACGAAGGGATCGGTCTGTGAATTGAGAAAGAGTGGACCGCATGAATACCAAGTCGACAGCCTGCTTTCGCGCATCAGTCTCACTAACAGCAGCGTTTGCCTGATGGCGGAGTCGGTTGTCGTGGCCGTCGAGCAAATCCAGACAGAAGGTGTCGGCGCTTGTGTAAGTCGTACCACGCGCCACTCCACTTGAAATTTTCAAGTTCTCTAGTCGTTGGAGATGGCAGAGCAGAGGCCGGTTGGACAAACTCAAACGTCCGTCATCCCTGATGGTCCAGGAGCCGATTCGAGGTTGCGGAATTTTAGCAAGCGCGACGATGATTTTTGCCATGCTTTGGTACAGATTCTGCGTTTGCTCCTCTGTGTGCGGCTCTTGGAAGGTGTTGGAGAGCACCTGTTCATCCTCGCTGTCGATCCAATCAATCAACATATAACCGTGGCCCATGAAGATGTTCCTCGTCTGCGGGATGTAGTCACAGAAACCTGTTCGCCCATACAGGCTTTGAAACCACTGCTATACAGACCATCTGCATCTCTGCCAAAGAGTCATCGATTGCGATTGAAAGAACTGCAATCATCATGAGAGATAGTCTCAAGCGTCAAGGCATCTCATCACTCACACTCGTCCCACCTGGTACTCCGAAGCCTCGTAGGGTTGCAGTTGGTATTTCTGGGCAGTTCTTATTGATCCAATATACGTGGCGCCTTCCGACCGCAGTTTCTCCTCGCAATTTCCCGGATAATGATGTTCACCAACTTTATATGGCAAGAGAACGCGGAGTGCCAGTTTGGATGAGGGGAATTTCTTGGACTGCTTAACGGTCACTGGGATACAGACATTGAAGCTTCCATGTTGCCAAAAGATTGTCTTATCGTCATACATAGGAGAGATATGCACCGCGTCGGGATTCGCCAATCCACAATGCGAGGCTACCACCGACTGGATCTCGCTGCTCCGGGCCTGTAGCTCCTCGTAGAATTCACCTCGCTGCTGTGCGTATATCAGCCTTGGCCTCATGTCCTCTTCCTCTTCCTCGGCGTCGGACAAAGTGATAAACCCACGCAGGAGCGCCTTGTGTGGCTTGAGAGGGGGTGGGTCGTTTGTGGAGTCATTGCGACTAGCCTCAGTGGGAGGATGATCAGTCGCAGCGTTCTCACTAGTTGTAGCTACGGAGACCTTTACCTCCATCGGGGGATTATGTGACGTTTCTGTGGCAGTTCTTGTGTTTATTCAGGGGGGCAGGAGCGCGTTGGCCGGCTGCCCTGCACAGCCCGCACGTGACGAGAACCCCTGGCGTTCGACCATTTCGGGAATAGCGGCTGCTCATCGTGTTACAACAATCAGAACACCACAATTCCTTTTCGCGCTCACGGCCCTAGCGTGTCAATATATATCAGAGATCTAACGAAAAGTATGGATTCTCGTGGAACGGACACGGGCAGCTAGTCGGAAACGGATCAAAAACCCGCTGCATCTCCGGGCGCTCAGTTCCATAGGAATATGCGGTCGGGAAACGCGGATCAACACCTCATCGCAGAGAGGATGACTGTAAGACAAGCACAGAAGGAAGTGAGCGAGCGACTCGGAAAAAACGAGCCATCGCTGCTCCATGCAGATCTCATCGGCTCGGAAAAGCAACACTTGCTAGCCCCTGCGGCCTGCATCCGGAGGCCCCTCCGGCAAAGAACCCGGAAAAGCGTGAGGGGACGAATAGTACGTGATGCTTCTTCCGGACTGGAGGTGAGTTTAGACTGCGGGGAACTACCCCCTCATTGGTGCTGGTCTCGATCAGCGAATGTATAGCGCGCCCTGTGGCGGCGGTGTGGAGGGAGGCTGCAATCTTGTTGGGCGGATATGAAGCAAGCTAAGTTCTTGTGTCAACCTTTAATAACCGCT
>JOMC01000155.1:1891-24919 GCA_000812125.1 Aspergillus ustus
GAATATTACGTACGCCGCGAGCTTGGACATATTCCTTAATAGGGTTGAAATCTGGTGAGTAGGGTGGCAGGTACAGAAGTTTAACTCCTGCATTAGAGCACAACCGCTCAACCCTTTAAGAGTGATGAAAAGAAGCATTATCCATAACAAGCACTGATTTTGGTGCTGGGAACCTCCTATAATGCTAAAGAAGTTCTAAGAAATCTTTAAAAAGGGCAGCATCAGTTGAGCCACTATAGATACAAGACAGATTAATACTGTCTTGGGCATATGCTGGTAGTATATAATAGCACTGGCCCCTCTGAAATTTTGATAGTTGGACCGGGGTAGCTCCAAGCGGGGCCTAGCCAGTCCGCCTTTGGCCTACCCGTTTATCACACCCAGACTCATCAACAAAGACCAGCTAATAAGAGTGGAATTTAGAGAGTTTGTGCTAGTAAAAAGCTCGTAGACGAGGGTTTTGTTCTTGTGCTTTCCATCACATCTGCTTTTTTGTCCATCCCCGGCGTACGAGAGCATGTTAAACGTTATGTTTAGACACCCAAGCTCCAAATGGATAATATAAATAGCCAGCCATTTCTTCAAGATATAGCCCAGGCTGTTCATTTAGATGATCGAAAAGGACATTAATTATATAGGGGGTCACGGTTGATTGGCAGCCTCTATGGACAGAAGGAGTTCCAGGGGTGCCAAACAATCGCAGGTTCTTGCGGATGGTAGACACAGTTCGCGCTTTTCGCTATCTGAGATGAGGTGAATCTTCCGCTACGAATCATATGAGCAATCTTTGTACGACGCCAGGGCTCCAGGTGCCGTGCCATTTTGAGATGGATATATGCAGGCGCTTGTCTTGGAGTGATGTTGTCTCAGGTCCTACGTTGACATGCAAACAGGTCAAACGACATTCGTCTAAGCCATTTCAGTTAACTTCATGCCTGAGGCTGAATTTTTTTAGAGTAGGGCTTGGCCAGCGCCTCAGCGCCAAGCGACTCGAGCAACAGAGCAAACATGTCGAACAGCATAAATGCCTAATCCCATTCGATCTGTCGCTGCCTCAGGCCTAATTTTGACGGCGGGGAGCCCCTCAGGCAGCTAATAGATCGTCTCGAGCGGATAGTAGAAGAGCCTTATATCCATGACGGCTTGATCGCTTCGGGAAATCAGTTGATGAAAGACGCCAGAACACGTGATATACTCGCTCAAGAACTTGATATCCTCTGTTTTGAAATGGAGGCTGCTGGACTTATGGATGTGATTCCGTCCCTTGTGATCCGAGGCATCTGTAATAATTATTGCGACTCTTATAAATATAAAGAATGGCAACCATATGCCGCCTTAGTTGCCGCTGCGCACGCGAAGACTGTGTCCATGCAGGTTCCCCTTTCAAGAGCGCGCAGGTGACTTGGGAAAATCAATATCTAAAAATCACCGCTCGATGGTACCTTTCCGGCAAAACCCGGGATTATGGGTCGAGAAGGAGAAATCGCCAAGGTCGAAGAACTATTCGGAAAAGTGAATAGCCCGTTCAGTCGCCCTCCAGTAGAGGATCGATCATGCATCATAAGAATCTCGATGAAATCGGCGAAATATGGGGTTAGCTAGCTTGGCTCCACCCATAGGAATGCTGAATTAAATCACCATAGTGAAAGGTTGCAATGCAAATTTGCTTTTTTCCTCTCTGGAAAAATGATTGTTCCCTTAGCATATAAACCAATGGGAAGATATTCCCTCGCAGCCTCACTTTTTCGGTGATTACCCCTCTTCGACGATTTTCTGAGCTGGGTCAGCAACGAGATCATTTCTCTAGGCCGCTCTTCTATTACGCGGACAAATGGCTTGACTTTTATACATTATCTATTGATTGCCTACTCTTTGCAATTCAGTATGGACCCTCTGTCATGTGCGGCGAGTGTGATTGCGGTCATTCAGCTAGCTGGTGCTCTTGCAGATGTCTGCGGTGGTTATATTAGGAAGGTCAAGAATGCTAAAGAACCTCAGTGATAAACTCAATCCCGAAAATACGCAGAGCTCAACCAGGAGGAGGTTATTTCGACATTGGAAATGGCCTTTGCAGCGCACAGAAGTGGATGAGGTTATTAGCCAGCTGAAGGGGTATACATCACTGTTTACAAGGGCTTTGCAGATTGATCATGTGTAAGTCACCTTATTCTATTTTTTGTTAGCTAAAATACTTACTTTACTTTCACTTAGGAGATCTACCAACCGACTTGAACAAAAATTTGACCTACGAAACCTGAAAATTGTTGAAAAGGCCGCGTATGATTCCGCCCAAAATAGACATAAGGAGTGTCTTCCACAGACCAGGAGCGAATTGCTTCGTCAAGTCGAGGACTGGGCTATATCAAAACAAGGAAAATGTATATACTGGTTGAGCGGCGGCGCGGGTACTGGAAAGTCGACAATTTCCCGGACCATAGCGAGGCAGCTCGACGACGAAGGATTACTTGCCGGCAGCTTCTTCTTCAAACGGGGTGAAGAGGGCCAAGATAACGCGAAAGGCCTCTTTTCAACCCTGGCACAACATTTGGCGAGAACTATTCCTGAACTCGGACCAGAGATACAGAAAGCACTCGAGGTTGATCCTTACATTTCAGGAAAGGTTCCTGCGGAGCAATTCAGGAAACTTCTACTTCAGCCTCTCATTAATTTAGATCTAGGCCACACCGTCACCTTGGTGGCTGTGATCGATGCATTAGATGAGTGCCAGTCAGATACCAATTATGATGATGACCATGATATCAAGGTACTTCTGCGGCTCTTACCTCGGGTACAAGCATCGAAATCTGTACGCTTGCGATTCTTTCTGACGAGCAGACCTGAACTGCCAATCCGCCTGGGACTTCAAGAAGTCAAAGACAACCTTGAAAGTATGGATCTTCACAGCATCCCTACATCAGAAATAGCTCACGATATCTTGATTTTCCTGGAATACTCATTGTCACGAATTCGACAAAATAACGACCTTCCTGCAGGATGGCCTGGAAGAGACGCTATCGATAACCTTCTTACGAGAACAGTGCCGTTATTTATCTCTGCGGCTACCTTGTGTCGATTTATTGGGACAGCTGATGACCCTCAGGATTGCTTTCAGAACGTTCTCAGTGATAATTCAATTTATATATCCGAAATGGCGCGAACGTACCTACCAGTGCTGAGTCAACTTCTGGTGGGTCAAAATAAGTGGTCGGCTTCGCGTTTCCCTCAGAAATTCAAGGATATAATAGGTCCGATCATTATGCTTGCTACCCCACTCTCCGTCAACGCGCTCTCGCAGCTTCTTGGCGTGAAATCAAGCATCACATCAGACAATATCAAAAACTTGCTGAAACGGCTTCACTCTGTTCTTATCGTACCAAATGATCTGGATTCGCCTGTACGACTCCAACACCTATCTTTTCGGGATTTTCTTCTAGACGATGTAACGAAGGATGCCGAGGAGAGTAAGAATTTCTGGATAGATGGAGGGGCAACGCACCAGAGGCTTACCAACCAATGCCTTGCACTCATGGAAGAAAGGTTGAAGCAGAATATTTGCATGTTATCTGATGATTGCTTGCAGCGAAGCGACATTGACTCTGATTCTATTGATGGTAACCTGCCACCAGAGCTGCGATATGCCTGCCGATATTGGACCCAGCACTTGATGCAATGCCGGGACCCAGCAAATGAGATGAAAAAAGCATTCTCATTTCTGGAAGTGAATTTCCTTCACTGGATGGAAGTGATGAGCATTTTAGGTCTTATATCCGAGGTTGTTGAAGCAATAAGCAGATTACAATCTGCCATTAGAGTATGTATTCACGAATTATTAGGGACCCACTAACACCAAATATAGGGCGCTAAACATCACAACATCTTAGAATTCCTCTATGATGCCCGTCGATTTGTACTTAAAAATCGGCATCTAGCAGACACCGCACCTCTACAACTTTATTCCTCCGGCCTCATTTTCTGTCCACAAACTTCAGTAACTAGGAACATGTTTATGTCTAATTTGTCAAATTGGTCTCAGGTACCTAAGGTTGAACAGTTCTGGAGTGCGGAGCAGCAGACGCTGGAAGGCCATTCTGATTGGGTTCAGTCAGTTACCTTCTCACTAGACGGCACGCGGCTGGCCTCCAGCTCTGATGACCAAACTGTCAAGCTCTGGGATGCCAGCACGGGCGAGCTACAGCAGACGCTGGAAGGCCATTCTGGTTGGGTTTGGTCAGAAGCAGACACTGGGATGTCAATATTACATGATCAGTGGATCTGTCTTCAGGGTCAAAGGAAACTCTGGCTACCACAGGCTTATCGCCCTACTTGTATTGCCGTAAATAGGGGAGTTGTTGCGCTTGGTACATCCACTAGGAGAATCGTTTTTATCTCAAAACCTGGACTTACTTATTAAGTCAACTCGAAGTCTAACTCACTAGCTCTTATATTTTCTGATCTCTTTTTAAAAGGAGGGCCTGGGAAGTATAGTAAATTTATATTTCGTTCGCTATTAAAGGAAGGCGCTGAATATTTCCAACAGCTTCTTGAAACATCGAGAGCTATATTTGATTGCCACCTACCGGATGTCGTCATACCCTGCGGGGCTGTGGCTTACCTAAGCCCACATCAAAATGGCTTGAATTGTGGCGTCGATGATGGTTGAAGTGTGTGTCTAAGTGGCACAAGCTATAACCAATACCAGGTAAGTCTTTTTTATATCCCTGTAATTGGTTCTGATCTGGTGCAGAAGTTGCATCATATTTAGCTAACAAATCTAATCAACTGATACAGTATGCAACTAGTCCAAGCGATAAGATGCGAAGGCATGGCTAGGAACGAGTTGATTAAGTATTTCTGGTCACCGAGAGGCAGTTTAAAATTACATAACAAATTTATCCATATGAAACGGTAAAGAAAGGTAGTAGGCCACTGCAAGGTCCTTCTACAAGCCATTCAAATATGGTCAACCTTGTACAGTGAAAGATCGTGGCTATCGCATTATGTCGAACTTTTACCGTTCAGCCAAAAAAGCGTCCAGACACTATTTCGAACTAATACGGTAAGTTTCTAGGTTGACACATTACTTCTTGGTTATGTCATACTGTGCTTCTGGCGTTGCGTATCAAGGCTTCAGTAATTTTACAGCGCACGTGGTTGGATTGACCGTCCGGTACTGTATGATTTCGTCTCGAAACGAAGCCCAGAATGCCCTAAGACAATATAGGTTTAGCGTATTTTGGCGCGTTTAGGGTTCGGGAAAGCAACCTGTGTCTTTGTATGGGAAGCTGAAGGCGCTTCCCACTGTAGTAGTAAGAACGAAGGAAGCGAAGCACACGGACGGGACATCCCACTGTATCGTAGGGAAACCGAGAGGAATTTACAAACGCGTGGTTGAACCGCTGCTTGAACCCCTGAGCGGGAGCTAAAAGCGGCCCGATGGTGGTCCCGTCGGTAAGGGGTGCCGCACCCCAACAAAACGCGTCAGGGGTAACGAAGCTATTCACGTTTAAAGGGATAGAAAACCTCCCACCAAGCGAGTCAACGCGCAGGAAAAAGCGACTCAGAAACCAAAATAGCTTGGGAGATAATATAGCTAAGACTCCTGAAACCACAACTCCTAAAGAAAGTAATGGTCACGTCACCACCCAGGAACTCCAACGCCTGATCAAAGACCTAACAGAAGTCATCAACGATCAATCAAACATTATCAGAGAAATCAAAGCCGACCAGCAGGTGCTTAAAATATAAAATATTTAACTACAAGAACAGGTCCAGTCCCTTCGGGAATAACTTGAAAGGACCTCAACAACCAACACCCCCGCGAGAACATGGGCCGAGGTAGCCACGGACCAACAAAGCCTAATTAAGTCAACCAAACAACCATAGAAAGCGCTAAACTATGTTAGAATCAGCACTCAACATACACCCGAAATTAATAACAGTGAAAACGGCGGGTTCCAAAGGTACCTGCCCACGGACATGGCTAACGCGAAGATCTGATTAGCACTGTTAAGCGCAGACACTACTAAGGACATATAAGTGGCTAGAATCAGCACAACCAAAACTGGATATATGATTAGGTTCAGGGATGCCCAGTTAGCTAAGATAGCTTAAAATAACACAACGTGGCTTGAAGAGCTGGGAAATAAAACTAAGCTAATAAAACCCTATTTTAGCATTGTGGTCCACCAAATGCTAATAAAAGACTTTAACCTCGACAGAGAAAAGAAACAGGGAATTAACAAGATTATAATCAAGAATAAGCTTAAAGAAAAGGGGTTTAAAATCGCAGATATCGCATGGCTAAGGAAGAAAGACCAACCACTGGGAAGGTCTACGTCCATGGGCATCTGGTTTAACACACCCAAAGTAGTAGAGTGGACCAGAAAAGAAGGCTTGCTAGTCGGCCAAAGATATATTAGTAGTATGGAGCCCTATAAGGTTAAAAAGAAGAGATGTTACCATTGCCAGGGATTTGGCTATCTGGCCTGGACATGCAACGAACAGGTGAAATGTAGTCACTGTAGTGGCCAGCATGATTAGCGCCACTGCCCCCCAGGAATAGGGCCAAAGTGTGCAGACTGTAATAGGGGCCATCCTACTGGTGATCAAAGGTGCCAAACAGCCCTAAACCTGAGCTTGTCTTAATAATGTCTTTAACACTACGTCTACTACAGTTGAACATCTGGAAATCTAGACCAGGAATGGAAGCCCTTATTAACGACCGCCAAAGCCAGAACCTTGACCTGCTCCTAATTTAGGAACTATTAATCACCACATACCACTCCCATGTAAATTATAGCGCATGGCGACTCTACTAACTAATATATCCAAACCTAGATAGAACCATTAGATTTCGGAGCCTTATCTATATAAACAAAAAGATCTTAACATCCTTACACTGCTAAATTCGTTGTAAACACCCAGACCTAGTGGTGATTAAGATATGGACTCTGGAAATATAAATCCTTGTTTTCTCTATCTATATCCCACTACTTAACCCACACCAAGCTGCTAGTGCAACCGCTGCTGAACCAGTATTAGAGGAGATTAAAAATACTATTAAAAAACACACTAGGGAGTCTAACAAGACAACAAGGCTTGTCCTAGTAGGGGACTTTAACCAGCACCACCTAGTATAGAGCCACCGCCCGGTTAATCATGCATACACTGCCCAGGCAGAAGAGCTGATTAACTTTTTCTAGATATACCAGCTCTAGTGGTGCCTATCCCAAGGTACACCCACGTACTGGTTACCAAGCTTTCCAGGGCAGGCATTGGTTCTTGACCTAATACTTACTAACAACCTAACAAAACTTCTTAAGTGCCACCTCTACCATAACAACTATGGATTAGACCATCGTGGAATATATTCTAAATGGGATCTGCGACTAGAACGCAATGCAAGCCTAAAACTAAAGAGAGTATATAACAGGGCTGATTAGGCAAAAATTGGCCCAAGGATACTAGAGCTACTAGGCCAAACGCCCGAGATCCGCTCTACCACCAACCTTAATTACAAAGCTTAATGGCTAGTGGAAACCACAACAGCAGCCCTCAATCAACTCGTCCCACTACAGAAGCCATCACCTTACTTAAAATGATGGTTCACCCCTGAGCTTAAATTCCAATAGACTATAGTAAATCAAGCACGCAGGAGGTGGCAGAACAGCTATGCTACGCTGGGGAGTAGCCACCCGATTACCACAGCCCCCCCCCCCACGACATGCGCCCGAAACGGCGAGAATAGACCAGGACTATTAAGAAAGTCAAGGCCGCCCACCGGAAGGAGTTCCCAGACAAGGCCCAGGAAGGCGACCTCCGGAAAGCAGCAACGTACATGCGCCCACGAGAACCCCATGCGAGCATCCCCGCACCGAAGGTGGGACTGCAGGAGGTCACCAAGAACAAAGCCAAGGCCAAAGTATTTCTGGAAGCCTTCTTCCCTAAAATAGCAGACCCAGAGGAAGATAACACTACACTACCCTTAGAGAAGATACCATGGCATCCAATTACTAAACTAGAAATATACCAGTCACTCAAGGCCGCCAAGGGAACCACAGCCCCCGGGGAGGATGGGATTATAACTCTGGTATAGAAGCACCTATGGCCATACCTCCAGACAATAATCACCACCATCTTCACAAAATCAGTGGAACTAAGCCACTACCCTAACCAGTGGAAATAAGCACGCATTATAGTACTAAGGAAACCTGGGAAGCTAGACTACGCAGTACTAGGAGCATACTAACCTATATCACTGCTGAATACCCTAGGGAAGATACTAGAGGCGGTCATGGCTAGGAGGCTGTTATACTAGTCTAAGACCTGGAAACTCCTTCTAAACACACAGTTTAGGGGCTGACCAGGACACAACATGGAACAGGCACTCTTAATACTATTAAACAAGATTGACTAAGCATGGTTATAATTAAAAGTGATCACTCTGGTCGTGTTTGACCTGAAAGGAGTGTTTAATAGAGTTAACAAACAAAGCCTTAATACCCGCCTGCGGGCCAAGGGCATCCCAGCCATAGCCAGACACTGGATCTATAGCTTTATGGAGAACCGCCACGCTGGTATCTATTTTAATAACTTTTAGATGGAGATCTCCCTACTAGAGAATACTAGCCTTGCACAGGGGTCCCCACTCTCTCTAATCCTATTTGGGTTTTTTAACTTGGACCTTGTTAACCAGCCAGTCGACCACCAAGGAGGCGCATTGGCTTTTATTAATAACTACTTTTAATGGCGAACGAGCCGCTTGGCAGAGGAAAATATTAGAAAGATTTAGGAAGAAGATATCCCCCGAATAGAAGCATGGGCCTGGAAGACTAGGTCTCTGTTTGTGGCAGAGAAAATGGAACTTATATATCTAACAAGATCCAAAAAGTAATATGGGGTAGGCCAGATTACTATGAATGGGAAAGTAATCAAGCCAGCCAACACAGCAAAGCTACTAGGCGTGGTCTTTGATAAGGAGCTACGATGGAAAGAGCATATACAACAAGTAGTCAAACAAGCAACGCAGGCTAATATTGCGCTTAGGGGACTAAGACACCTCTGACCTGAGTAGATAAGACAACTTTACCAAGCATGTGTGCTACTAATCATGGATTACATATCTATAGTATAGCATAACCCACTAAAAGATAAGACACACTTGAGGACCCTAGGAACTATGTAATGGACCGCCTTGATTTATATTCTCTCTGCCTTTAAGACAGTATCAATGGTAGCCCTAGAGATAGAATCTTTCACGCTGCCAACCCACCTATGAATAAAGCAACGCGCACAGATTACAGCTGCCTGCCTTTGCACTCTCCTAAAGGATCACCTGGCCCATGGAGTAATAGAACATGCAAGGATACGCAGTAACCACGCAAAGACTTAGTCCCACTTTCCCCTGGCAGAAGCCCTAAGGATAATGGACCTAGCACGACTGCAGGCCCTGGAAACCATTAACCCGCGGCCACAGCCACCGTGGCAGACACCCGCTTTTATGGAGATTGATATTGAGCTAGACCAGGATAAAGCCAAAGAGAAAGCATCCGCTAAACAGAAAGTAGCTAGTATTATAGTCTTCTTGGATGCATTAGGACAACATAACTGCCTAGGAGCTGCCGCAGTAGCCCTAGATCAGAGCTAGAATATAACCTGATACTGGAAAGTCTGCATTGGCTCAATGGAGCACTGGTCTGTATATGCAGCAGAGCTTATGGTAATATACTATGCCATTAGCCTTGTACTAAAGATAGGGATAGAAAACCAAGACATCCTAGTAGATAAGCAGGAACTAGTAACCATCCTTAGTGATAGCATGTCAGCATTACAAGCCATCTCAAATACGCGGAACAAGTCAGGCCAGAGGATTATCCAAGCGATTCGACAATCAGCCCATGAGTTAAAAGCGCGGGGGATCCCAATCCGTCTGCAGTGGGTCCCAGGGCACTGCGGCGACCCAGGTAACGAGGCAGCGGATCAGCTGGCCAAGGAAGTAGTTGGACCAGATAAGGAGCATCTCTTTTAACATCTCCTCTCATGGGAAAACGGATTTATCCGCAACAAAATCCAGAAAGAATGGGAACAGGAATGGAAGGCCTCCAAGAAAGGCGGCCACCTCCGCTGGATAAATAAAGATCTACCCTCAATCCGCACTAGAAGAATGTATGGCTCGCTTCCACGGAATCAAGCCTACTTACTCACCCAACTCCAAACCAGCCACTCATGGCTAGCAACACATGGCAAACTACACGGCTTTAGAGAAGACAACAAGTGCGAATGTGGAGCGGTAGAAACAGTGGTTCACGTCCTGGTTAACTGCCCGAGGCTAAAGGTCATACGACAAGAGCTACGGAGGAAAATCGGGACCGCATTTAATAATATATCAGGCATGTTGGGCGGAGGATCTCAAGGTAAGAGAGGTAAGGAGGATGATATGCAAGGCGGTAGCATCCTAGGTGCAGTACTGGACTTTGCAGAGGCATCACAGAGATTTCAGAGCCGCGCGCCACAGGGCCGCTGAACAGAACACCAGGCAGCTTGGCCACCACAGGCCGTGACGAGGCTCTAAATTCGTCGGGAAGTAATGGTTTACTGTACATAGATATAGACATAGACAAGGATTAGATAGTGGTCTCCTGCATATCGCTTCGGCGAGAGGTCAGGGTATGAATACACCACCACCACCACCACCACTGTAGTAGTAAGCATTTGTCGGGCATGGTCAGGTAGAGATCACATTGAATTAAGGTTGGCTGACTGACTATATAAGAAACAAACAACTAAGCCGCAAAACATGGATTTCCACGACCAAGTAGGCAAGTACTCAGTGCCTCCTATGCTCCTCATCATCCTCATCCTCATCGTCTTCATTTCTCTCCTCCTCCTCCTCCTCTTGCTCCTCTTGCTCCTCCGCCCAAGGATCCTTTTCCTCTTCATCCTCCTTCTCCGGCTCCTCAATCTCATTCAACCAAAAATAAACCATATCAATCCCCCTCCTTGCCGCAAGCAGACGGAGGGTCGCCTTGATATTCGTATCGGAGAAATGCGTCTCGCGCGGGAAATACTTGGTCGCCTCCTGGTTCCACGCGACCCAGGCCTTGGTGATGTGGCGCTCGATGCCGCCCGGTTTATAGTGCGCGCCGATCTTGGGGCCGACGTGCGCGTAGAAGTGCGCTGCGAGCTCTGCGAATGTAGCGGTGTTTTCGTCCACCAGCACGACTTCGTGTGTGCTCTGGGGGGACATGCAGAAGCCGACGCAGACCGGGATTAGGGGGTCGGTTGGTGGAGACATTGTGATTGTTGTGGGAGTGGTGGTGGTATTCTGGGATATAGATTGGATGCGTTCAATGGGTTCACGGGTCAAGAAGATTCGAAATCAATTTATGTGAGCGGAGGCAAATGGGTATTTCAGGGATATGGGAGAACATCTAGAAGTGTATGAGAAGCTGCCAGTGGGATTCTTTCGCCCTTATATACCTCGTCCATAAGCGCCCCACTCTGCACCCTCTCCCTCCCCTCCTCTTGTTACCCCTCCTTGATCTTTTCGTCCCTGGTTGCGCTTACAAAGAATACGAGATTATAGCTTGATTCTACGCCTAATTGAGCCTCGTTGCGCGAGCCGCGCTCTCGTGTTCGAGAATAGACCACCTGGTCCCAGGCCAATCAGCACGCTATCGCAGTGTTGCATCCTGTTTATTTGAGGATCACCTTGATCCTGCGTTTGCAATAGCCTCCTCAGTTCGAGTCAGGATTCAGGGGACCATGCCAGCAAGTCCTGAGCACTAGACCTCACCGGGAGACTTCTGAATGGCAATTGAAGCATCTTGATGTACTAGGAGAGACGATGGAAAAAGGAAGAATTATTGCATTCCATCCCTCAGTCAGCTTCTCTCCAGAACCGAGATTTGCACCACACACATACCCATCAGCCATGGGTGGTGCCCTGAACGCAGGCGGGCGAATACGAGAAAACAAGCCAAGAGCGCCTAAAGTCGTAGAAGACGAGCTTGGCGCACCTTGCAAGGCAGAGCGAGGGAGACAGGGAGGGGGGCTCGTCTGCGCAGCCACACTGGCCAGGCGGGGCAATAGTTAGGTATACGAGGCTCAGCTGCAGCGCGAGGACACACTTCCACCATCTGATCCGACGCTTGCTCTCCGAAGTTATCTCTTTCGCACCGTCAAGTAGTGGAAAAGCCGTCACGAATTTTTTTTTTTTGACAAAGTTCACACGTGTCCAGTTTCCCGGACACCTCTCCCCTTACCCAAGCCGAGGATTGCACACTCCTACCTATCTACCTACATATATATTATCGGGCGTGTTTGTCGGATACAAGCATGACAGACCCCACCAAAAACGAAGATGAAGATATCGCCGCAAGGCAAATCTCCACCCTCGCCGCGCGAGGGATAATCACCGAAGTAACGAAACAGCTGGAATCCGTGAACACGCAGCTCCAGCAAGACCTGCACGACATCGCGCTACAGCACGCAGCAGCAAACGGACACAGCAAGCTCGTCAAGGCTTTATTGAAACGAGGCGCTCGGGATACCCCGCGCACGGCGGGAGAAGGCCCGAGGGAGTTTGTGGAGAGATGGAGCAAAGAGCGGCCGCTGGTCTCGGCGATACGGCTCGCGGCGCGGGCTAGGTATACGGACACAGTTAAGATACTGCTACGCTACCAGCGCCGACTACCCTGCTGGCCGTGGCGGTATTTCGATGACAAGGGCGGGTGGACTGCTGCGCTGCACGAAGCCGCGGCGAACGGGCATTTCGACACGGTCAAGCTGATGCTTGATAAGGGGGTGAGCGTGGTGTTTGCCGGTGTGCATGCGACATCACCGAGTATAAAGGGCCATGGGCAAGTTAGTGCGGCTAATAGTACACCGGCGCTCTATCTGGCTGCCGAGAACGGGCATCTTCATATCGTGAAGCTGTTGATCCGCCGTGGCGTCAAGGCCGCGTCCGCGGAATCAGAGAATGCGCTGCACTTTGCCGCGAGTGGCGGGTATGCAGATGTCGTCTTGGAGCTGTTGCGCGCCGGCTGGGATGTTAACCACGAGGCGTTCTACGGGGTCAGTCCGACATATATCGCCGCAGTGTGCGGCCACAGGGCCGTTTTCGAGCTCCTGATTGAACATGGTGGGAAGGTAACGGTGGTAGCCCTGTCGCGTCTTGAGAGACTGGTCAACGCCCGGAATGGACCCGCAGTCGGGATGCTGCTTTCCCAAGCGCCGGAGGGGCATTTTCAACAACAGGGAGACTTTCGCCGTCTGGCTAAGCAGGCAGCTCGACATGGCGACGGGGAGTCTCTACGGCATGTCCTCGAATACGCGACTCGCAATGATAAAATGGGAGAACTGGAGTACAGAGACATGTTCTTCAGCGGCGTCGCCAACAGCGACGACCAGACGGTGGTGAAAGTGCTGATTGACTATTGCCCGTGGAGCGCAGGAGAAGCTGCTGGCATCCATTACTACATGTACGCAAAAGGGAAAATGGGTCATCTCGACGCCATCCTCGCTCTCGCAGCGTGGCACGGTCGATCGGAAGGGACAAAGAATCACAACGTCACACTCACCAGCGCGCTCATCGGCGCAGCGTCACAGGGCCACGTCTCTATCGCAGAGCGCCTTATTATCGAGCAACAAGCCGAGGTCAACGTCAACGTCAACGCGAGCGGTGTGTTCGAGCCAAAGCATTATCGACATTGTAACCCGACCGTCGCGGAATACTGTCCTCTGCACGCGGCAGCATATCATGCCTTCAATGCGGATGCGTGTAAGATGCTGCTTGCGCATGGAGCGCGCGTGGATACGAAAGATCCAACCGGTATGACCGCGCTCCTCTACGCCGCGAAGCGAGCAGATCGCGGTGCGTCGATTCAGATCATAAAGGCACTTATCGACCATGGGGCGGATGTAAGCGCGACAACTACGTCGGGAGATACGCCGCTTCATCTGGTGGTGCAGTGTTTCTCATGGACGAGCTCGCCTTCTATTAAAAAGGATATCGAGCGCAGGATCTGCAGAGTGGCGCGTACGCTGCTGAAATCTGGCGCCGACATAAATGTGCGGAATGAAAAGGGTAGAACACCGCTCCATTTGGCGAGATTTAAGGGGATGTACACATGGCTGCGGGAGCGCGGTGCGGACGACGCCATCAGGGACGACGATGGGCTCCTCCCGAAGGAATATTTCGATGCGCAGGAGGAGAAGCGATCTCAAGCAGAGGCAGAACGGAGATTGAACAGCTCTGCGCGCCAGAAACTCGGGCCGACTGCTTCGTTAGAGCGGGCGTGGGATTAATTAGATCAGGTTGCCTCGAGGCCGATAATAGGCCGACCCGATATTCTTCAAAGGTTGAAGCTCACAAATCAAACTGCGGAATCCTGCCGCGGTGCCCCGTAATTCGGAAATGTGAGGAAGAAGGTACCCCCACTGGCTCTTGTTATCTGATCATTAGTGAAGTGGGTCGGTCACCTTCAGACTCTGCAGGAACACGGTATACTTTCTAATCAGGGCATGATGCGACAAATGGCGTGGGATAGCTACAACGCTGCTGCAGGGACATGCCCCCTTATCATATCCACAAACACTCCCTGGCGCATGAAGCATTGATTGCATCAGGTAGACAGCGGATCAGGGGGATGCACGAGGATGACACCCTGTTGGAGCCGCCAAGATGGAGCCAAGAGAACCCATTCCGATCTCAAACTGTTCCTGAGACGCAAGACAAGATTCCTGCAGGACTTGACTCTGCGGGCTTTCCAGTCGACAGTACTCCGTACGCAGTTGCTCAATCGAAGGCGTTTTCATGGCTCTCCCAGCTGTACAGAGGAGTGATCAGCATCAAAGGTTTTACATACTCCACTCTGTGGCAGTCGGATGTTGACCGAGCAGCAACCCCAATCAAGATTGATAATCTCCGATACATAGTTAATTAACTGTGTCTGATCCCTGCCGAGCCTGCCCCAATCTACTCTCGGCACATTTACGTTTCCAAACTCTCGGCGGCTCGCGTGTGTGGTGCATGCGAGTCAGAGAAATAAGCCGAGATGTCACACAGCACGTCAGCCACGCCTGGTCTGTCGAAAAGTGGGTTCCTCACAGGCAGCGGAGGGGCTGCGCGTGGCTTACGGACAGGGATATTGATATTATTCTGCGTTGCACATGGATGGGTTCCCCGCCGTGGGAGTGGGACTGATTGACATTTGATTGCAGCTCGCGAGCTTGGTCATCATTATTCAAGCAGAGAAGATTCTCCTCCTCAAGGGTTCCCTGCAGCGTGTGTCTGGTGACGTCTGGTATATAAGAAGATATAAGCACGCCGATCGCTCTTCACAACGTTGGAAACCACCCACCACACACCCCCCCAGACACTCCTTTACATACGATGCGCCCCTCATTAACTGCTATTCTCTCGCTCGCGTCGGTCGCTCTTGCGACGCGCCCCTTTCTCAATGAGCCTGACACCGGGTACGTACATCGCTGTGTTTGTTGCAAACCGCATCGCATTCTAACCACCTATATACATACAGCATCGACGCCGTCCTCGGCTCTACACCCTCCGGCTCGCTCCCAGACCTCGAAGCCATGCAAGGCCTCCCCGACTTCGAGTGGGCCGCGCGCCGGTACCTAAACGACTCCTCCTACACGTACTACCGCAACGGCGCCGCAGGCGAATGGTCCTACCGCAACAACCTCGAAGTTTACGGCCGATACCGGCTCCGCCCACGCGTACTCGTCGACATCACAAACGTCGAATCGACCCTCCCCACCACAATCCTGGGCTACAACTTCTCCGCGCCCTTCTACATCAGCCCCTGCGCCAGTGCGGGGCTCGCGCACCCGGAGGCAGAAGCGAACCTCGTTAAAGCTGCCTACGAGGAAGGGATCCTCTACATCCCCTCGCACTACGCGACCTTGTCGTTCGATGAGATCGCTGCCGCGAAGCCCGCAAACGGCTCGCAGGTTATCTTCCAGCAGGTGTATCTAACGAGCAACGACACGGCGACGCAGGCGGTCTTCGACCAGGCGAAAGCGCTCGGGTCCAAGGCTTTCGTGTGGACGATTGACGGGCCGGCGGGCGGGAACCGGCACCGCGCGAACCGATACGGGGTTGGCTCACGGAACACAAATTATGCACTGTGGACGTGGGGGTACTACAACCAGCTGCGCAATATGACCGACCTGCCCATCGTCATCAAGGGCATCCAGACCGTCGAAGACGTCAAGCTCGCCATCGCGCAGAAAGTTCCCGCAATCATCCTCTCGAACCACGGCGGCCGCCAGCTCGATTCGTCGCCCTCGCCGCTGGAGGTCGCGATTGAGATCTATCAGGAGGATCCGGATCTGTTTAACCAGATTGAGATCTTTGCCGATGGCGGTGTACGGTATGGTGTCGATGCGCTTAAGCTGCTTGCGCTCGGGGTGAAGGCGATTGGGATCGGGCGGCCGTTTATGTACGCGAATGCCTTTGGCGTTGAGGGGGTTAAGCACGCGATTCAGTTGCTTAAGCACGAGATTGCCATCGATGCGGGGAACCTCGGTGTTGCGGATCTCAAGGAGATTGATGCTTCTTATGTACGAATTGCCCCTCCCGTCATTTTTTAGGCTTTTACTGACAGCTGTTGCAGGTGAAGTGGAATAACAATGGGTGGTTCAGCTAAGCGCCTTGAGTGTGGACGCATGCGCTGGAGATGGATGGATGGGACTCCAATGTTAGCAGACTACCGGAATGAGTAGCCTGTACTCGGCATGTATTAACTATATTCTCTTCAACAACCTCCATGCTGGAAATGGATTGCTCTCCTTCAAACCAACTAGACTTTCGTAGAAGAAATTTTTGGTTTCCAGGGAATGTGGCTAGAGGCGTATACTTAGCCTGTGTTTTCACAGAGGGCAGACTAAGGTATTGATTGTTACTACGCCACCACTCGAGATGAAGAATCAAACACCATCTTCGGAAAGAAGTTATATCCCTTGACTCCCCAACCACGCGTCCCTCTTGGTCATTACCCAGCCATAGCGCCCATAGTGCACCCCTCCACTATAAGGATAAGACGGGCAACATCCACACACCGACTCGCGAATCCCGCGGCCCCGAATCCCCAGATCGACCAGCTTGCGGCCCTAAACAAGAGGTCAGAAGAAGTCAGGCACGTTCCAATGTTTACTGGGTTTCCAATGTAGCGAAAGACAACAACAACAAGAATTGATATGCGGGAAGAGGGTATTGTTATACCTCCCACGTAGCAACAACCTCACCAACCTCATCGAGACCGACATCAAACCTGCGACATCCCGCCGCGTCGTACCCGAAAACATGCGAATGCGCGAGCTCGAATTTATCACTATGCAACACGCCGATCGAAAATATCCCCTGCGCGTTGTAGTTGAACACGAACCCGTGGAAGGCGGAGATGCCCCACTGCACGCGGATTCCGCCGGGTTCGTGGAATGGGCACAGGGGGTCATCAAGGCCCTTGTATAACTTTGCGTAGTGGTAGCGGCCCAACCTCGATGCGAACCTGCGAGGTGTGGTTGATTTTGAAGCACTGTGTGCGGTTGAGCCCATTCTTGTCCTGCTGCCGTCTTCGCCGATGAACTCGAGCGCTGTGATATCGGTGACGTACTCGAGGGTCCCCAGTGCCTGCGGTTGCTGTGACGAGCTGGGCATGAATGTGATGCCTACCTTTGACAAGTTGGCCGGGATACGCGCGCGTTCCACCCTCCGGCCACTTGTGGCCGAGTCACCATGATAAAACTGGAGCGCCCGCCCGTGAAAGTCCAAGGGTGGAGATTCAAGCTCGTTCGCCGCAACGAACGTGTGCTTCATCCATTGCACCACCTCCCAGACTCGGATCGTGGTCTCGAATTTGTTCTGGATTCGCGAACCGACATGATACAGCAACCGCCAGTCGAACCCGGGAATCTGGCTGGCTTCGTGGATGATATAGTCCTGGAGCCCTCTGTTTCGAACCATCTGCTTCCAATATAATTTGTCGTGAAAGATTTCGGCCGTGCCGCGGGAGACGTGTCGTATATTCAGTAGGTCTTTAATATTAATTTGGAGAGCGATGGCTTGGCGTAGTTCGAGGGGCAGACGTTGGAACTTGTCGCTGGGATTCTTCCTGTGATGGTTTCTCTCATGGCTGTGGACGATGCTTTCTGTGGGCTCGGGGTAGTCTCTAGCAAACTGCTGCAGCTCGTGTACGCTGGGGAACGCGCAAGGCTGGTAGTCGGTTGGGTGGAGGAACGCGGGGTCTATGTAGTCTAGCAGTCAGCTTTGCAACACATGTTTGTACATACATGGGTAGGAGGCGAGGCGGGCAGGCAGCGCATAGATGGATAGGACAGACAGACCTTTCGGCGGCGGCAACTCCCTCAACACATCGAAAATGTCCTCCAACTTCGGCATCTCCGGTCCAAAGCACACGACCGCATACTGCCAGCACGACTCATGTACCATGAAATATGCCCCCGAGGACCAGCACACTTCCCCCCTGGAGTTCCAGATATCCGGACGGTCCTCCCATTCTATGCTTGGGTCTGAGCGGATTCCCAGAGTGTTTTCGTGATGTTTGCTACATAAGTCGGAGAGCACGATTTTGTTTCCTCGTGGGTACACTGTATACCCCAGTCAGTCCAACAATGGCGCAACCGGGAAAAGGGAAACGAGGCCCAAAGCTTGCATACAGATCCTGAAGACGTCCATCCAGGTCGGGCATGGCCTCCCCGTTGGGCCCCCGCAGAGCATGCACCGTGTGAACTCGCTTCTGGCGGTAATCCGCAGTACGTCTCTCCGTGCACGCCTAATGAATTCTGGCATTTTGAAGAAGAGCTAATATTGATGATCATGCAAGTAGAAAAATAAGGGAGAGCACTTACTATGACGTTGCTGACGGTATCGGCGCTGAATAATGTTATCATGGCTCGCTGGTCTGGATCATGTCCGCACCACCCTGTCACCCTACAAAGCTTATGTTGGAGGGTAAAGTGAAATACTCCCTCCATTGAAAACAAAAAAAGAATGTCCATCAAGTGCTGGAATTGATCTAGCGCAGTATCATCGACTATACAACCTGATGCCTTGCATCAATCGGACTCCCATCGCTCTCCCCACTCTTCAGAATAAGCTCAATCTGGACATATTTCGTTAGCATTACTCACTCACTATTCATCACTCCCTGCTCATTCAGTACTCACCACTTCAAGATCCGCCAACGCCGCCTCGGGCTCCTGCTCCTTGCCCACCTTCCCCTCGACAATACCCCTCCCCCAAGCCCGAATCTCCGGCGGCACGCCCGTCCTCTCATTCGGAACCTCCTTAACCTCCACCTCCTCTCTATCTCTCGAAATAGTAACTTTACCCCCTTCCACTTTAACCCACCCCTTCTCACACGCAACCGTCCACTCATCCGCCCGGAGCGTTGTACCCCGCGAGATCTGGAACGTCCCCGTGACACCCGATTTCGTGCGTAGGATGACATCTGCTGTGTCGACGGGTGGCAGGTACGGCTGCAGCTGGCTGGTGAACGCAGAGACGCGCGCGATTTCGTTCCCCGGGTGTGCATCTAGCAGTGTGCGGAGGCTCGCGATGTAGTGTACGCCGCCGTCGAGGATGTATCCGCCTTGGTGGGTGGGTGTTCGGCGCCATTCGGTGACTTGCAGAGAGAAAATTAGCCACAGCTACTATTTCGGCATCCTCCAATAGATTGGGATAACAGGGCGAACGCAACGCACGATTGAATTTCCAATTCAACTCCACAAACCCATGCTGCCGGCCGTGGAACCCGATAATCTTCCCTAAGGATTTGATCTGCTCTGCGGCGTACGCGTAGCTATCCAGGAACCGGAAATTCTCGGCGACTGCCCATGTAGCAGCCGTTCCCTTGATCTCGGTGCGATACCATTTGATCAGCTCCTGCGCTGTCTGCACGTTCTCGGCGACCGGCTTCTCGGAGAGGACGTGCTTCCCCGCGAGGAGGGCGGCGCGGATGTATTTTTCTTGATTTGCGATGGGGAGACTACCTGGTTAGAATAAACCGTCGTGGAGAAAAAAAAAGTAAAAATGAGGGATAACATACGAAATAACAACCGCTTCAATATCCGATCGGTTTAGGATCTCGGCAAAGCCGTCTCCGGACTCATCGGAGTAGAGGTCCACGGGATGCGAGATGAGAGCAGCGGTGGATTTTGCAGAGGCGAGCGAGCGCGAGAAGATCGCCTTTAGCTCGAGGTCTGCGGCGGCTTCGATCGCCGGCTACATATGGTGTGCGGATTAGTTCGACGCATTCTGGTGACGCAGTGTGATGCCTTACGAGGTGCTCCTCCTGAGCCCAGATACCTATGTGCGTCTGTTAGCTTGTCATTTGAGAACGTGATGCGATGATCGCGTACCTCCTCCGATAAGAGCGACGTTGATGGGCATTCTGATGATGATGCGCTTGTTGCAGAACTGAACCGACAGAAGAATGCGGGGCAGAGGAAGAAGAGAAGAAGTCGGAGATGAGGGGTTGAGTGGGTTTTATTCATTCCTCGTATCCAGTGAGGAGAGGATTGCGCCATGGACAGACCAGACGCGGAGGTCTCCAATTTCCCGTACCAGACAACTGGAAAGTCTTCACCGGACGCTGATTGTGGGCTCACTTCCCCCTCATTTCCACATCTTTCTCCGTCTTCGCCGCCAACAGATCCGCGAGGGAGCGATAGGATACCATGATACCATTTTAGTAGTAGTAGGTAGTGGTAGTGACTCAGGGCTATGTGGTACGAGCCTCACCCACGCACCAAGACCCTGGAAAGCAGTATCAACACCTAAAAACAGATCCTGCAAATAATCAATTTGCGACGAATTCCTTAAGCCCATTCAGAAACGTGCCTTCTTCACGCAGCGCCAAGCTCCAGAGTCCTTGATTTAGATTTCCATCGACAATAGCGGAGCGGGAATGGGGGCTTGCTATCGGACTACCAAGCGCCAGGCCGCACACCGTGCTCTACGTCTCGTATTTAGTGTCATTAGGTTTGTCTTGGTATAGCATCGATAGGCTCAAGATGTCATGTCGCTGAAGTTCGAAACTCCCTCATGTGTCTGCAGCCGCTGGAGAACACGCTCCCTTCCCGATCCCGATCTCAATCCCATAATAAGTTGTAGATAATGCCTATTCTCTCGGATTCAAGTTCCAACCCAAAAGTTACAAACAAACATCGACCCTAAAGATGAGCACCATCTGGTCTGAAACACTGAACCCAGCAGCCGCACCACCATACGGCTACGCGCTACGCCGAAACGGTACCTGCCTGACAACAGAAGAAACATGCGGCAACAACTGGGCAGACTGGTAATACGTGCTGCCCCGGAGGCACATTCTGCGGCGCAAACAATACCTGCTGTTCGACGGACGCCGACTGCTCTGCGCTGATCGAGGCAGACCCGCACTGCGCGAACAACGCCACGTGGGACTTGTACCAGACGACAAAGTACATCTGCTGTCTGAGTGGGACGTTTGGTTTTTATCATCAGGGTTTGACTGTTTCCGGGGGGAAGCCTACGGGGGGGCATGGATGCGCGGATGAGTATCCTTCGGGCACGCAGCTTGATGTGCTTTCGCCGGTTGCGACTGCTATGTATGCGTTTTATTGTGTTTGTTTGTTGACTTTCGGCTGGAACTATTCTAAAACAGGTTGACTGACGCGTAGAATCACTGGCCGCGTAGGTACTGCGTATACGAGTTCTCTCACGTCTTACACAACTGGGACAACCACACGGTATGAGTCAAGTGCCGGTGCCACGGTGATGTCGGAGACCAGTTCGATCATGAGCACAGAACCTACTACCTCGACAGGGGCTGCTACCACCACAGATGGGCCGCAGACAACTCCTATCACCACCCCTGCCTCAGACACAATGGACTATACAGACACGCCGACTTCGAACGAAAGCAACAACAACACGGGAGTGATAGTTGGGGGTATCATCGGTGGAATCGCCGCGCTGTGCCTCATTCTGGCATTGATCTGGTTCCTTGTGCTGAGAAGGCGACGGCGAACGAAAGCAAGTCAAGTCGACCACCTGCATCTAATCCCAGGGAAGCACATCTCTGATGTGGTCCCTGTCGAACTTGATCACACTGCAGTGCGGGCGGAGTTATATGGTAACCCAAGGTTAGCACATGAGCTTCCGACATGTAAGACGCCACGGTGATGATTTGATGAAGAATATGACGCCGATGTTGTATATAATGATTGATGTCCATCTGTTATTAGTCTCCCCGTCTGTTACTATCATTGCACCTCCTTTTTTGTTCTACCCTCTCAGTTTCTATTATTTGGCCTGGCTCTGGCTCGTGCTTTGGTGAGATCTGATTATTCTCCTGGTCGCCGAACTTCATTTTTGCTGGAAATTGATTATTAGACAGTGGGTTCCTGTTTTTTCATACTCCTCATATAATTATATATGTTGCAGGAGGACTCACCCTACACATCTCGCATCATGCGCCTGACAACAGAAAACATGCCTTGCCTTGAATGTAGGATGTATGACGGGGACAGCCTGCTGGATCCGTGTACACACGTAAACTAACATCGAAATTCTCTCCATCGGGTGTGACTACATCATCATCTCCTACTATCATCGGCGAGTCTCATCGCGCGCGGGGTTTGCGGGGCTGCCGCTTGTCGCGAAAGTGGTGAGCAAGCTTCTGTATGCGTGGGGCGTTTACGTTTCATGTTTTCAATGGCGTGCGGTGCATATGTGCTTACGGCTGTTGGGACGAAGACGCTACGGAGCCGGGACGTGGTGAGGATTACCTTGGGGTTAGTTTTGTGGGTTCGCTTGGATTGGTTGCATACTGCTAGTAGGAGGAAGTGAATGTAATAATTGCTTTCCTGATTGCTCCTTTCTTTTGGATATGTAAGCAGTGGCAGGCCGATTTCAAGGGTCATGAGTGGTAGAATTTGTGGGCTGTCTGGTCTGAAAATGCACAGCGATTCGTATAACTTCGTATAATGTATGCTATACGAAGT
>JOMC01000155.1:25267-67973 GCA_000812125.1 Aspergillus ustus
TCTCGGTCCCACCACGGCCCGCGCCGATTACATACAGTAAGAAGGTTATCGAATTCCTGGAGATCGGGTCATTTATTGTATTTATTCATGCTTAGGAGGCTTGGTTGTTCGTCGAGGACTGAGCATCTTTCGATTTCATGTTCGAATAATGGCTGCACTACCAGAGAAATCCAAGCCATGACAGCCACCCTTTCGATTGTGAGACCGTCTGGCCCCCAAATTTCCTCCTCGTGCGCTGTGCGACCGCCAGAGCCACCTCCTCGCTCGCACAAGACTGCTTCTCCTGAAATACCTTCGGGTTGTTGACGTCTTTTGGTTAGCACCATCAACATCGACCGTCAGCCAACTCTGACAAAAAAACCCGAGCCTCCAAAGATGGAGTCAATAATAATAATCATCTGCAGTGCCCAATTTTGTGAAGGGCGTGTTTGCTTTTTCTCAGTTGGGAGCAAGTGTCAGCCGCAGGCCCCAGTTAGTTGCGTGTAACAAGCAGCGTAATTTGCAAAACACTTTGACGCAGCCTTGCTCTTCCAAGCGTGAAGGTGACATTGATTTCCGCCCCCAATCTCCACTCGGGCCTAGTTTGCGTGTAGCACAGCGTCTCCAGCCGTTCATCGCTCTTTCAACCACATTCAGTCTACTGCGACCGACACTGCCACTCCCTCCTCCTTTGTGCTGCGCTCTTGCAAATCACATTCGACGATACCAGCGCATGAGCCCACAGTATTAATATTATTAATAATGCCGCTCGCTGTCCACCATAGGGATCGCTTCTACCGGCGGCACCCGGCAAGAGTGCGAAGCGATTCCGTCCCGCGAGATCCCATCCTCATCATCCCCCCTGTCCCACCGGCACAGCAACAGAGACTGTCAATCGCAATCTCCGGTCCCGACTGGCCTTCGCGAGCGGGTTCTCCTTCTGTCTCCAACGCCTCAACCTACACCGCCGACACTTTTCCACGAGAACGAGACCCAGACCGCGAAGAGAGCTTAGCAGCAGCAGCAGCCATGTACCGAATGCCGGGTACAAGCCCAACGCCCAGTGCGATCACACCTCCAGACAGCAACAGCAACAGCAACAACAGCGACCTTCCAGCGCCGTATCTCAATCTAATCGGATTCTCATCAAATACAACACTTACGCTCGATATACCCCCCGTCCCCGACGAGCGACCGCCGCTCCCTCCGCGGCCTTTATCGATGAACCCGCAGCCCACAACCACAACAACCACGACTAGCACCAGCAGACGACCACAACCACAACCACCAGCGATCCCACCCCGCCCGCAGGCCGCAAGCCTCCTCTCAAGACAATCACTCACCTCGCTCTCATCCTTCTCGCTCTCCTCAAAACCACACACGCGACCGCAATCCTACTACACGCCTTCACACTCATATTCGAAAAGCACATCCTCCTCAACAACCTCAACATCGACCCGGAAACAAACTACAAACCCAACCCCAGCACAATCCCAATCCCAATCGAAATCCCAATCCTCCGCAAAACTTCTCCCCCTCCCCTCCCTAAAATACACCTCCCAATCGGCATCCCCGGCCTCCGACCTACTCACACTAACCCGGCACATCGAAACCCAAACCGCGCAAGCGCGTCACCTCTTCAGTCAGAAAGCATCTAGTCTCATGGACGCCAGCGAACGCGCCTGGATTGAGAGCACAATTGCCGACGCCGAGAGCGCGACGCGCGAGGTGGCTGTCCTGACGGAGGCGCTGCGCGTCGAGCAGGCGACGAACCAGGGACGGTTGGGCGTGAAGAGTCAGCTGCGGTGGTTTGTGCGTGATGCGAAGAGGGCGCGCGAGAAGCAGGAACGGCTTGTGGTTGTGCATGCGAGTCTGATGGCGGTTTTGGGGGTGTTGCAGGGGGTGAAGAGTCAAGGTTCGGGGCTGGGGATGGGTTCGGTTGTTCAGGGGGAGGGTGGTGCTGCTGTTGAGGTGATGGGTACGCATATGAGTGGTGCGATTGTTGGGTATGGACACGGAGGCGAGAAAGAGGAAGAGGCGGGCGGAGGATACGAGCTCGATAGTCAAGAGCAGATGCGACAGCGGCGGCGGAGCTTAACGGTGGACAAGGTGACAAGAGTTGGACCGACGACGAGGACGACATATCCGCCTCCGGCGGCGGTGACAAGGCCGCAGCCGATTGTGGAGGATGACACGCCGTGGGATCTGTCGGTGCAGCTGCAGGATGCGGGGATGGAGGCGGTCATGCCGAATATGGTTGCGGAGAAAGTCGGCGCCGTTTCCACGGTCAAGAAGGACCCTGCGAAGGAGGCTGCGAAGATGGATAATGAGCTGATGGATATGCTCTCGTGGCGGTGGGCGCAGGGACGAGCGAAGACTTGATACGGAGAGCATTTACAACTAACATAGGTTGGTTAGGTCATGACAGATTGCATTGCATGTTCAGGCCAGGTCGTATCGTATAATTATATTCATACCCAATGATTAGATGATTGAATAAATAAATGAATGAGATACCATTACATTACATATAACTACTTTTCACCCCCTGAATATCGTCCTCGGAAGCGTCACACTATCCCCCTCCACCAAAACCTGCGGCGCCAACAACCGCCTCCCCTGCTCATCATACGTCTTGAGAACCCGCGGCGTAAGCGTAATCTCCGCCTGGCCCTTCGTCCACACAAACTCAAACGTGCACGGCTGCGCGAAGAGCCAGACCCCCAGTTCCGTAGCGGCAGCGGCCAGATCACTAAAGTGCGTGACGCGGTCGGTCTCGGAGAAGTTGGAGACGCCGTATGGTGCAAATGCGGCAGTGAAGTCGACGGCGATATCGTGTGCCGCTTGTGTCAGTGCAGCGGCCTCTGCTGCGTCGCGGTTGTATTTGCCTTCGCGGTACAGGTGCGCGGTTAGTATTCGCCACGTGAAGAGGGCGTTGTCGGTTGCTGTCGTTGTTTGTTAGTCTGGATCTTTGTTGTGTGGGTTCAAGGTACGTACAAGCACTGGCACTCTCAACCCGCGGTTGCGCTGCATACAGTAGTGGCAGAAGCTCTCCTCCTGGCCGGATCGCTTGCAGGAGCTTGTAAACGAGTAGATGCGTGATGACCTGGCGCTGGGTCTGTCGTTCTCCCAGCACGGTCGCAGCAGCCGCCGGTAGATATCCCGAATCATAGTGGTTCAGTCGAGCGGTCGCGTCCGGAGACAGATTCGGCGACACTCCAGAGGCATAGTAGTTGTCGACATGGAGACCCGCGTGATCGACCAAGGTCAGGATACGTCGTCGAACCGTCTCGTCATCTGCGGGCTGTGGGATGATCGCTGCCACGGAAAAGCCAGCGGCGGACTTGTCGGTGACGAGACCGCTGTATGTCACATCATCGTCGAGCCCCTTTGCCGCTCCCTTTCGCGAAGACCCACGACGACGGCGGAAGAACAAGAAGGCGAGAAGCAGCGTTAACAGAGCAGTTCCGATGATACTACCAACAACCGCTCCCGCAAGTGTGCCCGAGCTGAACCCACCGCCGCCGCCGGAGGAATGGCCGGGATCGAGACTGGGCGTTTGCGTTGCACTAGACTCGCTGGCCGAACTGACCGTCCCAGAACCACTTGTTGACCCCGTCGTTCCCGTCGTCGCGGGTTGGCCGCTCTCCTGTGAAGCTGTGTCCGGTGCTGAAGTGATTGGGGTATCGCCGCCGTTTGAAGCAGAGTCGGCGATACTCGCCTGGCCAGTAATTGTGGTACTTCCCACCTGAGGAACCCCGTCAGCGAGCGTTGTCGACAATACGACTGTCTCTCCGTTGGACGAGATGGCCGACGTCAAAGTCGCGAGGCTGGTGCCAGATGCAAGCGGGGGCGTCTTTGTGATCCATGTTACCAACTGGGTGTCAGTTCCTAGAATAGTCTCCGTGCTGGTGATATTATTCCATTCGGTCATGATGCTATTGTTGATGTGTCGACGTCTGGATCGGAGCGAAAAGCAGACACGACAGAGTGAGTTTGTCTCGCTGAGGCGCAGGGAGGGAGAGGGAAGCGCCGACCTTTAACGAAGAATCCATCGACAAGACAAGACTGCAAATTGAAAAATACAGCTGCAGCGCCTCGGAACCAGCAGGAGCCGCGCCAACTGGGCTTCAACACCAAAACGGCAAATTGAGCGAGGCTTATGCAGCGCCCCATCACACTGATTCGTCCACAGACCCTTAAAGCCAACAGATCGGCACGAACCCATTGGCAGCGAACGAACCCCCGGTCGATGAGCCAAAGGCTGGAGCTTAGCGCTGACATGGGCCATTACTTAGTTCGCTCTCCATTTTGCTTTTTTTTTTTCTGAGGTCAAGAATACTCCGGAGGCAGTGTGAAAGTTTTGGCCCCCCTTTTCCATCTTTTTTTTTTTTGGCGGGCGGCGGCGCTTGGTTGTTCCTGAGCGGCTGAGCCAGACGCCAGACCAGAGCGAGAGGCTCGGCTGCGCGCATTCGAAATGAGTTATTATTAACCGTACTTATTGCTGATTCATTCGGTTTCAAAAGCAAAGCTCCGTCCATCGGTCGCTGCTGCTGCTGCTGCTGCTGCTGCTGTCGTTGTTGTTGTTGTTGTCACCGACCGACCACAACAGCCCAGCCCAGCCCGCTCGTTCGCGATGGATGAGAAGGAGGTTGTCACAGCCGCCTGGGTCGAGGAGCGGTTCCCGGATATCGTGGTGGGAATTGATTTTGGAATGACATGTACAGGTGAGTGAGTGAGTGAGTGAATACGCATGTGAAATTCGCGAGCGATTGATTGATTGAGTGCGCGCATCTTCTTCTAATGCCTGTGTTTATTTCCAGGCGTCGCGTACACGATCGGACCAGAATGGGGCCCCCCGAAAACCGTCCAGCGCTGGCCCGGCAAACTGCTCAGCGAGCTCGCGAACAAAGTCCCCACGAGCGTGATGTACGGCGCCGATGGCAAGACCGTGAAGGAATGGGGGTTCGGCTGCGACACGGAAGATGAGGTCGCGGATGTCAAGGAGTTCTTCAAGCTGCACCTCGCGCCGCAGAACAACGACGAGGGAGAGGGGTCGGGCGACATGGGAATGAGCATAACACGCAAGGAGGCGCAGCGCTGGTTCCACGACTACATCGCGTGCATTTACAAGCATATTGTCGCGCATTTCGATAGCACGATCCCCGGGTTCTCGAATATGCGGGTGGAGTTTATTTTCAGTGTGCCGACGACGTGGAAGGATGTGCGCATGATCGAGGAGATACGTGCGTTGATCGACTCGGCGATTCAGAAGAGCGGGCTCAACCATTGGGCGTGTATTGGGTTGACGGAGGCAGAGGCTGCTGCGGTTTATGCTTGTCGTGGGTTTTATCAGACGCAGGATATTGTACTCGTCTGCGACTCCGGTGGTGGAACGACGGTACGTTTTAGCATTTCCATCGGAATTTGCTTCGCTAACCGGACCAGGACGTCAACGTGCTAAAGCTAGTCTCGGCGCGGGGAGCACCTGTTCAGTTGCAGCAGCTGGGGAGTGTTGAGGGTGAGATCGTCCGGAGGGTTGTGCAAGTCCAGGTAGCTGACGAACAACAGGACGACCGATCGGGTCCGTATTCATCGATCGCGCAATCCACAAAGTTATCGCGGAGCGATTATCCAAAGTCGAAGACGACCTCTCGCAACCGGCAGGCTTTGTAGCCTGGAAAATGCTGTCCGGTCGCTTCCAACGACTCAAATGCGCGTTCGGAACGGAGGCAGCACGTACCCCGTACCTCAGCCTCGAGGTGCCATATCTGAAGGAGTCCGGTGCGGATTTACCTGCCGCTGGGATACAGGGAGGCAATATGCAGATTGGCTGGTTCGTAGTCCTCAACTCTCGATACAATTCAATGTGTACTGACTGATTCGGTCTTGCAGGGAGAACATTCGGCGCGCGTTTGACGTTAAAGTGGACGAAATGTGCGAGCTTCTTGATGGACAGATTGAGAAGATGCAGAATACGTATCCCCAACATCGTATAGTAAGTTGTGTATCCCATCCCCCGGTTTGAACGAGGCATTGGCTCACGGCTGGCTCAGTCCTATCTTGTGCTATCCGGTGGATTCGGCAGCTCTCCCTACGTCAAAGAACGCCTACAAGAGCGATACGCGATTCCGGGGGTGGCGAAACACCCGAATGTGATGGGTGTCCAGGTCCTCATGGCAGAAGAGCCGTACGTTTCGAACCCCCTCTGATCGGATCTGAACCACCGCTAACTTAGGTATACCAGTCAGCTGGCCGTTGTTCACGGATTGGTTCTTGACCGGATCCAACAACTAAAACGAGGCGTCGTTATGTTCGGGTCAAGATGCTCGCCCGTCAGTTACGGTATCGTCTGCGACCTGGTATACGATGCCGACAAGCATTTAGGAGAGCCGGTACGGCGGGATCCTCGCGACAACAGGCTATACGCGATCGACCAGATCGAATGGATCGTGCTTCAGGTAAGGCAAGCCTCATTTCAAAAATGACGTAACAAACTCACACTACGTTGTAAGGGAAAACCGGTCCCCCACACGGGAATAACAAAAGACTTCCAACTGAAGATGAAGCCCGGCGAAGAGCACCTCCCCTGGAAAGTGCACATCGTCATGTCCGGCAACGCGATCTCGCAGCTTCCGCAGAGCACATCGAGGCCCGGCGCCCAGCACGTGTGCAGTCTCGACATCAACACGGGCACCGTCGAGCGCAAGCTCAAGAATAAGCATTGGTACAGTATGCGGCCGAAGTACTGGCGCGCGACGTTTGATGTTCGCGTCGTTGTGGGCGCGGCGGACCTTACGTTCCAGCTGTGGTCGAAGGATCAGCGCATACGCAGTAGTAGTCATGAGCCGATTAAGGTCCAATGGATGCCGTCGCGGGGGGGATAATGATGATGCTCGGATGAATTAATGGAATTTAATTATCTAATAATACTGGTCTCCCAGTGCGCCGGGTGTGAAGATATATATTTGTAGTCATCATGGTAGCGCCCAGCAACAAACACATGGAGAATGGTCATCGGCACATTAACGCAGGCAAGACTAACAGAAACTAATATTTCAAACATTGTCCAAGCCATTGGAAACGGGGATGACGCAAAATCGAAGATGCAGTTGGTATTACCCTTCCGGCCGGCACAGCATTCCCCAAGGTGTATTGTTTAGGATAATAACTAGTATGTAAGCTGCGCAGTTTAGTTACTAGCTAGGCGAAAAAAAAAATCTCTACAGTAATAAGAGTATATATATATTTACACTATTTGTACTCCGTACCTCAAGCGAAAACAGACAGACGTAACTTCTCCTCCCATTCATAAAGCTCTTACAGAACCTCCATTTCAATCGTCTGTCACTCACTACCCACACCAAACACACAGTATCTCCATAATAATAATAAAAAAAAAAATAAGTATAATAACAAAACAAAAACCTCGTCAAGCTACGGCCTCAAACACCTCACTGGCCCCCTCAAATCCCCAACCTCAACCCCTTGCAACCACTCCATAGTCGAAGGCCTCCCCTCCCCCTCCCCTAGTCCAGGGTGACACCCACACTCCAACAAAACCTTCACCACATCCCTGTATCCAAGCCTCACAGCCATCATGAGAGGCGTATCCCCCATCGCATTCCTCACCTCAACCGCGGCCCCAGCCTCCACAAGCACGCGCACCATCTCAGGGTGATCCCTCTTAACCGCAAAATGCAAACTCGTCCACCCCTCATCCTCCTTCCCATCCGGATCCGCTCCATGCGCAAGAAGCGCTTTTGCCATCTCGATGCGTCCCAGGCGCGCGGCGTGGTGCAGCGGTGTCCAGTAGTACTCTCCATCAAAGGAATCCGGGTCGACGCCGTGGCGGAGGAGCGTTGAGACTGTTTCGAGAGTGCTTTCCTGCACGGCGAGATGGAGGAGACCCCCGAAGGAGAGGTACTGCGATTTCCAGGCCACAGGGTCCACATCCGCTTTCTCGACGAGGAGGTCCAGGATGCCGGGCCGGTTGGCGAGCACGGCCGCGTAGAGGGCGCTGTTGAGGTAGGGTGTTAGATCTACACCGCTGTTGGGGCTACTATTGTTGCCTAGATCTAGCCATGCGCTGGCGAGCTCGATGGAGCCGTGGTGCACGGCATGAAGGAACCCTCGCGAGACGCGTGTATGCGCGAAGTCGGGGCCGTCCCAGGCGCTGCGCGGGAACGGGTGGCAGAGACGGCAGGGTAGCGGCGGTGGCGGGCTGGCGCTATTATTATTATTACTATGAGTATTCCCCTCGCTATCACTAAAGAGAGTCGAGTCAAGTTGCGTCCTGAGAGGAGCTAACGGAGTAAAAGGGGACTCAAATGCGCGAGGCGGTCTCGCCGTGAAATCAAACCCCTTCCCACCTGGACAATCCGGCACTGTGCCTGTACCTTCTAGCAATGCAGCTCGTGCTTGAGTGTGCGTACGCCGGAGCAGAGCGGCGCTTTCGAGGTTCACGCTGCATGTGACGGCGTGCCAGAAGGTGGCGCTCGCGACAACGCCGTATTCGTCGCGCGCTGTGACGGCGAACTCGAATGTGCCGCTTCTGTCGTCGCGGCGCTTTAACTCGGTTGTGAGTGATAGCGTTACGCCTGCGGGGACCGGTGCAGAGTGGGTGATCGATATCCGGGCGGGGACGGCGATTTCGCAGTGTGGGTGCTTGAGACTGTTGGATAGGACTCTGAGACTGGTTGTTTGCATGGCGTCAATGAGGTGTGTTGTTGCGAGGACTGGTGGGAGTGCCGCGTTTGTCTGGTCGGCCAGTGCGGTTTTCGGGACGAGCCATGTGGTTGTTGTAGGGGATTTTATCCCGATGATCCCGGAGGATTTAGTGATGTTGTATTTAGGCATATTGGATGGATATGAAGGATGGTGGTTTGGTGAGGTTGATTCTGTGGTGTCTGTTTGGGTAGGCATGTGAACAGTATCGCGGATAGATGTGAGGTGATAGTTGTACCAGGGTCAAGTATCGGGAAAATATATTCAGCGTCACGATTGCTGGAGGATATGTCAAGTTAAATATCTATTCACTGTTCTCGTATTCGTGGTCACGAGGCTCCACGAAGCACGCATATCGAACAGCGCCAGGGTGGAGAGAATCAGCATCCGGGACCTCACTGTGATTAGAGTATCGATAAAACTATAATACATTGAGAAGATATAACACACTCAAAGGGGTATATTACACACATCAAACCGAGGGAAATAAGCAGTATATATCGTCTCAACATCGCGCGCCATGTCCACAATTCCTCCGAATACACTGTCGCCTCTCAGAGAAGTATACAGTGCGCCTATTCCATTTCGCAGTTCCTCAATTGCGCGTTCAGCGTCTTGGATCTCGGTCCCAGGTTGCGCGCACCGCAGAAGATAATAACAGGTGGACAGGTCACGCGTCGCTAGGCAAGACTGTAGGCGTCGCAGGAGCATAGCGAGAACGTAGCAGCTTTGCATGGTGCAGCATGCTAGATATGGAAGGGAGCAAGGGTATAAACTGGGCATATTTGTGCTCGGTTTCTCAATGGGGTCTGCAGGGATTCCGGGTCCGGGTGGGCCTTCGAAATAGTAGGGATTGGGAGGCGGAAGATTCCGAATCGTGCGGGACAGGACGAGGGCCGATCTGAGGCAGATGTCGGTAGATTCCTGTACAGTGAATGGGAAGGTCGAGTCAACTTCAAGGGTCCAGGGCTGCGAGGGAGTAGCAGAAGAGGTGCTAAAGTTGCTGAGAGTGGCAGTTCGAAATTCGCAATTCTTATCCAGTAGGAGAGGCGCGTCACCAAAGGCTATGAATCGGTGTAACTTAATGCGAGCTCTACAAATAGTTAGGTAAGTGTATTTTGGGTCTTAGATGCACGACGGACACTTACGTATGGACGAACAGGAGCGCAATAGCCCACAAGTTGCGTGCAGTCGAGGCTTCGGCTCCTTCATCGGTAACCCATTCAGATGTATCCAGCTTCGCCCCCAGAGCAAGCATTGTCGAGTCGAGTCGCCTCATGTCTTCTGCTGTAGCCCTGAACAGATTGGTCTTGCTGCGCTTCCTTGCGAGATCTTTCGCAATAGTTCCAGCGCGCATAAGCGTACTCTGGGCCTCCATCAGGAGCTCCCACGGCTAGAAGGGTGTCAGCACCTATTAGACACAAAGCTCAAGCCACAGATGCTGACTGACCTCGCGCCGATTGCGAAACTCCGGATACGGTGTGGTGATGCGAACATCATGTATGAGCATAATCGGTGCCTGGCGAGGTCAACATGAGCAATGTGAAAACTCTATCGGGGGCGACAAAACATACCGAGTGATTGATGATTGATGCCTGGGAGGCCAGGTACATCTACATATGTTAGACTGCACAGACAGGCGAGTAGCGAAGATACTAACAGTCATCCACCATGCCCGCTTCTGAGCGTCCAGGGCTTCGGGGCTCATGGTATGGAGTGACAGATCCATGGCTGCAGTCAGAGCCTGGTGTGCACGAGATCGCATGTGCTTTCGATTTCCCCGCTCACAATAATCGTATATTGTCAAGACAAGCAGCGCTAGGATCGGCTCAAGGTTTGCGGGCGTATTCGGGTGTAAGAGACTTGTTGGTTGAAAGGTGTAAGTAGAGGCATAAGACGACATGTTCGTTTGCCGGAGCTGTTCAGTACTGTTCTCGAGAGCGTTCTCAGCTGATCGGACATAGAGTTGCGCGTAAGATCGCCGCAGCGCAGTCGCTGGTTCTGACAATGGGTCAGATCCTTTCGGTAGTGGTATCAGAACCAAGAGAGCTGATAAGGCGAGTGCGAGGGGCGACTCTGGCCAGAAGGGGAGGATGGATCGATCTGGCTCGTAGGAGAGCGGTACAACTTCGACCGGACAATCTTCATATTGAGGAAAAGCCGGCGCAGGGAGTAAGGGGAGGTACGGATGGATGTAGATATAGTAGGCATTGATGCTAGGTTCCAATTGACAGAGTTAGTAACGCGGTAATCCGGGTCTTAGCTGAGTCAATCACCTACAGGTCTCTCTCGCACTTGTATGCGCGTATTGCGATCGTGTTCAAGTACGTGGGATGGAGCGCGCGCGCGTCGTTGTGAGCACCTTCCAAGGCAGGAGGACTCGACGGCCCCATCAACCCCCCATTGACGAAGCTGAATGCTGGCAAGGTTCTCGCAGTGTGATCGCCCGTGGACAAAGACGCGAAGCCATTGGCGCTGTTCAAGCATGAATCTTGGAAGTGTCAGCCGTGGTCAGGGAGAAAGGGGGAATCCATACGATTAGGTTCGGTAGAGTTCAAGAGGGGCCGTGTGTCATAAGGCTGCAGAGTGGCAGGAGCGACCTTTTGTGGTTCCTGCCAGTGCATGTCGGACCCCTCGCTCTTCGGCGGCGGTTCACTAACGCTATGACTGGGAGCATCTGGATTCGGCCGCGACGCACAGCAGCCCATGATGGCAGCCGTACATCAGGGAAATCAAGAGCATTGTGCGACGAGCGAGATAGAAGTGCTGCAGCTGCCTGTCACACAAAGACTTGATGCGGGCCTGATTCGCGCGTTGCGCAGCCGCCAGGAATGTACACCCCCCTTGCGTCCTGCGAATGGCACATACCGCTGCCAGGGCAAAACAACCTTCTCCGTGGAGATTCCAAGGCTCTCTCGTCTATTTTCTCCAGGCTTATGTTAATACGCCGGTTATTACCAACTCAATTTCTTGGTTCGAGGGGGAGTACCAAGTCCCAACTAGCCCATCTACTCGCCAACCCGGACAAGGGCTCTGAAACCATTTCCTTCAGTTGCTCATCTCCAGACTCACTCAGAGCGAACTCTCTGGAGGGTCCCCTTACGTCATTCTGTCTCTCTCCTTTGGCATTCACGAATACCGAATCCAGCCACCCGTCACGCCCCTCCTACCAGGCCGACATCGGGGGCACAGAGTCCGGATATTTAACCCGCTCGATCAATTGGTTCACGTCAACACAAACTGGCAGGGATACATATTTGACAGGCGAGTTGATATTTATGCTTATTCGCTGAATCCACAAACAACACACCTCCGTCATGAGCCAGGCATGCGTGGTCAGCGACACCGGTGAGCCTTCCATTGCTTATAATTTTATCCACCCTTGCTTCGGAGACCCAAGTCGGTTCCAACATACCTGCTAGCAAAAGTTCAAAACATAGTGATCATCGTCTACAAAAAATAGAGCCTGACTCCCCGTTATTCGAGTGAGCCAATTGCCCATCGGACTTGGCAACGCCAGCGGCACTCGTCCCTTTCGCCCCTTGTCCGGATTCGCAGGCAACGTAACCTTGGTCCCATTTTCGAGGGTATAACACCGGCTCGTTACGGCGGGGCTATTTTCCGATCCTGAGCGCGCAAAGGCCTTATGCATCGCCGCGATCGCCGCATCCCGTAGGCCAGTGTCCTCAGCAGGAACAAGCGGACAGCTCCACACAGTCCAGCTTGAGTCCGAATGCTCCTCCGCCGGTTTTTGGGCCGACGAGATGAACGCTACCCGGTTGAACGGGTCAATTGCCACAGGCGACCACGGGCACCCGTTCGGCCGTATTAACCAGTCTCTGGGAGTCAGCACCGCATCGGAGTATAATAGCTGTATCCCGGTCATTTTGTCATACGAGAAACGTCTTGTGACAAAGATGCGGTACCGGCCAAACGCCTCAAGGGCACCATCCAGCTGCGGCATCCTTGTAACCTCGGACGTAAATGCGATGTGACCGGTCGGTGGGTGCGAAAGCGCGCTGTTCAGTCCCGTGTTAGTACAGGGGGTAGACCCAACCAGGGTCCCGTCACTCCCTCGGAAGATTTGTATCTCCCCAACGCCCATGTCTGCAACACTATTGAACTGGAGGAGCAGCTCATCTCCATTCGAGACCTGCACAATGTTCGGGAAACCCTTGTCGTCGGAATGGGGATCTGTCCACCTCCAGTCTGGCGAAAGCACATCCGACAAATAAGCGTGTTCTCCCGTCCCAAAGTTTTCGGCCAAAAGAATATATCGCTGCCTCATGCTGTTCCAGACCGCGGCGTAGAAATGCGAGGCGCCGATGGCTATTGGCACAATGCCCGCCAGCATGACTGCTTCGGAATCCCGGGACCAGAGAACACTATTTTCAACCAGAGAGAAGACAATGACCCTGTCAGCAGTTAGTGAGTACCCTCTACATTAGTAGGTAGGGATCCCACCTTTCCCGTCTAAGCCACTGCCGTCCAAGTGACAGACTGACAAGAATTATGCCATCGTCGTTAACAAATAGACTGTTGACGAACACCGCATCTCTTCCGTGCCTCCACAGCCTCAATACATCGACCGTTTTGACCGGCCGTTTTGGACCATCTTTTGACAACGTCCGCCAGTAGATAATGTCACTGGGTGTGTCGTCGATGGAGGGGTCGTGGAGACGACGAGAGTGGGAATCGGACTTTAATACCCACACCGCATATTCTCCACTGACACTAAAATATGCAGCATCCTCAAACTTGTGTGCAGATGAGAGAAGCCCAGACTGCATCCGGTAGATCGAGCGTGCTGTACATACAGGTTAGACGCGATACAGACGAGCGAGCAAGCAAAGGGTTCAAAGACAGCATACATACCATGTTCTTTGAACTCCGGATATGGCAGAGCCTTCATTGGGCTCGTCGACCCCGCAGGATGCCACGCAGGCTGGATGATATACCGGGTTCCAACCTTGGTCATCCATTCTCTCGTTAGGTCCCTCCATGACCGGCTCACTCGTTCAAGGCAGATCACGCCGTCAATAGGGAGATAAGATATGATGATATAGACGATATCCGGGTTGAGGAAAGCCAGTGGGTCCAGACGCAGGTTTTTGGGCGTCTTTGGCATGCTCCGCCGCTTGCGCTTTGCTACCATTTTTTCCCTCTCGAATCGGCCTTGCTGAGCGTAGTATACCTAGTGGGAAATGAGGTGTAGAGACTAGATGAGATATAGACCGCTGTAGTCAGAGGTGGTTGTGTTGTGTTGATTGAGCAAAGATCAAGATGACTCTTCTCTTGTGGATACGCGGGGGATTCTGATGCTTGGCGGGGTCACGAGACCAAGAAAGGGCCTCAACCATGAAAGGGCTTGCAACAACACCTATAGGTATGGATCTATAGAATGTGTTATAGCCATGTGTGCGATCAGCTTAGAGCCAGCCTGCTGCGAGTTACCCTCAAAGAGCAAACTGAGAGTGCCATACAGTACATTGTTGGCGGAAAGACAAGCTGAATCACTAGTATACGTGTTTCGTAATGAAAGTACCTCAAATTCATCATATCCGTATCATTATTTGCGGGAAATCGTATACCTGGTTTCAGTGGTCCTTGCTCCTGCAACTCATGGGAGAACATTCCCCCCGGCTGAGGGCTCAACCAGCTCATAGACCCAGTTGCTTGACGTCATGGGGACAATGGAAAATCGGGAGAACATCCGTAGGGTAAGTAAGGTATCTATCTACGCTAGGTGCTAATTGAAAGACCGATTTCCAGCTAAATAGATATTTCCGGTGACATATTGTGGGGGGTTCTACTTCACTGCTTACCAATCGGCGATATGGTTTCCGACCACTTGACTGACTTCATAGACTAGAACCAACGGTTTAAAAAGCTCACAGACTCGCCAAATCTCTGTATTGCAACTTGAAGGCCTCCAAATAATCATGTCAACAGCGAAACACGCTCTGATCTTCGGCGCTACCGGAATCTCTGGCTGGTCGCTCATGAACCAATGCCTCTCCTACCCTTCCCCTACATCGTTCAGCCAAATTACAGGACTATGCAACCGACCGACCAAGAAGGAGGATCTTTTCCTGCCCGATGATGCGAGGATTAACATTGTGTCAGGCATCGACCTCACCGCGCCTCTGGAGACCGCCATACGGGAATTCGGAAAAGTTGAGGCGATCAGTACGGTGGATATTGTTTTCTTCTGTGGTAAACTACCCCTCTAATCATACTCTCATGAACACATTGATACCAATTTGCATTGCGGCCTACATCCAAACCCCCGACCACGCCTCCCTGGGCACAGTCAACACCGCACTCCTACACACGGCCGTCTCAGCCATAACCACGTTCGCACCCAACCTCTCC
This sequence comes from Aspergillus ustus, assembly GCA_000812125.1. Lineage (NCBI taxonomy): Eukaryota > Fungi > Ascomycota > Eurotiomycetes > Eurotiales > Aspergillaceae > Aspergillus > Aspergillus ustus. The sequence goes on from JOMC01000155.1 coordinate 40,349, forward strand.
ACCATAATCCTCCAAACAGGCGGCAAGGGCTACGGCCTCGAGTTCCCAGATAAAGTCACCATAACCCCACCACTCCACGAAGACCTCTCCCGTATCTCCGACCCCTACGCAAGCAAAATTTTCTACTACACGCAGTACGACCTGCTCCTCGAGCTGAGTAAAAGAGATAGCTGCCGCTGGACATTCTCCGAGATCCGGCCCGATGGAATCGTGGGGTTCACCCCGGGGAGTAACGCGATGAATATGGCGCAGGAAATCGCGTTCTATCTATCGCTGTATCGCGAGATTTATGGTAAGGGTGCGGCGGTGCCGTTTCCTGGGAGGAGGAAGAGGTATCGTGCGACGCATTCGGATACGTTTCAGGATGTGCTCTCCAAGGCCGAGATCTTTGTTGCGGTTCATCGGGAGAAGTGTCCGAATGGGAGTGTGTTTAATGTCGCGGACGGGGAGACTGTTACTTGGGAGATGGTCTGGCCGAGGGTTTGCGAGTGGTTTGGTCTTGTGGGTGTTCCTCCAAAGGATGTTGGTGGGAATCGCACTATCGAGGAATTCGTGAACGCGCATATTGACGAGTGGAATGGCTTTGTGAAGCGGCATGGTTTGCAAAAGGGTATGTTAGAGAAGCAGGGATGGGGACATACGCATTTCATGCTGGTTGATTTCGATTTCGATCGCGAGTACTCTCTTGAGAAGCTGAAGGGTGTTGGCTTTGATGGTTGGGTAGATACTGTGGAGGGATACAAGATCACCTTTGAACGCTTCGTCGAGGCGCACTTGATCCCCAGCCCTGATGTAGTTACCTAGATAGCAATCTGATACAGCTGCTTGTCATACAGCTAGCTTATAGTCGGTCTCACCTGTATCGCAATCCTGTGGATGTACCCGGCCGAAGTGAATACGCAGCAGTGGCGGAATCGGGGTGCGGGGATTGCAACGGCGACGAACTGGATTTGTAACTATGCGGTTGTGTTGGCTACGCCGGTGGGGGTTAGACGATTGCCTGGAGGTATTGTCTTGTCTATGCGGCGCTGAATTTTGTCTTTATGGGTGTCGTTTGGGGGGGTCGAGTGAGTGGGTGGAGGGTGGGGATTGTACGTAGGGTCAGGGCATATCTAGAGTTTCTGGGTGGGAGGGATGCGAGAAGTGCTGGATGGCAGTGTATTTAATTCTTTTACGATATGCGAAATATAATTCAGCCAATGTTCAAAGGGAGAGAGCCATCTAGACGAAAGCCCGCGGAATCCCCTCACTGAGCAAGATATTACACAGATCCGGCTCGATAAAGTCAACCGCATACGACGCGTGTCCATCCGTGATAGAATCCAACCCACCCCAGAGTCCTCCTGTTTCTGGACTACCATGTAGCTGCGCATTTTGTCCCTGGCCCAGCACCGCATGCTCAGTCGCGTGATGCGCGCTATCATACTTCCTCTTCACCCCGCGCGCCATCCGATTCCTCCTCCTCGTCTGCCATTCCCTCTGCAAGGCATTCAACAGCATACTCGTCCTCTTCGCGCTCTCAAACTGGCTGCCCATTTCATCGAGCGCGCGGAAACACGTACTCAAATGGATGAGTAATTCGCGATCACCTTCTGTATGCCTTGCGGGGACTACAGTGAAGATTAGAATCAGGGCTGCGGAGAAGATAAACGACACGACCTGGAAGTTCGCCCTGCGAAAGCTGTAGTATCGCTCATAGATTGTGAGTAGCTTTGCGATGGCGATGGCCGATTCAACACACATTGCGCGTGCGTGACAGTGCCCGGGTCCCTGCGGTGGTTGCGGTTGGATGTGGTGCCGGGAGATGTAGGGGCGGTGGCAGTGGATCATTAGCTGGTTGTATTGCATGCTTCAGGCATTGTTAGCAGACTGCAGTCAATGTTGTGCCTGGAGAGGATCCCGCTTACTGGAGGGCTAACACATGGGGCAATGGTTGGAGAAAGTCTGCCGTCTCATGGATTCTCAGCTCCGGGGGTAGGTTTGTTTTCCATCCTCGCAGCTGGCCGACGGTCCGCGATGTGAGCTCTTGTAATCGGTGCTTAGAGATTTCACAGTTTCCGTATCTGGTGATTATCTATCAGCACTCTCGAATCCTGTTGCTTGGAATGTAAAAAGCTACAGAATATCCGTAAGCGGCAACATAACATCATATAACGATACCCAGTGGAAGCACACCAGCCCTAGGGGATTGGGAAGGTTCGCCATATTCTTCGACATATATACGCAGCCGTAGTGCTGCCACTTCAATGGCGCAAGCGGGCTGTGGACATGTCCTCCAGGCTTTGACACGGTGATACCGTCGGTTGCGTTCCGGGTTGGTCGGCCGAGGTAGTATCCCCAGAATCTGAATAGTCAGTGATATCTTCTCGACATGTTTTACAGGCACGTACTGTTCACTTGTGTATGTAGCCCAGAAGGTTACGCGACGTGCTTCCGCATCCTCGGGGGCGATTGTTCCTCGCTCAACATATGGAGCCATATCAAGATGAAGCCCAAGGTCAAAAGCGAGTCGCATGGCCATTCCTACTTTTGTCAACCCCCAGTCTGCCATCCAGGTCCGGGCACTTACCACTATATAGCCACCCACGCGTATCCCTGGTGCAGGATGCTTCGTATGCGCTTAGTATGACCAAAGTCTGTATAGTTGCTAAGGAAGGACTCTCGAGTTCCGAGTCCACCAACAGCTTTGCGCGATCACCGAAAAATTCTGCCAGGGAGCGAGGAAATGTGACGAGGTCCGGGTGGTAATTCGCCTCATATGCTGCACCTACTGCACACCTGCAAGACGTTCTGTCAGTTGCGAGGGTTGAAAGTTAGGGGGACGGGATATATAACACACATCGCATCTGACAGAGCCCTCGAATAGTACGGCGTATCAACACCGTCATGCTTTTTCTGCGCTCTCGACCGCCAGAAAACTTCCTCGCTCACGGCGTGCATGGAAGGGTCGTGCCAGGTAAAATAGAGCTGCAGCAGGTGTTTCTCAAACGATTCCTCGACCTCCAGGCCTAGCTCCGCGTTGTCGAGAATCTCCTGTGTGTTTCGTTGAATGGATACTGGGGACGAAGGCGCCACATCAACAAGGACATCCAGGAGAGTGAAATTTGATGTTGATCCGAAATAACGTAGTTGGCCTCCCTGCGTGACCTGTAACTTGCCTAGGCGACATGATAACTGGTTCGTGACTTCGTCTTCTTCCTCTTCGTCACTGGCTTCGGGTAGCGACGCGGGTTCATGATGTGGCTCGATGGGGGCTTGTTGCCGCCAACTTGTATCCGCGAGCTCGAGGAGGACCGAGGCGACATTTGGAGAAGATATCTGGTTTTCTATAGGCACCGGAGAGATTGCTAGCCCATGATGGCCGCTTCGTTGGGGCCCTGCGTCCAGTTCTAGGTTAACCGGCTCCAGAATCTCCTGAACACTGACACTCGTCTCATTGACTGTGGGCTGAGGTGTCTGAAGCCCATTGCCCCTCTCCTCGGCGATATCATCACTGGCCAGGGGCCCCTCTAAGACAGTATACCTGCTATCCACCTCCGTCTCCGAGCTCGCCTGTCTTGCCCCGTTTACATCCTCGAACTTCAACTCGATCGTTTCAAAAACACTCCTGATTGTATTGAAGTCCTCGGAATTCATCGATGGGACCTCTAGTCTTTGATCCTGGATAAAACACGACAGCTGGTTGATTCGCTGGGCGAGGACGCTAAGCGAGATGCGCAAGGGAATTCTGTGACTTGTTTTAGCACGAAAATACGATCGCCCCTTCTGTGAGGATCGACACGAGTCATGGGCGTGTATCCCTTACTTCCTCTTATCGTCCGTAGACCGATAGGTGCATTTCCTCCCCTTCGCTCTGCAGATCGTGCAGGCGGGCGTTACTCCGTCGCATTTCACTTTGCCCTCGCGGCACGGGTTGCAGGCTGTTGTGACATGTTTTCGAGGCAGTTTCGGGCCTGTTGAGCTGCGCGATGACATCCTGCCACAATAACCAAATCGAAGAGCATTTTCTACGGCTCACGGTGTACGATTGAATCGTCGACTTCTGCCGATGGAACTTGGTGGGTGCCCCCGGGATTCGAATTCCGAGTCGCCACGTGACTTCGACCAACATTTGGGGGGCGGTGGTTTTGTTCGTCGGGTGGTGGCGAAATAACATCTACTCTGGATCAATTTGAATGTTTTCTCATATGCCATCCGTGACAATATATAAGTGAGTTGGGAGATAAGGCGTGTTGAACGCGCACCCTACGCGTGGGCGTCGGGGTGGAAAGATCTATGAGCCACTACAACCACAAATACGGACTATGTATTATTTAGCACCGGCAATACAGAGTTTGGTCTACGGCGGGGGTACATTTGGATGCGGTACATAAGCTTCTCAACGATAGTGATGAAAATCAACTTTGTGTTAATACAAGGTTCTATAAAGCTTGACTGACCACTGGCAGACGTGTGTGACCAGCATAAATGAACGGAATATTTACAGTTGAAGGTATGGAAAAAAACGAAAAAAAAAAAAAAATCAAACAGATGAACAAGAAGGGAATCAATCCCTCCTATCCTTGACGATCCCAAGCTCCAAACACCCCCACTGCGAATCCGTAACAAACCCCCCGCCATAGTAACCATGATCCTCATTCAGCCGAAAATCACAATTCAGTTCAATTGCAAGAAAAGAGAAGGCGCAGATAGTCGAGACCGGCCAATCAATCTTTGGTTGACAGCCCGATTGATCCTCTGCCCAGCGCACCCAGGCCTTCACCTCGCCGTCGGGGCTGACGGCGACATGCTCGGGTGCGTTGGGGGTGAAAACACCGCTGGGACTTAAGTCGCATACCTCATTTATAAGTTCTCCGGTGACAGTTGGGGAGAAGTTCCCGTATCGGGCGTCCCGGTTTATGTCGCGGAAACATAAAACAGCAGGGTTTATGTCGTCTTTGTCTAGGGGCGTTAGTGTTGGGAACGGTGGAAGGATGTCGTGGTTAACTGTCGCTGTTGGATGCATGGCTGTTGTTGTTGTGGATGGGGGTTTCGTTGTGGTCCTCGTAGTGGTTGTTGTGGAGGTAGTAGTGGTGGTGGGAGGTTTCGTTGTAGTCGTTAGGGTTGTTGGCCTTTTGGTGGTCGTGGTTTTAGGCCGACAGGTAGGCTCCTGAGTGATAGTTGTCGTCGACGGCGTAACAGAGCACCCGGTTGCCGTGCTTGTTGTGGACGGTGAGCAAGTTGTGGTGGTGGTTATAGTCCCTTCCTGCGTCAGGTATCGCGGTCTACACACAACCGTAACTTGTGGAGCTGTGGTCTTCGTACATGGGGTAGTTCTCGGGGTACAGGTGGCGTGTTTTGTAACGGTGGTAGTCGTTGGTGTGACGGAGCAGCCGGTGACAGTAACCGTGGTTGATGGAGCACAGGTCTCTGTGGGTGTGATCGTGCTGTCGTGGGTAAAGTACTTGGTCTTGCAGCTGATTGTCACCTGGAGTGCGGTGGTCTCGCTGCATGTCGACGTTGTTTCGGAGGTGGTCTGTGTCGATGTAGGATCGTTGGAGGGTGTTGTACTTGTGATAGACCCTACTGAGGTGCTCTCATCATCCTCATCCTCGTCATCATCATCATCATCATCATCATCGTCCTCGTTATCATCGTCGTTGTTGTCGTCGTTATTATTATCATCAGACGGCGGATCATCGTTGTTATTATTACTCCCCGTATCGAGTCCATCCAACAAGTTCGACAAATTATCCTTCAACCCCGGAATAGGGCCCGGGAGATTCGCATCAATATCCTTAGCAATATCACCAGCCGTATCTGCAATGCAGCGCATCGCATCAATCGCAGCGTCGAAGATATTCTTCGCAACGTCGAATAGGCCTCTCTTCCTCTTATTCCCGCTACAGCCGGAAGATGACGATCCTCCACCACCGCCACCAGAGCTGCCTCCGCCCGGGGTGTTTCCACCGCCGGCCGTGTTTCCAATGCCTCCGCCGAGGGAAAAGACGAACCCGTTTATTTGGTTGTCTAGGTTGTGGAGGGCGTTGAGTGTATCTTCTCTGTTTGCCTTCGGATCGTCTTCCCACGCTTCAATCAAGGGTAAGACTGTCCCACTGATCACGGAGGAAATGGCAGTTACGCCGGGCATGACCATGGATTCGGGGATGTGGGGTGAGATTGTACTGCTGGTGTCTGGGGCGGGCGTGATAACTGTGATGAGGGTCTCGGTTGGTGTCCCTGATTCGACGATTGTAGTGACGAAAACGGTCGTGATTGAGGAAATCGGTGATGTTAGTCCGCCGATCGTGGTAGTAGTAGAGGAGGATCCAAGGGTTCCAAGAGTGTCAAGGCCGCTAACCGTGCTCCCGCCAGGCTTAGGGGGCTCAACGCCGGACGGGCTCGATGTCGTTCCACCGATGTTAATCCCAGGGACCGTTTCTGTGCCCGATAAGGTTGGACCGGGGGTGGTGGGTACTGGACCGCCTATTGTGTTCGTTGGTGTGCTTGCAAGGGGGAGTACTCCCGTTTGCGAAGTCGATTCCGTACTACCCTGGGGACCATCGCTGGTTTCCGTACCGCTGGGAGGGTTCACCTCAGTAGTAGTACTCATCGGCTGGTCGACGGGTGAAGAACTTGACTGTGTGGGCTCAGGTTTGGTTGTTGTTTCCGTATCACTGGGAAGAACGCCTTCAGTAGAAGTACTTGTTGGTTGAACCCCGGGTGACGAACTTGTCTGTGTGGGTTGAGGCTTAGTCGTTGTTTCTGTATCACTCGGCGGAACCTCCTCAGTAGAAGTGCTTGTTCCCTGAGACTCGGGGGCAGTAGTTGACACGCTTTGAGTATGATGAGTAGTGGTTTGAGTACCGCTCCCCGGAAGGGATGTGGTAGTAGTCGGGGTCTCCTCAGATTCTGAAGTTCCACTTGGCTGCGTGTGATCGGCCTCAGTGGTCGTCGCTGTAGGCATTGGCTCGGACGTGTGAGGACTGCTCGTGTCAGGATCCGAATCCGGAGTGGAACTCAAAATAGTGCTTGTCTGAGGCGATTCAGGTTCCGTCGTCTCACTGCCCTGAGAGCTGGATGTGATAATTGGCGGGACGACAGTCTCGGTGGGGCTCGTCGTACTTGTTGGATCAGGACTTTCCTCCGTAGTGGTACCGGCATCTGTTTGAGATTCAGGCGGGGGAGCAGTGTCGACGGCGCCGCTTGTCTCAGCGTCTCCATTTGGCTCAGTAGTGGGACTACCATGCGACGAACTCGAGTCTGTGTCTGGCTGTATATCTGACGGGGGTGCTGTGCTCGTGCTTGGGTCGATGATGATGACTGTGGTTTGATCCACGGTGTATGTAGTTGTGAAGGCTGGTGCAGGGTCTCTGGGCACAAGGTCCAGCTTGTGATCCGGCAACCGGATTTTCCATGATTGAGTTGACTTAGAGTCATCTCGTCTGGTAGCAGGATAGTCTTGGCGGATATCAAAGGCAGCTCGCGCCGTTAAGAGGATTAAGATGACAAAAATAAAGCCGCCAAAAGCGTTGTAGGGTGATAATACGCGAGGCCACCGCATTTTGAACAGCAAGGTATAGCAATAGATAGATGTACGTGAATCAAGAGAATGGGAAAGGACTAAAGAAAGAGACTGTGACTGTGACTGTGCGAGAAGGCTGCTGCCCAGAAAGTACAACCGGGATGAGCATGTGCATTTATATATGACTTCAACCGCAATAAATCGCCATTGTACCAACTCTACAGACTTGTTCAGATAACTACATGCATCCGCAAAGCGTCTAGGCCAGGCACAATCCATACATCGCAAGGCTGACCCTACACGGGAAGGGTCCCTTTGCCACCAACCCAGCTACCAAGCGCCGTTGGTTAAAGATCCAATGGAGCAGGAGTAATGGATGCAGGTACAGCCGACGGATCCCTCGCAGATACCCTTGCGTAGCATCCTGAGAAACGGGAAGTTGTGCGTACCTGACATCCAACACGAGCAGTGCCTGAAGCTCCGGGAGACCAACTACACCATATGCTCATTGTACCTACATCGAGAACGGAAGCCCAAGCGCTGTTGGAACAACCGTCCAATAAGGGAATATCACTTGATTGCTCGATAGCCGCAAAGATTCTTCGCCTCCACCTGCAAGACAATCGAGACACCAACATTGTTCCCGGGGTTGATATCCAACACTTGCACTGCCGTCTGATTGAGCCTTGCAAGGGCTAACATCTTGCTCTTCGAGAACATGCTGCATAAGGGCAAGGGGTGTATGCACACCATGATAGTTGCCACAGCGGCAACCAACCCTGTTTGGAATGGGCCGGGATCGCTTGCTCAAAATGGGGGCGGCCCTTATGCAGGGTGTCTGCGCCGCACGCTAACCAACATGCACTAAGCCTTGCAGCTGCAAAATAATTGGCTGCGAAGGTTCACGTTGGGAAGGTCATGGGCCCTTGAGGGGGTTTGGTACATGTCGCCGGCGCTTAAAAGACTAGTTCTTGCGGGAGAGGGTGGGTAAATTTGGACCTGCATCCCTGGCTTGAACCATCGCGCCAGTCATCGAACCCTTGTAGCGGCATTATGTTGGTCCAAGGTGGGCGCTTATGCATGTTGCTGTGCCGCACGCGAGCCAACATCTAATAAGCTTCCTGCATGGAAATGATTGGCCTCTAGGGCTCGCCTTCGTCGACTGGCTTGGTGCATATTGCCGGCGCTTAGGGGTTCGAGGGTCCGTCCGGTTGGGAGGTCTAGATGTGCATAGCCAACTTGATTATCGTGAGGGTCTTCGACGGGAAGAATACATAGGGATCGTGTTGGTTCGAGCAACATGGTGTGTTGCTCTGACAGCCCCAGCGCCAAAATAATTATATTTGCTTTTCTGGCTTTCTATTTGGATGCAGGAGCACCATCCCAGTTCCTGTTAGCTAGCTGTATACGATTTACGCCTCGAATCCAGATCGAAATTAGAAATCCAACAGATTTCAAACCCAACAAGAAGCCCAACTGTTACTATACACTCCGTCCGCGGTGGTTTGTTGGATCCTGGCGGCAATTGTCCATGCATTAGATGTCGCGATGCTATTTTGGAACATGCTCCTAGGAAGGTAGGTTTAACACGAGACATCGGATGCAACGATCCCATTCTGAAGCGCTTAATGGAGAACAGTTAGACATATAGAAGGCACAAAGGAAAGTACATATAAATGCCCTCAGGGTGCGTAGAAATCAGACAGTCTCCATCATTGTCCTCAAATACCGTTGATCAAGTACAAACACTTCATTGTATGCGATTATCCATCAATTCACCATACCGCCGCAATGCGTTTCCATTTACCTACCCTCTTTTCTACCCTGCTGGCAGGGAGTCTTCTACACCATGCTGCTGTTTCCGTCCCACTGCGGTCGGATGGTCCCCAGAGTAAAGGGCTTGATATTGGTTAGTATCTGCCCCTTGCACCGTACAGCGCATCAGTAACTAACGGTTGCTCGTTTCCAGCCGTGAAAGAAGTGTTCAATAATTGGACTGTTATCGACGTACCAGTTGTCGGCAGGGCGGAAAAGCGACAATACGAAGATGAACTTCCCGGCGATAGCGATGACACCGATGTGGACCTAGAGGAAGAGGCCAAGCAGTTGTCCTGGAGGGATGCTGTCGAAATTGGAAGAAGAAACATCGCCAAACTCGACAATCCGCTGCCGACCATACCTGAGAGGGGTTATGAGCCGTACACCATGTTCTACACGGATGATGTGCCAGGTGAAGATAACTGTGCCGAGGGTGAAGAAGACGATGACTACTACATGTCCATGGACCAGACGGGATTCTACCCTGAGCCGATGCTACAGATATGGGACATTCCATCAGTCGAGCAGCTCATTATAAGCACATCGATTTATTCCAAAAAGCAGAAGGAAAGAGAACCCCCGGAACCTGTCTCTGACACCGGATTTCTGCCAGGGAAAAAGATAATCTTTGCACTTTTGAATTATCAGGAACACGATAAGAACCCACCGGACCAACAGATTCGGACCGGCGAGATCATGTTACAGCTCTGGGACGAGCTTGCTAGAAAGCACGACAAGCAGGTTGCCGAGAAAAATGGGGTGGAGGTTGTCTACCATACGCATAATGAGCTTGAATGGATCGTCCGAAGCCATGTTGTCAACGAAAGTACTCAGAAGATTTTGCGCCTGGCTGCTAAGCGACTGAAGGGGGAGGATTACAAGAATACTTTGATACGGGTCACGAGGGAGGACAATCCAGAGGAATTTGACGCCCTGTCTGGGACCCCGAACTGCCAAGGGGTCTATCCCAGCCTTGCCAACCATGACTCTGGTCGCTTCAGGGACAGACGAGTGCGAGAGATGTTGATCTGGAAAGGATTCGGTCTGGAAGACTTCATCGCAATGAAGGTTGAGAGGCTCCCTGGTGCAGCTTAGTAGAGGGGGTGTCATCAACACGAGGGGTTTGGCCTGTGTGTTTCAAATTGTGCTTAGTGCAGAAATAGTCGGGTTCCAAGGTTAATATACACGCTTCCTTTTGTTGGTGTGCGCTGTTCACCGGATTGGTTGGATGTGGCAGGCGCGATCGACGGCGAGGGTATATAACCGCCCTCCCCCCCTCCATCATCCAGGGCGCTTACAGCCATCCTCCGTCTTCCCACTTGCTCAAAATGCACCTCTTCGATCTCCCACTAGAGATGTTCCACGCCATTCTGGCGCGGACACTGCCCACACAGCATAGCAGCCATATAACGCAGATGCAGCTCGTTAACAGTGAGTCCAGCCCTCTTGTCGTCGAGTTAAACGGCCTGCTGACACAACTTGAAGAAATATTCGCTCGCGAGGTACTGGCAGTACTGTTTACTACTCGAAAATGGCGCCTCCTTCAGACTTGGGATCCTTCAGCTTATGGTTACCTCTGTTACCGGGCACTTGCTCCTGATGCGCACGTTTACTATCATATACGTACTGTACGGCAAACCACCGACTGGATAGTAGCACAGCTCTCAGCAGAAGATTGTCGAAAAGAAATATGTCGCTCTCTGTCCTGCTCCGCTGTATCGAAAAGGCCGAAGCACCATGGCTGGGACTTGCTGGGGAATACTCTATACGATTCCTCTATCGAATGCACCCCACTTTCGGATAGGAAAAACGGCCTGGGTCAAGATAGTGATGCCCTGGTACATCGGCTCTCCGCCGCAGCCTGTATAGGTGATCTGGCCCTAGTGCAGTCGCTCCTAGACGAGGGGGTGGATGTCAACGGGAGAAGCGATGTTTTCGACACAGCGCTGGTCAATGCCGCCCGATGGGGACACTTGCCAGTTGTTCAGCTGCTCCTTGCAAATGGTGCCGACTTGCATAGAGACGTGATCCATGAGGTGGGGCGAACAATTGATGATGAATTCGATGAAGGTATTGACTTTGTGAGCTGGTTTGTACGGTCGTCTGAACAGTGTCATGCACTGGAGGCAGCTGCAATCGGAGGGCATGAGGATATCATAAGTCTGTTCCTTGAGCCACGTCTGAACCTCTCTCGGTCAACCTGCACTTTCTTCCACGCCCTCATAAGTGCCGCGAAGGGTGGTAGTATCAAGGCTCTTCGCATGCTCCTGCATACTGCCGACTTCGATGCTATTGGTACAAGATGGAAGAAGCAGGTGCTTGCCCAGGCGCTGAAGAACGCTTCTAGCGCGGGCCATTTACAGTGCATGGAATTGCTAATAGATGCCGGGGCGTCGCTTGGCTACAACTTCGAAGCGGAAGGTCAGAATCCCCCTCTTTTCTTCGCCGCTAGGGCTGGCCAAAATAAGGCCATTGAACTGCTGTTGGAGCGAGGAGCAGATATCAACCTGTCTAGATTGGCGTGGGATCACCCCTTATCAGCCGCGGCAGGTTCTGGATACCCACGGACGGTGAGCCTCCTCCTGGATCGTGGCGCAGGGTTCAATAGCAATGGGAATCCTATTGGTCTTCTACTTTCCAAGTGTAGGGTTCAGGCCTGCGCTCTGAAGGTGGTCTTGGAGAGAGGGTTCCACAAACAGAATCCAGACAGTGCGATCCGCGGTCTCGAGGTAGCCAAGAGGAAGAAGCGGTGGGATCTTGTGGCCATATTTCGCCAACACGGGGTGACCGTTCCCAAGAAAACCTCTGATTAAGCGTGTTTTTTCAGTTTCGTGTCCATGTTCATTGTGCATATATGTTTGCGTGTTATTTTCAAGTTGAACTCCAAATATCAGTCTGAGTCTTAGTTTCTGGCGCGGCATAAACTCAATTAGCGTACTCCGGAAGGCTCCGAGTGACAGAAGCACATCTAGGCAAGTGTCATATGTACCCTATATGGATCTGTCCATCCACTTACCCAGCCGTACGGCCCGCAACCAGCAGTCGTTTCGCCTTCGACCAACTGCTCTCCACTCGGCGCCCATCTCGCTTTGTCAATGAATCTCTCAAGCACATTACCCACGCGGGGCCGTCTCCATTTTCTCGGCCGGTTCCCGTACCACTGCGCTGCCCTTTCGGAATATCCTCCTTGCATCGCTTGATTCCGTCGAAATGTAGGTACTTCTCTTGCCCATCTTGCATATTCCGGGCTAGCCCGAGGCCTTCTAAAGATTTGCAGGTCACGAGCAAATCCTACAGAACCCCGTTCCGCGCACCCTCATCGAGGCGAATCCCACACAGGATTACACTCTTGATCGTTTCACGATGACGAGCTAGAACGGCTCGTAGAGACTCGCCAGTCGCTAAAGCCGCCGACTCAATCCATATGGCCTGGAGAGAACAGTCTAGCTCAACGCTAGCGGCCCAGCGCTTTATCCATGCTCGACCCCGAATAGCTGAGCGAGGACATCCTCGTTCCATACCACCAAAACCGCTGATACCTAAACTGATCTTGGCTCGCTGGACCAAGAACCCAAGACTTGTATGGTCTTCCTCCATTTTTTTGCGCCCCTAGACCCCAGGACGGAGTCTTCGCGCGGCCACCAGAAATCGTTCCCGTACGGGCTCGACCTGCACCCCCGGACCCAGTCTGGCTTGGGCTCGATGATGATTTTTCTAATTAGCGGAGCGTGCTCTGGGTTCTTGGATGCGGGTTTGAATTGGCGGTGGCTGTCCTGGCTCAGGTCGGTGCGAACCACTCGAAAGCTGGCGTTTCTATATGCCACTTTTGACGCGGTATAGAGGTATTTGCATGTCGTCCGGAAGTTATTCATGTCCTTGGCTGCGGTCAGGTACTGGAAGATCATTTCGATCAGCTCAGGTGGTAGGTCCATGATCGTAGTTTGAGGAGACGCAGTATCGGGCACCGATAGTTGCTGCTGTGAAGCCATGTTGTATGTGTGGCAAAAGATATTGATGGTACATAAATAATTACGTGAAGTTTCGAGGTTCTGGATTTGATCTGTCAAAGTAGAAGCATGGGTCAAAGCGTATATATAGGTCAGTCAGAACAAAAGCAGTGTGAGATAAAGGGATGGTCAAAGGCTCTCGAATCATGGGCAGACACATTGCTCAAGAGTTTAACCCCTCTTTGAGTCACAAACCTAGTTCCTTTGACGGCTCACGACCGACCTGGTAGGTTGGGGAATCGAGATCCCGGCCCTTTATAGCCTTGTTACATCTACTGTCACTGGATTAGCAAATGCCATTCATCTATTCTTTTTCCCATACACTTGGCAAGGATATGGAGGTACATGTGGTCAACTCCTCCCACTGAACGAGGTCATAAAACATTCTGACCGGGAGAATGCCCGTTGCCTTATCTTTGTCCGTAGAGCAGGTCACTGCTGGGATACCAATGTCCGCAAGGTTTATTCCATGCTTATAATGGAGAACCATCCCAACTGGGTGTGTTGGACTGGCCCGAGACTAGAGATAATAGCTACAGATAAACGCAGGCATCTCGAACATCATAGAATAGATAGAATATACAGGAAATGGTAATAGATGCGAGAAAAAAGATTGAAATATAAGCTGGATTTTATTAACGTAAATCTCTTGGTACATGGTATTAGAAAGATACGCACTTTGTGCACTTACCACAATCTGCCTGATTCAACGCCTCCCGTATATACATAGACACCCTTCTTTTCGTCATATACATAAATCACAGCTCATTTCCTCCTCACAGCCCTGCTAATCACACACAAATCAAACGTAACCCCAAACCTCCCCTACCCATGCAAACCAAAATACACCCTTTAGCAGCTTACACCTCACCACCATACGCCGACTCCAGCCTTCCTTACATACGATACAACAACTAACAGACATATAACTTAATGACCAAACTCGCAAATCCTCACCTCCTCCTCTCGCTCCTTCAGTCTCGCATCCCGGGCCGCGATATGGTCGCGCTCGGTCACACAACCCGCATCGGGACCCATACACACGATGTGACTGCATTTACCCGCATTAGCACTTCTATACCTTGATGTAGAAGATGATGGAGAACATACTCATCCTCAAACAACCTATTACATGTCCCACCAGGGCAGAGTTCATCACCCATGACTTCTTGGACATTCACGAATTGGTTGTAGATGTCTTCGTAGTTGGGTACGAGCGAGGCGATTCCGCCAGGGACGATCTTGTCGTAGGCTGCAACGACGACTTCTTGCGCGAAATTCTCGGCGTGGTCTACCACAAGAAGTTAGTGTCATAGAGAATGGTAAGATGGTGAAGATGGAAGGGACGTGGAACGTACTGTTCTGAGCATATGCGTCGCAGATGTAGTCATCCTTGTCGTACTCGGTTAACCAGGCGTCGGATGCTAGAAATCCTCAACAACATGGAAAGGGAAAGCAAAATCAGGATCAAAGATTTTTGTGCGCACCAGAGTAATCTCCCGCCGAAGCATTGACGTTGCGGTCGCGGATGTGGCCGATCTCGTGGAACCAAAAGCGGATGTAGGGGTACATATCGCCGGTGAAGACGATGTCACCAAGGTCAGAGCTATCAAGCGTTAGATAATAACATAGATCTAGGCAAGCGATAGCAGGGCTAGGGACAACTTACAAAGCGTACGCCAAAAGCGAACCCTCACCGCGGGCAGGGAAAGCTGTAACCAACCCAAAGCGATATAGATCAGCCTCTATCCTTGTCTTATCCATCCATCTCACAAATAACTGTCTTAGGTAGGTAACGTACCAAGCTGCACACGAACAAGGTTCCTCAACCGCACGGGCAGACGGCCAAAGTTATCAATCATTTTCTCGAGCGTCAGCGGCGCGTCCTTGTGTCGACACATGACCCACGGCGTATCGCAGTCCTCGTACTTGACGTAGTACGCCTCCATGTCGTAGGGACTCTTGTTTTCCCAGGACTCGGCCACGGCCTGGCAGCGGGCGGGGAGCCCTATTCAATTGAATTCTTCGGTTAGGTTGAGTAACTGCCTGGTTGGAATAGAAGTAAGGGACGCACAGCCGTATTCCCATGCTTCATGGGTAGCAGGTGTAGGTTTCAGGTGGTCGTAGAGATTTGTGTCCATGTGGTCAAAGGGAACAGCGGGGTCCATAATAGGTTTTGATAGTTGGGCATGGACGCCTGTGTTCTGCAGATGGAGGGAGAGGTAGATGGCGGCTAGCGCCGCCAATCCTCTTTGGGGTAAAATGCAACGCATTTGGGCAATGGGGGTGGGGAAGATGGAGTTTCAATACTTTAAGGTGATCTGCTGTGCAATAACGAGTGTCCATTCAACCTTTATATACGGAGGAGGTGCTGCCAACTTCTTCAGCGGTTGGTATTGTGGATCCTGCAGCTGAAGCGCCAGGATTCAAAAGCGTCCCTTGAAATTTAAGGGACTGGCCCTTTTGGCCCCCAATAACTTGGGGCTGAGGTTTCCTCACCCCGTATTCTTCTCTGTTATCACTCCAGAGTTTTTTCTTTCCCGATTATGCTGTTCATCTAATTCTGAGCATATCTTTTCTGATAATGACCCATCATGAAGCGACGCTGCCTCTACAAGTGGTGACAAAGACAATCTGTTGTTCTAACATTCTGCAGAGTCGAAACAGGCACAGCCCTGATTTCAAGCAAGAGGAGCGCCTTGGCACCGCTTGGCAGGCGTCTCTCGTTCTCAGCCCCGATGGTCCAAGCCAGGCACAGCGGGGATGTTTATTATCTTCGTCCTAGCATATGTATCTTGGGCGCCTTACGAGTCCAGGGAGTAGGGATTCTGAAAGTCAAGCTCTATATCATAGGATCAGCTGTACCCTCGCGTCTTACAAACGGCCATCCTCTTGCAGAAAATTATCAGCTCTATGGTCTGCTTTGACATGCGTACTTGGGAGTTTTAATATGTAATTTAAGGCCTCCCACGAGTCAGGTACAGCTTGAATGACGCCGTGGGGCCATCTACGGATCGGCCAATAATGTCTCCATCAAGTCAATATTTAATGCCCACCTCCACAGGGCTTGGACCCCGGATATAGATTGCGAGGCGTGCAGCCTTAGTGAGCTAATAATGGTCAAATCCATACGGCCGGTCCAACGAGCTTTCGAGGATATTATAAGAACTCTGCACGAGTCCTCGTTGGGTTTATGGTAAATATTCTATACAGGAAGTTGGAATAGCCGTCCACCGTGGTTTTTTTGGGTGCGTTAAGATATCACGTCGTGTAAGATATATATCAACGACATTACACAAGCAGCTCACCACGTTGGATGTGACAGATGTGAAGCGTTTGTTGGGAGTCTTTACAAGGAGAATCAACCGAAATCAAGTTGACATTGCACTTTATTTGTAATATAGGCTCTCCATCACAATATAACTGCATCCCAATGCGCCACTAGGTCCCTCGATTTTAATGCTTAGTCCTTCTTGCGCCGCTTTCGCTCGGGCTGTTCGGCCGCTGGTGTATCTCCTGCTTCGGATTCTTTGGTTGCATGCTCCTCATCGGCTTGCTCTTCGTCTTCTTCATCTTCATTGTCGTCTGCCACCTCGTCCTCCTCCCCATCGTCTTCTTCCTCTTCTTCCTTTTCTTCCTCATCGATCTCGCCACCCTCGTCATCCTGATCGTCATCGTCAACCTCATCCTCCTGCTCATCCATCTCATCCTGATTATCCTCATCGCTTTCACCCTCTTCATCCTTATCCTCCTTCTTCCCCTTACCCTTGACATTTCCCTTCCCCTTAGCCTTGGCCTTGGCCTTTTCCTTCCCATCCCCATCCCCCTTGTCCTCCTTACTAACCTCCCCCCTCTTCCTCTTCGCCGCCGGCGCATTCCCCACAAACTGCTTCCCCTGCTTGGACCCCTGCACCTTCTTCTCCTCCGTCTCCTCCTTCTCCTTCTCACTCATATTCTCCCACGCCTTCTTCGGCAGATACCGCTTCTCCGTTCCATCTTCCTGCTTTGCATGGCCAGACCCTTCCTTCGTCTGCCACTCCTCATCCGTCCACTTATCGAGGTTCTTCTGCTGCGGCGCCTTTTCGTCTTTCGATGTCGTGT
The DNA here is from genome assembly GCA_000812125.1 of Aspergillus ustus. Lineage (NCBI taxonomy): Eukaryota > Fungi > Ascomycota > Eurotiomycetes > Eurotiales > Aspergillaceae > Aspergillus > Aspergillus ustus. The sequence continues at coordinate 57,779 of JOMC01000155.1, forward strand.
AGTCGCCGCCGCGGGCTTTGTATTCACTCGCGGTTAGTTGGGCCTGTTTCTTTTGTTAGAATATATTATCATGTGGGGGAAGAGAAAGAGAGAGAGGATTGTGTTGCGGACACCTTTCGCGCAGACCACTGGCCTGGTTTCCCGCCCTTGTCGCCGGCCTGGACTTCTTGTTTCACTTCTTCCCTTAGTTCAGGGTCCGTGTAGTTGTTCTCCTTGGAGGGCATTTTGCCGGATATCGATATCTTGCGATTCAATTTGATTTTAATATCAACAGGCACGACGAAGGAAGAAAGCGAAGCTGGTAGTCTTTTGGTTCCTTTTATCGCATGAATTTGCAGTCCGCACGTCACTGGGTGACATCATGGGCTATCGAGATCGATCGAGGCAGCGGATGCATCTGGGATCTGGGAACCAGAGTTCAGAGCCGATAAGCTTTCTTTCGATGGGAAGAACCTAATCAGGATCGCAACCGTGGTATGGCCCCCGAAGGGGCGCTGTTTAACGTACCAGAGCAGCTTGGGTTTTTCGCCTGGGACAAACAGCAACCCATGGCATTTAGAGCAATCTATGACCGCGATTTTTATCTCGTGTTTTCTTGTAGGTCACAATTACACAGCAACTATTTAAAAGAATTTATTATCCGACGCCAAGTATCTATGTATCCCGAGCGGCTCTGCGTCGGTCACCGACCGAGGGTTGCCTTGCATTCCGTAAGCATCCATCGGGAATGCGCAAGCCACTGTCCGAGTGCACACCTCATCCGAGCTTTGTCCACCCTAATCCGGCCGCATGGTGCACAGTGGCTGGCATGTCGGGTCATTTCTCCTTCGCTCAGTGCAACGTTCGGGAGATTCTCGCCTGACAATGCTGGACAACCCCTCTCAAATACTAACCTTACCTCGACTACAAGTCTTCCATCCCTATACATAATAGAGCCAGCGATCGCACCGCGAGATAAAAATGCCCAGAATCCTCTGCCTGCACGGGCACGGCACAAGCGGCTCAATCTTCAAATCGCAGACTGGTATGTATACCCTCTATACCAGGATAACACCACCTTGTGTCACTCTTCTTGACCTAAGCTAATCAATCACTCACCTTCTCCCCCGCGCAGCATCCTTCCGCTCGAAGCTCCCCCCCTCCTACACATTCGACTTCCCCTCCGCCCCCTTCCCCAGCAAACCCTCCCCAGGAATCGAAACCATCTTCCCGGACTCCCCAACCTACACCTGGTTCACAACACCGACCCCGTCCGCCCTCCGCGCCGCACACGCCTGGGTGCGCCAATATGCGCGCGAAAACGGACCCTTCGACGCAGTCATGTGCTTCAGCCAGGGCTGCTCTGTGATCGGGAGCATGGCACTGTATCACGAATTCCATCGCCACAACGGGACTATGGAAGTCGAACCGCTCCCCTTCCAATCGGCGATCTTCATCTGCGGCGGCATCCCCCTCTGGGCGCTGGAAGACCTCGGCCTGCCCGTCCCAGAACACGCACACACACTCAGCAAGACAACGGGGACCCTGCTATCAACAACAGCCGGCAAACTCACCTCGTTCGCACGCGACGTCTCGCAGATCCAGCGGGGGGTCGGACTCTGGGACGGCAACGAGCCTCACCTCCTCCACGACCCAGACCCCGCGGCGCGACCGGGGCGAGACGATATCTTCGGGCTGGATTATACGTCCTTTCCATCGTGGGCGAGGATAACTATCCCCACGGTGCATGTTTACGGTGCGAAGGATCCACGCTGGCCCGCTGGCATCCAGCTTGCGGAGTTTTGTACCGAGAGATGCGAGCTGGATCATGGTGGGGGGCATGATATTCCCCGTTCCACGGGCGTTGCCGAGGGGATTGCGGGGCTTGTTGTGGGGGTTTGCGAGAGGGGGTTGGCTTTGCAGAAACTTAAAGAGAGGGAGAGGGAGAGCGATAAAGAGCGTGGGATGATGGATGGCGCGGGTCTGGGGGAGGGCTAGTTTCTAGAACGGGATGGAATGGGATGGGATGGGATGGGCTGGGCTGGTGCTGGATATGTAGAGCTAAGCTGCGTATTAACTCCGTATTGGAGAAATAACTAGACGGTGGTAACCAAGCGGCGGAGAGCGCCGTCCGCTTATAAAGGAATTATTATCTTACTTCGCCCCGAAGTGCAGCAGTGTCGATACTACGTTAAACGGGTCCGCGGGCCAGCATCCTACTGCTGGATTCGAATGCCGCGGAATCCCTCCCGCTGAAGCCGAGCGGACAAGATAAACCATTAAACTCCGGCCAAGGCTCTATGTGGATATACCCAAGGATGGATCACCGCTCGCGATTGCTGGTTTCGACAGCTGCCAAGCGGAGCCGTTGTGGAGTGCGAACTGGCCATGAAGATACGGAGTACACTAGGTATCGCTATCTTGGTGTCGAGCATCGTTGAACTTTCGAACCCGGGTCATGTTCTGCTTTAATATCCGGCAATTGCATTATTGGACGGTTTCCCCGCACGCTAGACAAGGAGGTAAAGTCAATCTAACTATGAGAATCATGTGTTAGATAAGCTGTCGAGTGCGTTGGAAACACCACGAGTACTTGCGTGGCCCCCGACCCGGGGAGGCCGAAAGCAGGTGGCCAGATCCCCCACTGCAGTTGTTTGCAGGGCGGTTATCCGCCTTTCTAACCCCGTTGCTGCTTAGCCCGCTCCTTGAAGATGATGCGCTTACCCAAAGTTGAGTCACTAGCAACTCTATCATCCTCACAAGCACAACAATCCCACCCAAGACCTCTCAAGACTCAAACAAGCGATATCTCCGATGATGCAGATCGCAGCACCTGCAGAAACCTAAGTAAAACCACGTGCCAATCCAAACCAATAACTCGACTCTCCTCTCCAGCCTGCAAATAGTTAATCGCCAACTCTTCTGCGTTATCTTCTTCCTTCTCCGCTCGGCTAACAACTCCCCAAGACAATTGAACCAGACCAACCCCACAAGTGGAGCGCCGCTCATTTCCGCAACAGGGATCCAGGCCCGGTAGACCATCCCCAACCCGGTATATGCAGTGCTAATCCCCTGCGCGATGCTTACTGGGTGAAGAAGTGTGGGATGGAATGAACCCCTGACGATTTGCTTAAAGATGGTCGATCTGCCTGCCCCGGATTGGATTGGATTGACTTTGTTCGAGGTTCGGTTCCTTGCAGCGTCGTCCCGGCGCAGTGGTTCCTTTGTTTTGACAATTCGTACACACACTTACAGGCTGAGATCGCAGTGACAATGCAATTGTCACACCATATCACGTTTGCGACGGTCGGTAATCCATAGGGAATAGGGAATAGGTTTAACAACGCCGGGTCGCGCGTTGCGGGTGTCGCAAAAATGGCAGACGCAGCAGCAGCGGACCGCGGCTGGGTCCTCTACGCAGTCTCCTACCCCCTGCTCGCCTTCAGCGTCCTCGTCACCTCTCTACGCATCTACACACGCACGCGCATCATCAAATCCCTCGGCTGGGACGACTTCTTCAACCTCCTCGCGCTCGCCTGCGCAACCACCAACACCGCCCTCATCACAAAAAGCATCCAGTGGGGAACAGGCCGGCACATCGACACGCTCTCACACGATGAACAAATCGCCTCAGCGAAATACCAGCTCCTCTCGCAGGGCTTCCACGTCATGTCGACGAACTGGGGCAAAGTCTCCGTGGCGCTGTTTTTGATCCGGATAATGGCCGAGGTCAAACAGCATACGCGCGCGATGTATGTGGGCATTGTGCTTCTGACCGTGATCAATGTCGTCTGTGTGTATACGATCTATGGGCAGTGTACGCCGACTGCGAGGGCTTGGGATGGGGGTGTCCCCGGGACGTGTTGGCCCGAGGGCGCGCAGAGGGATTATGCGTATTTCCAGGGGTGTACGTTACCATTTCTTTCTGTGGGAAGGATGCGCAGTACCTAGGCTAATTCGATTGAATATAGCTACGTCGGCGCTCAGCGATCTGGTCCTCGCGGTCTACCCACTATTTACGATAAAGAACCTGCAGATGCCGCTGAAGGTGAAATTCGGATTGGGTTTCGTGCTCTCGCTGGGTTTCATGTTGGTCCTTCCTTCCTTCCTTCTTCCCTTCCCTGTCCCAAATCACACCTCTTCCTCACTCCTCTCCCTTCATAAATCTAACGAAAAGAAATAGCGCAATGATCGCAGCAATAATCAAAACAATCCACCTCTCCAACCTAACCGCCACACAAGACCGCCCCTGGAAGATGGTCCCGCTAACCGCCTGGGTCGCCGTCGAGCAATACCTGATCATCATCGCCGCGTGCATCCCGGCCTTGACCCCGCTATTCAACATCATCGTTCGATACCGCGAGAGTAGACGCTCGCGACGGTCGCGATCGCGGTCCGGGTCGAACACTCTCGGGCAGAATCGAAGGAAGGCAAATGGGCGCTGTAGCGGTGGCAAGGGTGACGGCTATACGGACGGGCATCAGTCGTATCTACCGTTTGCGAGTGTGGGCAGGGATTTTGTCGAGTATCCGATGACGTGGACAGGGAAGGGCAGGAAGGATAGGGATGGAGATAGGGTGAGGTATGGGAGTGGGAGTGTGGGCGGCGACGGGAGTCGGAGTGGACGGGACAGCGCGAGTTTTGTGGAGGATGGGGGCAGTGAGGTCGGGATTACAATTAGTAAGGGGCCCAGTAGCCCCGGAGGCCACAGTGACATGCAGCGCGGCATTCTGCGCACGACCGAGTTTCGGATAAAAGAGGTGACGAGGTATGATGGGGTTGGGTAACAATACAATACAATAGCGCTAACTCGAAGTGAACAATCTCAGGACGTGAATGAATGATGCTTTGCTTTGTTCGGCGCTCGGACAGCTCGAGGCTAGCTAGGTTGTTTCAGTATCCCCAGGACTTGTAGTAGTTATCTAACTTGTACCAGGGGTCGCACTCACGCTCTGAAGTCCGACCTTGTCCAGCTTCATGGCCGGGTCCCTGAGCCAGAGCCTGACTCTAAGCTCCGGCAGTTCCCAGAATACATAACAGTCGCTCTCGGTTGTCCTTAACACGACCTATATATTCGCCGTCGCATCCCTTTGCGGAACAGGTGGCGCAACATCCATTTCAGCGCCGTCGGAACCCCAGAGCCCTGCAGGTGATGGCATATTGTTGCCCAGTAAAAGCCTCGTGACATCTGCTGTGGCCAGATAAACGTACGGATCCCTAGTGAACCCGGTAGATGACAGCCAGTGCCCATGCGAGAAAGAAGTTCAAGAACCGAGAAGGGAAAAAAAAAAGACTACCTCTCGACATTAGGTACGAACCTCGCTCAGAACAACCCAGCGGCCTCCCCAAGAGAACATCCGAAAGCATGTCCACAACAAACACCCAGCCCAAGTCATTGAGAACTATCGCCTCCCCGTGCCGTATCCCCGCCTTAACAAGTTGATCATGAAATCTACCAATATGATCCTTCAACACCCGCTCGTGCTCCTCTGGCCGCGTGAACCGGAACGCAGGCGCAAATAGCTTGCGTGTGAAGGCATGGTACTCCGGATCCGTAGTCGTCGTCCATCAATCGGGAGAGGCCCCTTTGGTGACCACCCCGGTGCCCGGGCACGCACGGTTGCAGATTCGTCGAAGGGGTTATACGCCGATTGGCGTCTGACTTGGAGCTCCATTCGGCTTTCAGTGAGTTGGTGGGTGATTGACTACATACTTGAAAAGCAATATCACGACTGCCCGCTCCATGCTCAGAGGGGGGTGGGGAAAGCGACAACCATGGTATTTCGCTACTTACAGACCACGAACCCCACTCGTCCACCAGGTCTTACCGCTCCAAAGCCCTACAACCGGATAACCTCCGTAATACTGTATACACGGACCACCAAGAAACCCGAATCAACCTTCTCAAGCACACAACGAAGCGGCAGCACGGGAATCAAAAACAGGCCCCGTGCATACTCGTCGGAGAGAAGCGGGCTGGTGAAGTGGAACCAGCAGAACTGAAACACCACGTTCCCAGCACATGCTGTACTTCGCGAAATGTATATGCCGCGCGACAGCCTGCGAACAACCATGCGGGTCCAGAACGCCTGCATAAACACGCCGAAGCCCTGTAAAATGAAAAAACAACCCCACGCCCGTGACTGCGTTCGTATCCGCTAACTGCGTGTAACTCGCGAGCGCGTGGGTCAATGCGGACAGCGAGAACGACACGAGGACGCGGATCGCGGCTTGGGCTCGCAGAGAGCGCTGATATGAGGCCGGTAGCCGGCAAATAGCGAACCGCGACCAGGACTCGAAATCGAAGCGGTAGGTCTGGTGCCAGAATGAGCCCCATGCCGCGGCCAACCCGCCATCCAGCAACGAGCTTGCTGGGCCGTAGATGTCCGGGTACATCCACGTGGCGTTCGTGTGGATGCGGAATACCGTATAAGCGGCCCTCGGGAAGACGGTGTAGAAGGCTAGGATGATAGTGTTGATTATCTGCATTGTATATGCCATCCCTAGATATGAATGGATCCAACAAAGAGCTATTCGCCATAGACGTGTGAACGGTGACGCCGCCGCGAATGTGAGGCTGGCAACCGGAATATAGAGATTGGCGCGCGTGTCGCCGTAGATACGGGTCGGCGACGGTGAATATCTGCAGGCACTCTAGGGCCAGAAACGTCCGGAGTAGCAGACCGATAGCTTGAAGAAGCGTCATTTGCGGCGATTCAATCTCGGAGCTTCCACACCTTCTCCATAATCCTTGTCATTGAGCCGATCCACAAGACGCTTGCGCCACGGATCCCCTCCCGTGTAGCCCCAGTTAAAGACCGTACTCTGCATCGAAAATGTTGTGCAAAGAACCCACCAAAATCGATGCCACAGCGCGGTAGGGTACGGCTGCCACACGTACCGCATTGCGTGCGGTTTGTTGAGTTTCTCCGCATTCCGGTCGATAGGGTGTTCTTCAACTCAAAGGAACTCGGTCTCGGGGTCTCGGAAGAGGAGCAGCGAAGCAGACCGGATGACGGCGACGCTCGCAACAAGGCCAACGCCAAAGCCATTGAAAAATTGTACCGTCCTGCAGTTTTTGATGATCCAGCATGCAACAACCGCGGTCCAGATAAATGTAACCAGACGAATTTGCAGGTGATACGCGGTTGAGTGGCGGGGGATCATTGTGAAGGCTATCGTCGGTGCGAACAGGAGCAAGACATGGTGGAGGAGGAGTAGGCAGTAGATGCCCTTATCGAACTCAATGTTGAGGTGTGTCTGTTTTATTAGAAGTAGCTTCTCAACGATCCGAGCGTGGTTGGTCATTCTGCATGCGTTAGATACAAACATACCACGGTACTGGATGTGCGGGCGCGGTGAATATAGGCTAGTCTTATACTTTTCAGGAGACACGGCGAACGTAGCCTCGGAATTCCAATTGATGTGCTGAAAGAGCGATAGGGCGAATCCCAGATGCTGAGGATTCCGGTTGTCCCACCATGTGTGAATGCTGACTCTGATGCATATCGCGCATTCATTCCAATTGTCCGGGGTCATGCTGACCCAGTTTGGAGTGTGACACACCACACCAGACCGATCACAAGAGAGGACTGGGAACCCAATTACCGTGAGGCAACTAATTTAAATAACCCTCCGGGTGTGGCGAATTTGAATACAAGGCCGAACGTTCTAACCAAGTCTTAGCGCGGAGCCCACCTTGTTTCTCTGGACACACTCTAAGAAACGGGGCCGCTATACATACTATAGACGTAGGTACCAACGTGGAGCGAAGCGCAGAGAGTATAGTCTATTGAGTGGAGATCCATGTCTAATGCTATGCATACCAATACCAATTATCTACACACGCTTACCTAACGAAGAACAGGAAAAAAAAGAGCCCTCCAAGCGGTACCGTAATCAATCACGTCCCATGCTCATACGCACTCCTCGCCCGCAAGCGCGGTCCCGCATAGAAGAACGCCCAGGGAATCGGCGCCATAAGAACCGCCACAAATCCCAGCAGACTCGTTGCCCAGCCCACACCGAGCGCGGTATACATCTGCGGGACGAAGAGCGGGAACGCGGTCGAGAGGGCGTACCGGGTTAGCGAACTTGCTCCACTCGCACTCGCGCCGTACTTGGACCCGTACACGTCGAGCATGTAGAAGTTGCACGGGACGTAGATGAGCATGCTGCCTAGAAAGGCAGTTCCCTGTGCGAGGATGGGGATCATCCAGTGGACTGAGGGTCGCGCGGTCCATGCGAAGATGAATAATCCGACCGGGAGGACGAGGGAGCCGAACATTGCTGTGTAGAGACGGAGTTCAGGCGTGCTGTCTTCGGTGCTGTTGTTTCGGATGCGGAGGTTGGGCCGTGAGCGGACGAGTCGGTCGACAGTGAAAAGGGCGCACGGGGCGAGGATGCAGCCGGCGATCATGCCGAGGAAGGAGAGGCCCTGCGCGCCTGGGGAGAAGTTGTAGACGGAGGCGAAGACGCGCGGGCTGGCGACGATGAAGGTATATAGGAGTGCGAATTGGAAGCCGCAGTAGAGGCAGATGAATCCGACCAGGGGCTCGGTGAAGAGCATGTGCACGGGGCGGATGATGGTTGAGGTGAGGAATTCTTTGAAGAGTTGGAGGGCTGTTCGGGTTTGAACGGGGAGGACGCCTTCTGCGCCGAGTTTCTCTGCTCTTTGCCGGAGAAGAATCGGTTTGTAGGATTCACGGATGAAGAGTGCTGGAGGGTGTAGGGCTGCGGCGATGATGAGGGGTGTCCACGCGGTCCATCGCCAGCCTTGTTGCTCAACGACGAAGGAGCCGATGAGTGGGCCCATTGCGCTGCCGATCGTTGGGACAGAGTAGTATATTCCCAATGGAATGACTCTTTCTGAGGGATGCGTAAAGTCAGATATAGTAGCCGCTGCGACTGACACTCCAGGAGCAGCGAAGAGACCAGCAATAAATCGACACACAATAAGCGAGGCAATGCCCTGCGATGCACCAACTCCGATTGTAAATACATCAACCAGAGGCAGAGTCAGAAGGTACACAAACTTCCGACCGAATGTCTCTGACAAAGGCGAGGAAATCATAGGTCCGAAAGCCATACCGAGCGAGTACGCTGAGAGAGGGAGCAGGGATACCGTGGTCGACAGTCCAAACCGTTGCTGGACCTGCTCATGGCCAGACGAGTACATGGACGCATTGATTGTCGTACAGAACCCGATTAAACACACGACCGTCGTGGCGAAGATTTTCCTGGGCTTAGACCAGTTTCTGGGGTTGCCGGGGTCGTCATCGCTGTCCCATTCTTGGAAGCGAGCTCTTGTCTCGTCATATTGTGCTGTGAGTTCGAATTGCATTGTCTTCGTCTACTTTGCGCATTCGAATTGCTCTTGTGGAGAAGATGGCATCTTATGTATGTATGTGGAAGAAATGAGTGCGTAAGAGTCACTCGGCTATACAGCGACCGCGTTGGGGTACCTCAACCGAGATTCCGATCGGTGTCAGATCCCCAACCGAACAGCCACAGATCGAAATCGACAGCCAAGCTCGGTCAAGCCTTCGTAGGGCTTCGGAATGCCGATGGCTCGGCGCCCCGACAATTCTTCGTCCCAACCGTTTCAGTTCGAATTCAAATCCACCGCATCCACAGCGAACAGAAATTTCAGCCTCGACGGCAGGACCGGAAACCCCCGACGTTGCATTCGCGAAACCCTTTTGTTGCGGGGAAGAAGCCCTGGATTACGTGGGTGGAGTGGGGGCTGCTCTAAGTATCTCTGTATGACTCAGATCCGGATATTTTTCCATTTCCATAGGGCTAACCCCGGTAGAGCAGTCCTTGTATTAACAGCATTATAACCTGAACTGAGTCAGAGGAGGTTCATATGCAAGGACCTCAACATTACGGAGGGCCTTGTGCTTATCCTTGACCAACATAGTGGATCTCTCATGTACTTTGTCATGCTGCCTGCCTCACCAATAAGGCAGCGACAGCGCCCTAATAAGGGGCTAATAGATGCCTAACTAATAAGATATCTATTAGTTAGACTTTAGAGACTGCTAATAACTAACCACTCTAAAAACTACACGCCACGGAGCTATCGATGGAAACCCTTGCGGGTTACTCATTGCTGACATTCATAGCCTCTTTAGCACTGTGTGCCAGATACCTTGGCTCACCATCAAACATTAAACGACCGTAATAACTGCGTATAGCATACATTATACGAAGT